>JBCNJP010000007.1:45623279-45727496 GCA_039602395.1 Deinandra increscens subsp. villosa | reverse complement strand
AAAGTGTTGAGAAGTGGGAGAGTGAAGCAAAAGTTGTCATTGGTGATTTTGATGCTTTATTTCAGAAATCCACTTTGAAAGTCGAAGCGCTGAAGCAAGCTTATGATGAACTCAAGAAAGAGTTTGATGAAGTTACTGCTGCAGAAAGCCAACATCGATTGGTTCATTCTGAATTACAAGACAAAGTTATCAGTTTGAAAGAAGAAAATCAATTACTGAAAAGAAATATTGAGATTCATGAGGGCAGGGTGAAGAAAATTACTCAAGAAGTGTATGATGCCCATGATAAGATGCGACAAGAGAAGTTTGTGTCTAATAGATCTTTGGAGCAATTGATTGATTCAGAAAAAGCGTTGGGCAAAGCTCAAAAGAAAATATTTGATTTGAATGTTGAAGTATTGGATCTTAAAAGGCAACTGAACAATTTGAAGAATTCACATTCTTTCACAAGTTAATTGTGCAAAGATGAGAATTTCAAGAAGGTTTTTGGAAGCGAAGAGCATAATCAAATTCCACATCCAGTTATTCAATATGATGCTCTAGCTGATATTCAGCCTTCTCAAGTCGATTTTTCAAAGCTACCGGGTTACAAATGTTCTGGTTTGGGTAGTGAAGGCAAGAAGTTTGCGAAGAAAAACCAGATAAATGTGTCAAAGAAGGTTAAGAAAGAAAAGAAAGACACCGGTTTGGATCAAATCTATCACCTTGCTCAAGTCTTTATTTCTACCATGGAAAAGGGATTCGGGAGATAGCAACAGTAGAAGGATTCATCTGAAAGTTCTCCAAAAGAATTTTCCTCGTCTGGATCAAATTCTACTCCTCGAAGTCCTACTTCCAAATGGGTGCATGCAAACAGGTTTCAGGTTTTTGATGATTATTCTGATGAATATGAATCTGATGATAAAGGTTATCCATTTCAGGGCAAACCACAATGTAAACGATATCGTTGGTGCTATTTATGTCGCCGAAAGGGACATATGCCACAGGATTGTCCTGAAATTGCCAACAGAAGATATTCAAACAAATCTGCCACTTTTATCGATGAATCAGGCCGAATTTTTACTGAGTCACCACCTTCCAAAACTAAATCTAAATCGAAACAAATTTTCAAATTTGATTCAAGTGTTGGTGGGTCATCACAGGATGATGATTCAGTAAAAACTGAAAAGGCAAACATGCAGTGGCGACCTAAGGTGGTTAGTAAAGCTGCAACTGATTTTGTGGAAGACACTGGTCGACCAGAAGCTGTGTGTTTCGGGTCATTTGAATACTAAACATTTAAACCAGTGTGCAGGGTACTTCAAGAAGACTTGTCGGTGATTGTGAAGTTCAAGCTTCAAGCAGTTGCTGATAGTGGAGTTTCCTGCTTAACTTAAATTGAATGCTTCATATTTCAAAACTGAATGTTTTTCTGAAAGCTTAAACTGAAAGGTATCAGTATCGATTGGTCAATTTTCTTTCTTTTACATTTTGTATGTAGTTTAGGGGGAGAAATTGAAAAAATCCAGAAATAGAGTTTTCATTTTAGGGGGAGAAAAATAGAAAAGTACAAAAACATTGAAAAACAGAAAAATACAAAAACATTGAAAAATGAGAAATTGATCCGACAAAATTGGGAAATGATGGTACATTGGCTTACGTGTCTGGCTCATGGATAACATAGATAAAAAAGCCATAAGATCGCTGCTCGATGTGCTTGGTAGGCTTGGAATTAAATCAGAAAGTATTCAGATGTGAAACACATTAAATACTACTGCTTGACCAAGTGGACAACATCTTGATGCGTATCTCAAGATATTAAAGAAAAGATATGTGAAAAGTAAATAAGAAGTCACTGTGTATACATGTGTTCATTTTGCAAAGATTCAAACTTGTTTGATTTTCTTTTTTTGTCAAACGATCGGACTTTCTCTGCGTGTCCACAAGACCGGCCTGATTGTTGTTCGTTTGACATTCTGTTTTATATTCTTTGGTGTTTCGTATAACTCATTGGACTTTCTCTGTGTGTACGGGAGTACCGACCTGATTGTTGTTGGGTTATACAATTTCAACTTGTTTTATTTTCTTATTTTGTTTAATCCGAGGCCTTATCTACATATCGAAAGATCGACCTTAAGGTTGACGATTGAAAGAACCTGGATGCGGATCGGTCTGGATGAATTGATCAATGCAAACGTAATCAAAGTATGAATCAACACACAAACGAGTAAATAAACTCAATCTCTTTATTGAATAGAGAATCAGAGTACAGAGAATTACAGAGAAAACCTCACTGACAAGTTCACTCAAAATTCTCTCCAAAAACTTGTAAATTACAAAGACACAAACCTATTTATAGACCTACGGACGTCCGAACTCTACTGCTTGTCCGAACCTCAGGTTCGGCCAAGGCTCGGCCAAGGTTCGGCCAGAGTTCGGCCGTCAGACCAAAATCCAAAACTTGTGTCTTCGCTTGATCCAGCTCATTGCCATTTCGGGTATCAACAAACTCCCCCTTGGCAACAGCTGGACCGTTCTTCATCAACCCTGAGTATCTGTAGCTGCTCCATCACCTTTCCAAACCAATTCATGGTTATTTCCAGCATAAATGTTGAACGCAAAACAAACTCTGATCACCCTCTGGAACTTCAATGCTTGATCCATAAAATCAGGATGATACAGAATTGGATTGTGATATAACTCATCAATATCAGCTTTTGACAAGTTAATCAGCCACATGGGATCATAAATCTTCACAACCTGATTTTCTTCCTTCAAAACAATAACAGCTTCACCAGTCTTCTCGTTATAATACCACCATCTCAGATCTTTGATAAAGTCTTGTTGCATCTTCATCAGTGGTATCTTCTTCATAACCTCAGGCTTCTTTGGGAACACCAGAACTATCAGTTTCTTACCAGTCAATGCATGAATTCTTGTTGAAGATCTACGTCGTTTTGGCCTTTGTGGATTCAAAAACTGAAAACCATCACGACATTCTTTCTCAAGAATCTTCTTAAAATGCATACCCATCGCATCATCGCCATAGCAACAAAAGGGTTTTCTTGTAAGCTCACGAACATCCCAGACTGGTAAACTACTGAAATCCCTGGCTCGTTTGAAGTATTGAATTCCTTTTTCACGCTTAATTCCATAACACCTCAAACTCGAAGCGTACATCCAGCTAATAATTTCACCCGATACCCGACCCTTAAACTTGAAAGAAGATCTTTGCTTAACAGGTTTCGGAGGCGGCACATAATTTGCATGAAAGGTCTTCAAAAACTCATTAACCATCTGACTTTGCTTCTGAACCTTTGCCTCTTTAACCACAGGGTCTTCGGGTTTCTCAGCTTCTTTCTTTTTCAAAACCTCTTCTGCTTGAGCATCTTTTTCTTTTGGAAACACTTCAAACTCATCACCATCTTGACTATTGTTGAAATTTGAGTACATTTCAGGATATTCTTCTGCTGTAACATCCTCCACCTCAACTTCCTCTTCAAACATCCCATCAATGTCATCATCAGACTCTGGTTCTGGTTCAGTGTACTTTTCAGGTTCTTTCTCAGTTGTCTTTCTCAGCTCTTCTTCGTTTAATTCAAACACACGTTTTAACTCTTCCACTGTCAAAACACCAACAACTTCCCCTTCTTCAAGCGTCTGCAACATTTCACCAAATTCGTTTAGACTTGTTGCCGCTTGATTTGATGGAATCACTGAAATTGGTACGGCTTCTGTTGAATCTTTCTCCCCCTGGGAAGATGATGCACCAGCACCTGAACCCGAAGTTCCAGATGGGCCTGGTCCGCCACCAACATTCCCTTGGTCATCTTCATCAGGATCCTCGTTTAAGAAACGCATCGGGTCTTCATTACACCCTGAACCGTCTCCTAACTCCCCCTGAGCTTTAAATTTCTCTATGAAGAATTTTAATTGCTCACTTAATTCAATAAGCATCTTTGACTGAGCCTGAGTAGTCTTTTCTAATTGAAGAATCTTTTGATCCTTGACTTGATCACGACTCTGAAGAGTTAACACTTGATGTTGCAAATCTTCTTGAGCAAATTTCAGCACAGTAATTTGCTTCTCTTGTGCTTCAGATTTTGCTTTCAAGGCGTCTATCTGTGTTTGATGATCTGAAAGAGCACTTTGCAAGATGCTAGCTTGAGAGAAAGACACTGAACCTTCTTCAAAGTTAAATGTCACATCTGGTGTAGACTGAGTGGATGCTGTAGCAGTAGCAGTTGCAGAAGTAAAAACTGGCGTTGAAGATCCCATAGACTGACCAACAAACTGCACACCAGCACTTGCTGAAGGTGTTGTGCCAGCAGTTGTCGATTGGCTCTCATTCATCAAGTTTCTCAGAAAATCAGCTTGTGTATCAGACACTGAAGTCTGAACAGTCGAAGCAGCTTCAGTAGACACCGGAATACTAGTACGCGGTTGCAAAACAAATTGTTGCACACCTACACCTTTCCTCTTCTTCATTCGACCTCCAACAACTGATTTCTTTCTCCCTTTTGATGGAGTACTCGATGAACCTGCCATCTGCTGTTTACTCTTACCGGAAATCCCCTCGGTTTCAGGAACATAATCTTCATCAGATTCAGGATCCACTACATCATATACACTATTCTGATAGCGCTCGATGCTTTTGTTCTGACTAACTCTGTATGCAATATGAGCATCACTTCCTTTCTTCAGCTTCACATATTTAAGTTATATCAAGTCTTAGTTATTTTATTTTAGTTCTGTTTGTTTTGTTTCTTTGAATATCTGAAAAATTCAAAAAGATTTTAGGTGTGTTTTAGTATAATCTTAGAAAAATTCAAAAAGATTTTTAGTGTTTTTGAATTTTATAAAAATCAAAAAGATTTTAATTCTGTTTTATTTTCGATCAACCGTTGGTAAAAGATTACCAATTATGCTGGAAACAACCAATTGGATTTGATTCCAGAAATTTCATCAGAAAATTGAACGAAGTTTAAGATTTTCTTGGTAAATTTGAAAACTTTTGAGGTTCAATTTGAGAAATTCATCAAAATCAGGGGGTATTTTGAAAAATTTGCAAATCTTTAAACTTGAAGTTCGGACGACCGAACGTGAAGTTCGGAGGACCGAATATGAAGATCGGACGGCCGAATGTGAGGCTCGGAGGTCCGAAGGTGTTAATTAGTGAGGTTCGGAGGTCCGAACTCCATAATCAGACAAGGTTTGGGGTTGGCCGATGGGGAGGTTCGGAGTTACTGTTCGTCCGAACTTGAAGTTCGGAGGTCCGAACGTGTGTGGCTATAAATACTCCAAATGTGAAGTTCGGAGGTCATTGTTACTGTAAACTCCGAACGTGCACCGAACCTCTGCCCAAATTTTCAATTTTCTTTTTAACGTGTTTTTGGCGATTTAAAGACTGGTTCTAGGTAAATCTTGAAGTTCCGATTGCACTGGTACTATTGGTTTGTGTTTTTACTCTGGTTTTGTGAGGTTTTTTGCAAGAAAACGTGTTCGGACTATAACAGTTTATAGATCTGAAAATAGGGTATTAAATCTGTGATTTTATCAATTAAAATTGAACCCTATGTGTTGCTTATCATATTCCGACGGTGTGTGTGATTTGGTGTTGTTTGATTTGGTCATTTTCATCGTTTTTGAGATTCAAATCTCTCGGAATTCTTCAGGCTCCGAACTCGGAGTTCGGAGGCTCCGAACTTTGTAGTTCGGAGGGAGATCGGACAGAGTTCGGCGATTTCAAAATTTTGATACAAATGTTGTTCGTTTACGCAAACGACAATGATTTGACAAAATTGATGATGATATTTGTTAATCACATTAAATTTAATGAATGTTCTCTTTTATGTGTTTTCAGATATGGCCAACGATTTAAAGATTGGTGATAAACATAACATCTGTGCACACATTGGGGTCGCGAGAAGCAAACTTGATAAATTTGGAGGACCGGGAATATTTGATTTTCTGAGACGTTCAAGAATTCATCATGCTATTACTCAGCAGTGTGATGTTTATAGAGATATAATCTTGGAGTTCTGGAGTACGGCTCATACTATTTCTGATCCACCGATTAGAATTGCTGCAACAGTACAAGGCCGACCAGTTCAGATCTCAGAAGCTGATATTCGTAGAGTGTTGCATCTAGAGTCTGATTCACCGAATGCCAGAATTGAGTTTCCTCATGGCATTTTTGAAGCGTATCTTGTATACTGATGATCCTAGCAAGGAGTGGATATACAAGTCTTCATTGAGTGTCCCGTACAAGTATTTGGCACATGTATTACTGGTTTCTTTGGGACATAGAATTTCTGGGCATGATGAAGTTCAGCAGATAATTCTGTCATTGATGAACGCGTTGGTGTTGAATAGACCTTACAACATATCTGGGATGATATTTCATTATATGAGAGACAATCTGACACAACGTCAGAAAAAAGCTGCAATATATCCCAGATTCATCCAAATGGTTCTTAATGATTTATATCCGACGTTAACAAAGAATGCAGCTCATCGAATGGAACTGAAACACATGTCTGAAGCAAGTGTTGGAGCTTTAGCGACATATCAGAAGAAGGCACCTGAGTTTCAGCCTAAGTTGAAAAGATTGATTGGCCATCTTGCCAATGTCAATTATATTGCACCAGTTACAGGTGCATCTCGGCATGATGATGGAAGTGATTCCGAGGAGTTGGATTATAGTTGGATTGTAGAGCAGAATCAGATACCTCAACAGGGAAGAGTAAAAAGGCCTAAGAGGCAGATTCCAATAGTACAGGAACCAGTGAATCAAGATCCGCAACCAGAACCAGTTGTTTCCCAACCGCCGATGTATTGATCAATGCAAACGTAATCAATGCAAACGTAATCAAAGTATGAATCAACACACAAACGAGTAAATAAACTCAATCTCTTTATTGAATAGAGAATCAGAGTACAGAGAATTACAGAGAAAACCTCACTGACAAGTTCACTCAAAATTCTCTCCAAAAACTTGTAAATTACAAAGACACAAACCTATTTATAGACCTACGGACGTCCGAACTCTACTGCTTGTCCGAACCTCAGGTTCGGCCAAGGCTCGGCCAAGGTTCGGCCAGAGTTCGGCCGTCAGACCAAAATCCAAAACTTGTGTCTTCGCTTGATCCAGCTCATTGCCATTTCGGGTATCAACAACGATTTAACGTTCTTATTTCTTTTTGCATGGAACACAATTGACTAAATCATGAATACAATCATTATGTGATCAAATCACAAATGAAATCACAAAGTGTGATAAGCAGATACATATCTGAGTATGTTTAATAGTGTGGGGTACACTGGTCAAAGCAGTCTAATCAATACAATAACATATCCAGATGTTATGAGTATGATTGTGCCTGAGTTTAAGATGGAAAAATTATACCAGTAATCAACATGACTTATGTGCTGAAGTAATTGAAATTGAAGTGTAGTTCAGCATGTCATGACCAATATGATCCCAAGTTGTGATCTTTCTCGCAAAAGACAAAAATAGTGTCTGATTCTGTATTGCATTTATGTTTCATATCTGAAAAATCCAAAAAGATTTTAGGTGTGGTTTATCATAAACTTAGAAAAATCAAAAAGATTTTCGGTGTGTTTTGATATAAAGATTCAAAAAGCCAAAAAGATTTTGTTTCTTATTTGTTTTCGACCGATCGATACACGATACAAAATCAAAATTTCAAAACTATATCTTGGTTTCTCGAAGAGAAGTTTTACGCCAAGATTAAATTAATTTTTCTTAAAGGAAAAGGAAAGCTGCGTTTCTGTCTTCTGAAATTGCAGGTTATTCTGTGTGACAAGACTCAAGCATGGTGAAAGGAGGAGTATGTACTATCTTTCACAAGTGGATCTTGAAGTTCAAAGATTGTTCAAGATTGATCCAGCCATGCAAGCTCTCATTCTGACAAGATGTCAAGTTGAAGATCGAACGTAACGATGCTAAAGATTGAAGACTGAAGTTTTGTTAGATAGATAGATAGCTAGCTACAATACATGTTAAGGGGGAGTTTGTTAGAGCATATTCCTTTGCTACGTTGTGTCTCGTGTATTGTATCTAGTTTAGAGAGTTTGAATGAGTCATAGCTGCAACATACCAAGGTGCCGTACTAAATGGTACACCGTACCAATTGGCACGTCCGTACCAAATGGTATGCCAGTTGGTACGCTGGTAAGTTGCTAACTATAAATAGTTCGTGTTAGAGAAAGTTCACTAGTTCTATCATTTCTCTACTTCTTAATAGTGTGTAACTAAGTGTGTTTCTCTCTCTAGCTTGTAACTCTTAGTGAAGCAATAAAGCCAAGCTTTATTTACGTTTGTGTCTCTTGATTAACCGAATCATGCAGTAGTATGATCCCTCTGTGGTTTTACAAATCCGGTACGTACACTTGCCTTTAGGGTTCGGTTAAGTTTAGGATTTTTGGTAAAATTAGGTGTGTCTAGGTCTAGGATAGGTCTAGGTATTAATAGTTATTTTTAGGTACAATCTGAAGACATCAGGTTTCCATTGTTGTTTTGGTAAATCAGTATTGGATGAACCAGACACAATAGAATGTGGCGCACAACCTACATTTTGAAAATTTTTAAATTTAGGAATAAATCTTGTTTTTTGAAAACCGTATGACGAAATTCATCAAATACTCTGCCATTTTCATCAATAAACTTGGATCTGGTAGATTTACCAACATATGGAACCTTGTCCTTTCTCAGAGTAGCAACGTTAGGACAAGCATGTGCCATGTGTCCCTTCTGACGACACTGATAACATAAACGATTGTTTATGTTCCTTCGTTTAATTTCCTGCACAGTTTCACAAAATTATCAACTCCAAAATGATCGGATATATTTTGAACTTTATCAGCTTGAAACATTTCTTCACTTGTTGAATTTAAATCTTTTTCAACTTTTGTTGACGTGTAGCTTTTTGATTAGACATTGCTTCTTTGGAAAAACCTAGACTAGCACGTTTTCCAGAAACCTTTTCTGATGAATCAGCTGAATTATGGCCCTCCTTCGCCAAACGAGAAAATTCAGCCTTAACTCGTCGAGCATCTTTTTTCCCATAAAAAATTGTCTCATCAATGTTCGTTTGAGATATAACCTTCTCTGTTGAAATAGCCAATTTCTCTGTTTCAGTGGACGAAGACCTAAACACAAACTTTGACATGTTGGACATTTCAGATATCTTAGTAGATTTCTTCGTATCCTTCTGGTTCTTTTTTTTATCTTCAAACACTTTTCTTCAACAAAATTTGAATTTGAAAACTTTGAATAATTGCAGTCTTTAACTTTTTCTATCAGAATATGAACCACTTCTTTAATCTCAGACGCGGGTGGAACAGTCTTCTCAAACACTCTTTTAAATTTCTAATCCTTACACAAGAAGCTTGTAAAAGATTGTGAGTTTGTGACATTGTTCAGCTGATGATTAACATCAATTACACGAATTTTCAAATCAGATATATTTTGTTGAGCTTCAGATAACTCTTTTTCAGTTACGATCAACTTCTTTGCAACTCTATTTGTTTCAGACTCTTACAATCTCAAATTGTCTAATTCATCAAACAACTCTTTTGTAAGCTTGGCCTCATTTCACTTTTGAATATTAGCCTTCTCCTTTAGTAGCTTATTATCACGAATTAACTCCTTTTAATCTTCCAGTAAACTGTTATTATCATTCTGATAACCTACTGCTTTAGCAGCTAGTTCATCAGATGTCTTGTTAAGAACAACAAGTTTAACCTTTGATTTGTCAAAAAGATCATTGAAATCAGCTTCAGTTTCTTTCGCTTCAGTTTTACACTTTTCAACTTCTTAAATAATAACATTGTTTGCTTTAGATAATTCCTCAACTTTCTTTACCGACTTAGCAATGAAACTCTGAAGTTTGAATTCTTTCCCTCAACAGTTTCTTGTTGAAAATGTGCAAACCTTTCAGTTAAACACGTGACTTCAAAAATAGATTTATCTTTCTCAGACATCCACTATAGATTCAAATCTTCCAACTTCTTCTTATAGACTCCAAAATCGTCTTGCCTTTTGTGTTCTCAACAATCAACAACTCATTTTATTTAAGCAATTCGCGAATCCTTTTATCCTTTTGTGAACAAAACTCACAAGTAGATTCATAGCCACTTGTTTCAGATTCAGAATCACTCTGTTCAATCTTAGCCACATAAGCATAATGCATATCAGCTATCTCAAAATCAAGAGAATCCAATGAACCACCATGATGCAGTTAAAGCAAATATAGATTTATCAGGAAGCTGTTGAGACCATTCATATCCATCAGCAACCTGAGAAATCAATGCCTTATAATTTTAATCAGATGTTGTCGCCTTTGATTCACGAGATTGATTTGAAGACTTGGATCTATCATTTGAAGATTTCGGACATTCACGAGCATAGTGACCAAATTATGTACATCTGTAAGAGTTAACTTTTGATTTATCCAATCCAATATGACCATCTGGATATAAATATTTCTTCCAGTCCTTTTCATGAACCTCTTTGCTCTTTGTACCAGCATTGCCATAGACCAGTTTTGATCCATATGCTCAAGATTATCCGAATCTTTTTGATCAAAATCATCTTTGAACAAATCAACATTTGCCATCACTACAAGAAAATTGACCTTTCCCGACTACACTTTTCCCGACTACATATGTAGTCGCTAATACTTAACTTTTCCCGACTACATGTAGTCGGGAAAGCCCTTGAATTAATTTTTTAATTTTTTTATTTTTTTGCTATCATCGTCGAAGACAAGTCGTCGACAAATGTGGCCCGCCAAAAAAAAATTCCCGCTAGTCCTTTCCCGACGACATGTAGTCGGGAAAAAGGGCATAAAAAAATAAATTTCTATTTTTTTTATTCATCAAAGAAATAAGCGGGTTCACGAAAAACGACCGCCAAAAATTTCGGCTTTTCCCGACTACATGTTTTCGGCAACACTACTTAATTTTTTTTTTTTAATTTATTTCATTTAAAAAGACGACGTCATTTTGTTTGGTTTTTCCCGACTACTATTGGACTTTTGCCGACAACATGTAGTCGGAAAAAGTCTTCCTCGAATAAAACCCTAACAGACGCTGTTTCTTCGCATATCACAGAAGAGGGAAGAGCACAGCGCGTTTTGGGCGATTTTTGGCGATTTCGGGCGATTTTGAGGTATGATCAAATTTTCTTTATTATTTTAGTGTAAACCTTTGATTTTCATAGTGCTAATGCTTTTATTCATCTTCGTTTCTTCTTTACGAACATGTTGCTGGGTAATTTTATCAGAAAGATTGTGTGTTCAAGCATTCCTGATCAAGGTTAGTTTATTCTTGTTCAAGCATTAATGATCTAAGTCACGTTTTTAGGACTAATTTATGATTTTAGGACTGTTTTTTAGGACTCATTTGTGATGTTTTTTGATGAATGTTGAGCATGATTTTTTTGTTACTTAGGTGTTACAATACTGATTTGACATTGAATTAAGATGAACACCTCTTTAGTTTTGGAAGAATATTAAAAAGCTCTTTCTTTTTTATGTTTTTGTTCTATTTTTGTATTTGGTAGATGATATCTAGTATTGTGGTTCGTTAGATTATTTGGAATATATAATTGAAGTGTATATGTGATTTCAATTTCGGGTTAATTGTGGTTGTAGATGTTATAACTTGATGTTAGATAACTAAATTAAGTGTTATCGAATGTAAACTTTGATGCTTTAGGATAGATTTCTACACCTTCCTATAAAGGAAACTTTTTTGATAGCAAATGCATGAATATGAGGTTGTTTATGTGGTCTAATGATGCTACAACGTGTTTTGCATATTATGATTATCATATAATTAGGTTTTGACACATTTAGAATGAATAACATACATGTTATCTAAAAGAGGAAACTTTTTGGGTACAACATGTAGTAAAAGGCAACCATAAATCATGTAAGGTGTTTAGTGGTTCTATAAAGCTTTGAATAGATCAAATAATTGATTGTTGGAATGTTACACATGTATTGGTATCCTAGGAGTACATGGATTTGATATTGTTAGTTATATTGTATACTTTAGTTAGAAACATAATTTAGTTCCTAATATTATACTATATATATATAAACAGTAATGACAATTGATAAGAGTTGGATTCACCTAACAAATCGCAAACTCCCGGCTTTCAAAGATGGTCTTAATAGCTTTATGGAGACTTGTAAAGCCGTCGCCAACAGTGATGGCAAAGCCTATTGCCCTTGTAAGCAATGCATTAATAGGTATCTATTTATTCCAAAGGAGATATATAGGCACATATACATCAACGGGTTCTTTGAATTATATGATTTTTGGGATAAACACGGTGAGGAGCGAACACTCGATGCAGATAGTATACCATATTACTTTCCCCAAACTGGTACTTCGAACACGAGCAATATGGATGATGATCAGATCTTCAATCTACTTGATGACGTAAGGGGCGTGCATGATACAAATGAAAAGGAAAAAAATGTATCTGGAGATGACAATGAGTATGATGATTTGTTTCAAGAGCTAAATATGGAGTTATATCCCGGTTGTACTTGGATGTCATCTTTAAACTTTCTTGCCAAAATGTTGCATCTTAAGGTAATTAACAAATGGACTGATACTTCGTTCAACCAGCTTTTAGAGTTTTTAAGGGTTGTATTGCCGAAAGGAAACCACGTTCCATCCTCCTTCTATGAAGCTAAAAGGAAGATGAGAAAGATTGGGCTAGGATACGAAAACATACATGCTTGCGCAAATGATTGTGCACTTTTTTGGAAAGAGAATGTCAATCATGATCATTGTCCAGTTTGCAAAGAAAGCAGATGGAAAGACGACAACACAAAAGGGAAGAAAGTACCAAAAAAAGTGTTACGCTACTTTCCGTTAACTCCGCGTCTTCGCCGAATGTATGGTTCAAAATTCACTGCAAAAGATATGACTTGGCACAATATTGGCCGCTCAACGGATGGTATGTTGCGACATCCGGTTGATGGGAAGGCGTGGATGGATTTTGATAAGAAATATCCGGATTTCTCCTTGGAACCCAGGAACGTTTGGTTGTGTTTGGCTGCTGATGGCTTCAATCCGTTCGGTAACATGTCATTACAATATAGTATGTGGCCGGTAGTGTTGACAACATATAATACACCACCGTGGGTATGTATGAAAGAATCTTCTTTCATGCTTACTTTGTTAATTCCCGGTCCTAAATCGCCTGCAAAAGATATCGATGTTTACCTACGTCCTTTGGTCGATGAGTTGAAAATGCTATGGAGCGATGGAGTTCGAACTAGGGACGTGTCAACTGACACCGTATTCACGATGCGTGCGTCACTATTGTGGACAATTAACGATTACCCTGCTCGTAGCAGTTTGTCTGGATGGAGTGGTCAAGGTTATAACGCATGCCCTACTTGTAACATAGACACACCTAGTGTTCGGTTGGTTAGTAAAATAGGTTATATTGGTCATAGGATATTTCTGCCTATGACGAGTAACTTGAGGAAGAATCGTTCGTTTAATGGAGAAACAGAGAACAGAAAAACTCCTAAAAGATTAACTGAAAAAGAAATATTAGAACAACTATCGACGCTCCCTGATCTTGTTCCGGGAAAACTTTGTGACCATGGATCCGGAAAGAGAAAGACTCCAGAATTCGAACATAACTGGAAGAAACGTAGTATCTTCTTGGAGCTTGAATACTGGTCTTCTCGTGAACTAAAACACAATCTTGATGTTATGCACATCGAGAAAAATGTTTGTGAGAGTCTGTTGGGTACGTTGCTTATGAATAAGCATTCAAAAGATACAGAAAAAGCAAGAAAAGACTTGCAAAACATGGGTATTCGGCCAGATTTATGGATAAAAAAGAAAAAAGATAAACGTTACCAACCACATGCTTCTTACTCTTTCACACCCGTTGATCGTGCAAAATTCTGTGACTTGATAAAAAACGTGAGACTACCTGATGGTTTTGGATCAAACTTTAAAAATAAGGTGGATGCCAAATGTACTAATATATCCGGGTTAAAGTCTCACGATCATCATATTCTTATGCAGCGATTGTTACCAATAGGGGTTCGTGCAGGTCTTCCAGAGAATGTGTCGAGAGCAATCATTGATCTTTGCACATTGTTTAAAAAAATTTGTGCACCGACAATAGATTTAGAAGACATGCGTAAAACACAAGTCGAAGTGGTAAAGATTTTATGCAATTTGGAATTGATATTCCCTCCAGCTTTTTTTGATATAATGGTTCATCTTGTTCTACATTTACCCGAAGAAGCTATACTTGGTGGGCCTGTATATATGAGATGGATGTATCCGTTTGAAAGATTAATGAAGACGCTTAAAGCCTTCATCCGAAACAAAGCAAAGCCGGAAGGATCCATAGCTGAGGGTTATGTTGCAGATGAAGCGTTGACATTTTGTTCAATGTATCTGGAAGGTGTAAAAACAAGATTTAACTGTCCAGACAGAAATGATGATGGGGACGATTCAAATACCCAATTTTCTGTGTTTTCTTCATCGTTTCGAACACTCTCTGCGACCACATTCATTTCCCTCTCAGGACCGGTTAAAAGCGCTTTACAATGGTTTGTATTGAACAACTGTGATGAAGTTAAAGATTACATATCGTAAGTTCCTTTATTTTTTTTCTTGAGTCATTTCAATTATAGTTATAACATTATATAATAGTTTGTCTCTCATGTAGATCATTTGAATCTGAACATCCCGGAAAGGATAATAAAACACATTTTGCCTCATGGTTTGCCGACAGGGTGGCTATGTGTCCAAACTCTCCAAAAGAAATAAAGTCTTTGGCACACGGTATTTTGAGCGACAACTCTTATAGTGCCTGCATAGTTAATGGCGTTAGATTTGTGGTATACAGTTGATGAGGAAAGGTCAAAATCGGATATGCAAATGAAGCAGCGAGGATAAATCGAAGGCGACAACTAAGCTAAGATATCTCCGAAACAACAGGATGCAATTGCGACGGAGCCAGCAGCAAGTGCATCCATTTCATACTAAGGAACTTGCGGACCAAGTTTATTAGTATAAATAGAGCATTCATGAATCAGAAAAAGGGACTTTTGGAGAGAGAGAGATTTTACACTTTCAGTGTGTGATTTGTTCTATACATTCGGAACTTGTATACATGACTTCAATCAATAAAAACCTTCGTGATTCCTAATTCTCTCCTATTTCTTTTCATAAATTCAATAGTGAGGTCTAGAATTTCATTTTACGTACGAGTGGGATTTTATTCTTCATCAATTGGCGCCATCCGTGTATTAATTGAATTGGAAAAAGGATGGAGAAATTAGTTGCTGATTCGGCGAAGAAGAACACTGTATTCACATCATCGAGCGCAGGAAAGGTCAATATGAGCTCCAAAGGATCTGGTGGAGGATTTAGTAAGAAACCTTCAATGTTTTCGTTTTCAAGTCATGAAAAAGACATTGTTGGTTCGATAAAGGATCGGCAAGAAGGAGATGATCCGTTGCGAAGTTCTGATGTTTTAAGTGAATTTGATGACGAATTCCTGATACGAAATTTGGAGGTCTTGCGAAAATTGAAAGATAAGCAGGATCGAGAGTTGTGGCTTCAGGAGGTTCGAACAAAGCTCAAATTCACTCCTGAGCGTGATGTGCCAAAACTGACAAATCAGAACAGTGTTCTGGATGATCCTGAGGATGATCCGGTCCTCATTAAAACACCGGCATCTCCAGGTAACTTTGTCGATGGAATAGTTGTTTAGATTCAGCTTTTATATTGATTAATTATCATAATCGAGAATTTCAGTCGTCAATTATGAAGACATTCATAAGAATATTTTTGATTCATGACAAATTGTATAAAATAGATGTGTTGTTTGAAATTCATTTAAGAAATAAATGAATTTGAAATAACTATGAAAATATGGATTAAGTCAACGATTTCCAGAAAATTGTATGAAGATTTGAAGATGTGCCGTTTGAATTTTTGAATATTCATTAAAAATGGCGCGCAATTCTGAGAATCAGATGAAGATTTGAAGATGTGCCGTTTGAATTTTTGAATATTCATTAAAAATGGCGCGCAATTCTGGGACTCAGATGAAGATTTGAAGATATGATAGGAAAATTCATAAGAATCAAAAATATATAACATGCGTGTACTCTACGCGTTATAATCCTTTTTAATAAAAAAAGGGGAGGGAAAGGCATGTGGTATAATGCATGCACATATGTAATTTAGGTAAACTGAAAATGTGCCTTTGCGGTGCATAAGCGTTTATAAAAAAAAAAAAAAGCCCTCCGCGCGAGGCCTATCCTTGCGAACGCTTAACATTTTAGACGCTTATGCAAGTGCTGACAAAAAGCCCTCCATGCGAGGCCTTACATTTGCAAGTGTCGATACTTTGAGCATTTGCACATGCGCTTATCCTCTCGGAAGAAGCTCATATGAGTATGAGATTAATGATTGCTTAAAAATAACATCAAAAAGCCCTTTGTAAGAAAAAAAAAAAGGCATATATTTCATGTGGTTAATACTCCATGTATGAATGTTTCAGGAGCGACAAAAACATTTGTGCCATATTTCCCACCTTCAATGCAAGAACAGTCGAAGTTTGCTAACTGGATCGCTAATGCACAATTTCCGAAGAAATTGAAAATGCCTACTTCTGTAAAGAAGTATGCAGGCTTGTCAGATCCTGATGATCATGTATTTGATTTTTGGTCAGCGGCCCGTTTGGAATGCTGGTCAGAGGAAACGTGGTGCCACATGCTGGTTCAAACATTTACGGGGGCTGCCAGGGTATGGTATGATTCATTGCCCAACGCTCAAATTGTAGGATTTGAGGATTTGAAAGAAAAGTTTTTACGACAATTTAGTCAGCAGCGAAAATGTACTAAAGAAGTTACTGAAGTTCATAATATCCGGCGAAGGAATGATGAGAGTCTCGAAAACTTTGTGGTTCGTTTTAATAATGAGACCATGAAGATAGTTGGTGCCCAGGATCAGTTGAGGATCTCTGGTTTTTGTCATGGGGTGAGACATTCACATTTAGTAGAAAAACTACATGAGGACTTGCCTAAAACCATGGAAGTGTTGATGGATAGAGTGCGAGTCTATGTTAAAGGGCGAAGTGCTTCGGGAAATATTCAAGGAATAAATACTCATAAGCCATCCTCAAAGGGTGCAAATGCAAATGTCAAAAGTGTTGGATCAAATGAAAATACTTACCCACAGAGAAACCTATCTTGGGGAAAGTATAGAATGCAACCATACGATAAAAGAAAGGATGGAAATTTTGGAAGAAATAAAAGAAATTGGGAGGTGAAGGCGGAAGAGTTCCCAATGTTAACTAAAACCCCTAGTGAAATTTTGACAACAGAAAAGATACAATTTGTTACACCTCAAAGAACACGTTTGGGTGCAAATGCAGATACAACAAAATACTGTGATTTCCATAAAGACAGAGGTCATGACACGAATGACTGTCGGCATTTGCGGAGTGAAATAGATAAAGCTATTAAATCTGGAAAGTTGTCTCATTTGGTAAAAAATATACAAGAGGGCCGTCCTATTGCAAATGCAAAAAATGTCATTGGGATGATCAGACAAAATCCTAACACATGGCATAGGAATGTGCGAACAAAGGTAGAGGATGAGGCTTGGAAAATGTGTGAAATTATATTCCCCCTGTAAGAGGGGAAGATGCAAAAGAAAACCCCGTGGTTATTAATGTTGGAATTGCTGGATTCCTAGTAAAAAGAACATATCTCGATACGGGAAGCGCATCTGAGATAATGTATGAATCATGTTTTCGGAAAATGGGACCGGATGTGCAAAACAAATTGAAGCCTCATAATTCACCTTTAATTGGTTTTTCGGGGGAAATTGTACACCCTATGGGTGAGGTCACTTTGCCTGTAATCTTTGGTGATGATAAGTTTTTTAGAGAAGTAATGTTGACATTTGTGATAGTTGCAACTCCATCACCACACAATGTCATTATAGGAAGACCTGGATTGAAAATGATAGGGGCTATTGTGTCAATACCACATGGAATGGTTCGTTTTCCCACACCTGCTGGAATTGCAACTGTAGAATCGGATGTGGAAATGCATATAGCAATGGTGAACAAGCCTGATAAAGAAGGCATTAAAGTGGTTCAAGAGGATGTGTTAACAAAGGATAAGTGGGTCATAAATGAAAAATTTCCGGATCAAGTCATAGAAGTAGGGAGTAAGTTACAAGGTGAATATAGGGAGAAGTTATTTGAGTTGTTAAAAAGAAATGTTGACATCTTCGCATGGGAACCATCGGATATGACAGGCGTTCCGAAACATTTTGCCGAACATCACCTTAATGTCTATCCTGGTGTCAAGCCAATACAACAGAAGCGAAGAATTGTTGACAAGGTCAGAAATGAAGTTATAAAAAGCGAAGTTGATAAACTTGTCGAAGCTGGAATATTAAGGGAAGTACATTACCAAACTTGGGTTGCAAACCCAGTTTTGGTCAAAAAACCAGACGGTTCCTGGCGTATGTGTATAGACTTTAAAGATCTAAATAAGGCATGTCCTAAGGATTGTTACCCCTTGCCAGAGATAGATTTTAAAGTCGATTCTCTGGCTGGGTATAGGTGGAAGTGTTTTCTTGATGCATACAAAGGATATCATCAAATCACTATGGCTGTGGAGGATGAAGACAAAACAGCTTTTATTACAAATGAAGGCCTTTTTTGTTATAAAAAGATGCCTTTTGGTTTAAAGAATGCTGGTGCAACGTATCAGAGATTGATGGATAAGACTTTCCAAGCACAAGTGGGAAGAAATTTGGAGGCATATGTTGATGATGTAGTCATCAAAAGTTGTGAAGAAAAAGACATGATTGAGGATATTGAGGAAACATTTGGAAATTTAAGAAGAATTAACATGAAGTTAAATCCTAAGAAGTGCTCGTTTGCTATGGAGGAAGGGAAATTCTTGGGAGTTTTGGTAGATAATAATGGAATACAGGCACATCCGGGAAAAGTAAAGGCAGTGTTGGAAATGTCTCCACGAAAAACTCTTAAAGACATTCAGACTTTAAATGGTCGATTGGTTGCATTACACAGGTTTCTTTCAAAAGCAGCAGAACGAACAGTTCCGTTTATAAAAGTACTAAAAGAGAGTTTGAAAGGAAACCATTTCGAATGGACACTCGAGGCTAATAAGGCCTTTGAAGATTTAAAAATGGATCTCATCACACTTCCTACTTTAACTGCTCCAAAGTTGGGGGAAAAACTGGTGATGTACTTGGCGGTAACTGAAAATGCTGTTAGTGCTGTGTTGATGGTGGAACGGGAAGAAAAACAAATCCCAATTTATTATGTTAGTAAGATGTTAAAGGATTACGAAACAAGATATCCGATAGTGGAAAAGGTAGTTCTGGCATTGGTACAAGCGACTCGTCGCTTGAGAAGATATTTTCAGGCTCATACTATTATCATTTATACTTCTTTTCCTATCCAAAACATCTTAAGAAAGCCTGAGATGTCGGGAAGATTGGTGAGATGGGCTATTGAATTGGGACCCTTCGATATTGAATTCAAACAACGTACTTCAATTAAAGGCCAAGTGATAGCTGACTTCCTAGCCGAAGTACCAGAGGGAGCAAATGTAAATTGTGTTTCTGTCCCTGAGCCCACTGAAAGGATATGGATCTTGCATACGGATGGATCATCCAACTCCGATGGGTCGGGAGCAGGTAAAACTTCATCATAAGTATTCCTTACTTATAACATTGGCATATGTTTGTGATATATTAATCAATCCTTCTATTTCCCAGGATTAATCTTGAAAAGTCCTGAGGGGGATGAATTGACATATGCGATAAGATTTGGCTTTGCAACTTCGAATAATGAAGCAGAGTATGAAGCGTTGCTAGCAGGTCAGGACAAAAAATTTGTTAAAAAATAAGCATTCTGTTTTTTTAAAAAAAAAAAAAAAGGGGGAGGATGAGTATGAATATATAAAATATTCATGCGTCTTTTAAGCAAATGCATCTGAAGAAGTATTTTCAGATGCGTATACGCTTACGTTAAAGTATACATTTGCATATGCAGTTGTTTTTAGAAACGACATTGACAACTGTTAATTGATAATTTCGGCAGGATTGAGGTTGGCCAAAAAGATGAAGGCTAAGCAGTTGATGGCATATGTGGATTCGCTGTTAGTAGCAAGTCAAATTGCCGGTACATATGAAGCAAAAGGAAAATATATGGCGTTATACTTGGAGCAAGTGCAAGAGCTCATAAAGAGTTTTGACAAATGCGAAGTATTACATATATCTAGAAGTCAAAATAGGAAAGCGGATGCTCTAAGTAAATTAGCATCTGTGGCATTTGAACACCTTGCAAAGGAAATTAGAGTGGAATTGTTGGAAGTTCCTACTGTTAATCTAAAGCTAACAGCGGATGTGCAAATATATGAAGGTAGTTGGATGTGGCCAATAATAAAATATTTGACAAAAGGGGAACTTCCAGATGACAAAGAACAAGCCAGGCAAGTAAGAGTAAATTCACTTCAATATCAAATGCAAGATGATATTTTGTATCGAAGAAGTTTTCTAGGTCCCCTATTGAGATGTTTGTTACCAAGTGAAGCAGAGTGGGTTGTTAGAGAGGTGCATGAGGGAATTTGCGGTATTCATGCAGGAGCTAAAATGGTGGTGGCAAAAATTATGAGTCTTGGCTATTATTGGCCAGGAATGTATAGGAATACCTTTGAAGAACTTCAAAAATGCCAAGCATGTCAAATACATGCTCCAGTAAGTATGCGAGCCAAAAATGAGCTTATCCCTGTGACATCTGCTTGGCCATTTCAGAAGTGGGGTATGGATATAGTAGGGCCATTTCCGGTCGCAAGTGGGGGAGTAAAGTTTCTCATAGTTGCTATTGACTATTTTACGAAATGGGTTGAAGCAAAACCTTTGGCTAACATTTCTGGAAAACAGGTGAAAAGATTTGTGTGGGAACACATTGTTTGTAGGTTTGGCTTACCTTTGTACATCATAACTGATAACGGACAACAGTTTGCTGGAAATCCATTTGCGGAATGGTGTGAAGAGCTTCATATAAATCAGGTCTTTACGTCAGTTGCACATCCGCAAGCCAATGGTCAGGTGGAAAGGGCAAATAGAAGTCTTGTTGAGGGTATAAAGATGAGATTGGCAAAGTATGGAGGAAGCTGGGTTGATGAATTACCACATGTGCTGTGGGCACATCGAACCATGCCTAAAACAAGTAACGGTGAAACGCCATTTAGTCTTGTGTATGGAACTGAGGCAGTTATCCCTGCTGAAATAGGGATGCCCAGTTATCGTTTGCAAATGCAAGTGACGGATAACGAAGAAGCACTGAGAACCAATTTGGATTTCTTAGAAGAGCGAAGAGAGATCACAGCTATACGTGAAAGTAGGTATAAAAAAAGAAATGGCCAAATATTATAACGCAAAGGCAAAAGTGCACCAGTATAAGGAAGGAGAATATGTTTTGCGAAACAATGAGGTTAGCCGTGCTCTTCCATTGGGGAAAATGTCCCCCAAGTGGGAAGGTCCGTATATCATTAAGAAAGCTATAGGAAACGGATCATATATACTTAAACAAATTGATGGGACGGAACTTGTAAGAGCTTGGAATGGAATTCACCTCCGAAAGTGCTATATGTAACTAGATGTTGGAATGTTGTTAGAATTATGGAATTGCTTGTATTTCGAATATGGAACATGGTTTTCTTAAGTAATAACATCTCAATTGCAAAGTTATGAGTGTGCTTAACATCATTTATACATTTCATATGCACATGAACATATGTAAGTACGCTTTTTCATAAACACATGGTCCATTAAGTCACTTATCAATAAGATGAGCAAGTTATGTAGAACTCTTTGATGGTAGAGTTGAGTTATTATCTCTTGGGAAAGAAATAATAACCCAAGATGAAGTTATGATTTCATCTTGTCCTTAACTGTCTCTATGAGAAAAGAGTGCATGTTAAGAAGAGGTGATCAGGCCGGACACCTTGTTAACATAAATTTGTTAACAAAAGCCTAAGGGGTGAGGGCCAACTCATTCAGGAACAACATCTATAATCCTTCCTATTGAGCACCCCGAGGGTCGCAAGTGCCATTTTATGATTTGATTTGTAAAATTGGACTTGTGGGTTAACCATCCAAGCGATCGGGTTAATCATTTCTTACCAAAGAATGTAAGAAGAGAATACCATAAAGAAATGATCTATAACTATACGTGAAAATATGTAACGAGTAAGGTGATTCAATATTTATGGAGTTAATACTTCTATGAGGTGGACGCATTTCATGGGAGGGAAACACATATGTTGGATTTATCCTATGATTTATAAAAATTTCACCAAAAGTTTGGGTCATGATATTTATGAAGAGGGATTCATAATATCCTTTAAAGTCTGATATTTTATATAAAATTAGACAATGTACATTAAGGAAAAGCTGTACAATAGCATGAAATAATAAAACCATCATAAGACCTATAACAAAGAATGGTTAAACCCCATTTGCAAACGTAAGTGTATAACTTACATTTCTACCGCAAATGTACTATTCATTAGGCAGGCTACAAAGCAATTTTATGAGAAAGGGATCATGAAGTTTAAGCGCTAATTGTTAAAGATACCGTAATGTTCCTAAAACAAGCATAATATCATTTCCAATACTAAAAGTGGCAAGTCCATTAGCCATATTGTTCAAAGGTTAGAAGTGCAAACACATGCACAACTAACATACAAAAGTAATCAAATATACCATACCATACCAAACATTAGAAAAGTAAATTGTATGAGATGCCACTGCATAGGTGGACTTTGGAGAATAACTGTTTTCACAAAAGACAAAGTTGATTATAAACCAACTTTAATTACCTGAAGAGGAGGTAGGCTTGGAACTGTTGACAGGTTTCAGCATTTCTTTTATCTTCTCCACATCAGACATATCCAACTGGGACACTTGCTCTATGATATTGAAAGTCATGGATTGAAGAGATTTCAAGCGGTCAAGTACTTTATCACGTGCACTAGCATCATATTCCTTGAAAGAATTGATGTCCACCTCGTTCTTCGATGCATGTGCAAGTCCGCATTTGATGCCTTCATTGAAACCCACAGCATTCACAGCTTGGTTAAGACTTAAAGCCATAGGGATTACTTCTGAGTGAACTCTTTTTGCAAGTAGGCCAAGACCTTCAGCAATGAGCCACTTGCTCTTGTCCTTTAAGGTTTTGTTCTCAGACTGTAGAACCTCCCTCTCTGCAGTCATGGCTTTCATAGTCTCCTCTAACCTTTCTACCTCTGTAAATAAGGACATTTAATACAAATTAATGTTGCTTAAACACTTATATAAGATGGATTAGAAATAATAAAGGATATGAATACATTACCTTTCTTAACATCACTCACTGATTCTTCAAGCTTGTTTCTTTCTTCCAGAAATTGATTTTTTAAGACAAGTTCATTGTCTTGAGCTTGTTTCAAGTTTCTTTTTGCTTCTTGTTCAAGGGCAACCAATTTTCGGTTATGCATCTTCAAACTCTCCACCTCACCCAGTAAAGTATTGGTTTTCACTTGCACATCAATGGAGCTGGAATTTAGTTTAGAGAGCATGTGCCTCTTCTGAGATTCTGCAAGTTCCTCTACTTTAGCTTCAGCAATTATCCATCTTTCATATAAATCTGCCACCAAATTTTGTTGTTTTGCATGAGATGTCATGAATTCATTGGCAAATACCTCATGAGGGACTTGATGAACGCTTGACACATCTGTTGGTGTGCTACTTAGCAGAGAAAGTTTCTTGGCAACTGACGGATCTTTGCATGACTGACTTGATAACACATCCCACTTGGGAATAAAAGGCTCAGTAGCAGATGCATGTGAAAATTCCTTGGCTGAGCTTGTCCTCATGCTAACTAATTCAATGTCTGTTTTAAGCCAATTGGAAGTGGGGACACCAAGTAGGGGGAAGGATTGAGAAAGGGAATATGAGCTGGAAGTTTTAGCAACAACAGAGGAAGATGGTTGAATGTTCTGCAAAAGAGGGGTGTTAATTAAAGTTTGATCGGTTACATCGGGAGAATTTAGCAAAAAATCGGAAATATTAAATTCCTTATCATAAGGAGGGGTTACCGGTGTTTCAGCGGTATTTGCCATAACATCATCATCAATCATTTCCAACCTTCCGGAAGTGCTTTTTGAAGGAGATTGAGTAATCAATCGTGGAGACTTCCTCTTATGAACATCCTTCCCAGCGTGAGGTTTGGGAGGACGCTTCAGCATTTTTCCTTTAGCAACATGAGACATGGTGGTGGTAGCAGTAACATCACTTGCAATGTCCCTTCCTTTTTCACCCATATCATTTGTTGGGAGAACTTTCATTTGCGAAGAGGTCGCAGAAGGGGCTTCTTCAATTTTTGAACCAACAATTTGATCATACATGTCCTCAATAGACAAAGTTTCCTGATTACCCTCATTCACACTTGTACCATCGACATCCATGGTCTCTGCTTCAGGACGAATTTCATAAAAAGAAGATGAAGTTTGATCGAGAAATGGTACTGTAGTTTCATCAATCTTTTCTGCAGACAATTCCAAGCCGGAAAAACTCTTCAAACCCAGAGCATTATACAGTTCCATTTCTGAAAAAAAAAATAATAATAATAATAATAATAACTATGTTAGTGTACACAAGTTATTGTTAAAAGTTTGCAAGTGTAGGGCTTACCCCTTTGGTGATACTGTAAAATTGGCCACAATTCCGGCTCAAACCAAGCCTTGCTAATCCTAGAAACAAGCAATATGCATTCTGGAAGTTCACGAATGGGGCTAGCCACACTAACCAACCGATCAAAGTTCACTTTCGGATACTCACTTTCTTCTGGGATAACATCATGTACAATGTCATCAATTTCTCTCCATCTCATAGTAGGAGGGATACATCGATCATCCACATAGAAAAACTGGTTTTTCCAAGACCTAGGGTTTGGGGGAAGAGTGGTGCTAAGCCTAGATATTCCACGGCGGCGTTCAAAAGTATACCAATCGCCGGCCATAGTTATCCGGTAAAAAGCCCTAAATAGTACAATGCTTGGAGATACACCTACAGCCCTACTGGAGACTTCGAAATGACTTAATCGGAAAGTCCTTGAGGGTGCATCTGAGAGATATGCACTCCAAAATACGATAGGGCTCGAATCAAGAACTTGGTAAAAGGAAGCCTATAATTCCCAAATCGAAACATATCGGCATATATACCAATTTTGCCATCTTGAAGAGAAAAAATCGACACATTGGGTTCTGGCAAAACAGGGTGAAGAGATAACGGGATGTGGTATTTCTCAATCAAAGTATCTAAATCGCTTGGACTTAAAGTCGAAAAAGATGAATGCATGTTATGTTTCGATGATTCTTCATCCATTTTTACAACAGGGGAAGCCATTGTGGAAAGAAATTAAAGAAAGCTAGGGAAACTAACCTTCGGAAGGTAAACTGAAGAAGACGATTGAGGGGAGTGCCGGAAGAAGATTTAAAAGAGGGTAGAAGAATTTGGGGAATTTATGAGGATAAAGGATATAACCCTCTCTTAAAACGGTTTAGATCTATTATTTAAAATTCGAAAAAGAATAATTGTCTCGTCAACAAACCTCGTGTTGACATGTGTTCTGAAAAACTGACAAGGAGTACCATCACGCTTAATGGTTTCCTGACAATTGCTTACGCATGCCATTTGCATTTGCTGTAACCAACAGTCGATTACTACAACATTTGCGAATGCGAATTCTAATCAAAAAATCGCGTTTCCGATTCTATAAGTAACTAAAGTCCTTATGTTATAAACTTATAACATAAAGGACTAGGGGGGCTGGAGGACCCTTGCGATAAAATTTTTATAAATTTTGCTCAAAGTAAAAGGTCATGGTTATACTCTTTTTTATCCTAGGCTTTGGTTTTTCCTAAAGGGTTTTCCAAACAAGGTTTTTTAATGAGATAACCCCCTTTTTAAAGCAAACGAAATGAATAAAGCCTAGATTTTTCTAGCACATAGTCCATTATCATTGCATAAATAATTAATGGACTAGGGGGACTTGATGAGGAAAGGTCAAAATCGGATATGCAAATGAAGCAGCGAGGATAAATCGAAGGCGACAACTAAGCTAAGATATCTCCGAAACAACAGGATGCAATTGCGACGGAGCCAGCAGCAAGTGCATCCATTTCATACTAAGGAACTTGCGGACCAAGTTTATTAGTATAAATAGAGCATTCATGAATCAGAAAAAGGGACTTTTGGAGAGAGAGAGATTTTACACTTTCAGTGTGTGATTTGTTCTATACATTCGGAACTTGTATACATGACTTCAATCAATAAAAACCTTCGTGATTCCTAATTCTCTCCTATTTCTTTTCATAAATTCAATAGTGAGGTCTAGAATTTCATTTTACGTACGAGTGGGATTTTATTCTTCATCAACAGTCGTGATGTCAAGCGCACTACTCAAAATAGTGGTATTGTTTCATTAGGAGAGGACGATACACAATTTTATGGTCAACTGGAAGAAGTTTTGGTATTAAACTATCTTTATGACTACTCTGTTCTAATCTTTCGTTCTAAATGGTTCGACACACAACGTAAAGGAAGATTAGTAGAGAAAAACAATACCGTATACATCGACGTTAGTCATGAATTGTATGTTGGTAAACCTTGGTACGATAGTGATCGATTAATTTTAGCTTCACAAGCTAAACAAGTATTTTATATCCAAGATCCTACTCGAGGGAAAAATTGGAAGGTTGTGGAAGAAGTTCACCATCGGAAAATGTGGGATCATCCAAGTATAAATAATGAAAAAGAGGTAGATGTATTGCATGAAACCCAATCATCTGATTATCAGTTGGCCGTCGAGGAAGGGTGTGAAGTTGGTAAATCAACAAAAAGTTCAGATTGGGATAAAGAGATTGCAGATGCTATCGATATTGATGAAGATGACATTGAGATTGAGATTGTTGATGATGAAGAAGAGGTTGAGATTGATGATGATGAAGAAGAGGTTGATGATAGTGATAACGAGTCTGATGAGATTAACAACGATTATGATTCAAATGATTCCGATTGACAGTGTATGTATATGCTACTGTGTATAGTTCTCTTAAATTTATATGTATGTATATATGTTATTGTGTTTTATTTGTTAAAGTTAATTATATGTATTGAAATATATGGTTTCTAACATATATATGTTTAATGATAATTAGTTAACATGTTGACGACTGTGATGTTCGTTACACTTGTGGCCTATTTGATGACCGACGTCTCTTCCCGATACCACGGAGGAGACAATGATGACGACGGGAGATATCCCGGCAAGAGGCGGTCTAAGATTGCCTCTCAATGCGAGGCTTCAAGTAAGTTACCTGGTTTTTTTTTTCAAATATTCATTATTATATATATACTTTTATTGTGCTAACTGCTAAATCAAATACATCAAATCAATGTAGATGCAAAAAAGGGCCGTGGAAAGAACTCCGATTGGATCAAATCAAATCAACGTATGCTGATGTACCATTATTTCTCACATGGTTGGATCAATTTCTCTTTTTGAGATTTTTCATTTTTTCATACTTTTCATTTTTTTTTTATATTTTGCATTTTTTTATTCTCCCCCTAAAATTCAACAAACTCTATTTTTTGAATTTTCCAAAATCTTCTCCCCCTAAAGATATGAAAGAAAGTAAAAGTAAAGAAAATAAAATTGATCGATCAACACGGATACCTCGCATTTTTAGATTTTGAAAATCATTTTCTCAAAAGTTTTGTGAAATATCAACTCTGTGAAACGCTAACTTAAGCAAAATACTCCACTATCAGCAACTTTGCAATCACTAATAGGTCTTCTCGAAGTACCTGCACACAACCTCAAACATTTTTTAGTTAAATACGGGAACCCAAACCGGCTTGGGTCGTCCCGTATCCTCAACAAAATCGTTTCCCACCGAGGTTGCCATTTTCTGTCTCCAAGAACAAAATGGTTTAGACGATTTCGCCCGATGCGAATCAGAATCATTTACATACCATGACAAGTTGGAAACAATGTTTAACAACTCACCAACTAACATTTTCTCAGATTTTGGATGACGTTGGTGATGTTGTCTAGGCCCATAGTAAGAAAAATCATTTGAATAAGGCATTTTAAACTCATTTTGGAAAAATTGTTTTTGTTTTGAAAATTGTGGTGACCAATCATCATAATTTGAGGTTTTACCAACAACCGGCTTCTTATAAGCTGGCTTTCGTTGGTTTTTCTGATTTTGTATAACAGGTACCTCATTGAGAATCATTGAATCAGATGATGACGATCGATATGAACCACGTGAAAACCTTTTTCGAGTAGCACAATCACGAATCACATGTCCCGTCTTGTTGCAATAAAAGCAAGCTCTCACATCCGCCAACTTAGGAGATGACATGGATTATGTTGACATTATAGAATGTTGAGAAGAATCACTCTCTTGACGCTCTAACTTAAAATTCGTTGATAGAAAATCATCATCAGGTTCACACAAGATATGATTCTCAAGTGGAATCTCCTATGCTTTGTGAACCTTGACATCCTCCACAATTTCTTCTATCTCAAGCACATCTTGGAGATCATTTCCAACATTCACGTTCTCGTCTTTGCTTTCATATCCCAGACCACCATTCTTTTTAGATTTATCTGGTACCGACTTAGGTTTCTCATGACCTTGTGAAGCAAGTCGAGAAAACTCATCCTTGATGGCATTTAAATCATCTTTATTGGAAAGCAATGATTCATCAATCACAATCTCTAAGAATTTGTCGACTTTCACTTTTCCTGGATTGCCATCAAAAACCTTTTCCTTATCAAGCAATATGGAACTTGAAACAAATTTAGTTCACTTGTTAGCATCAAAATACTCTTCATTTTTCTTCTGCGACTTTGACTTCTTCTTCTCAGAAGGATTATCAGCAAACTTTGAATACTCATTTCTTCCGTTGCTTTCAAAGTATTGATAGAATTTTCAATAACCACAGGAGGTGGAACATTTTTCAGAATAGCATCACCAAAAATCTGTTGAAAATTCTCCTTTTTGCACAAAAAATTTGTGAAAGACGATGAATTATTGAGATTATGCAACTGTCTTTTGAAATCACACACCTCAATCTTCATATCTGCAATTATCTTCTGCGCTTCAGCCAACTCTTTTTGTGTTGCAATAAGTTCTTCTGTTTTTCTATTCAAAGTAAACTTTCCTCTCCTTAACTGATCATGAGCATCATATGTTTCTTGAACAACCTTTTCCCATCTTTGTTTGTAAATCTCAACATTCTGCTTCAAAAGTTTATTTTCACGAAGCAATTCAGCTTTAGCATCTAACAGCTTCGTGTTGTCCTCTTGATGACTTAATTCTTTAGCAGTAAGATCAACAACTTCCTTTTCCAGACCTTCAAGTTTGATCTTTGATTTTGCAAACAAATCATCAAAAGTTGTTGCCATGTCATTTGCTTCTTTCTTCCATTTGTCAACATCCTTCATCAAGTCATCATTTGTTTCAGTGAGCTTTGAGACTTTTGCAATCAACTCTGCATTCTCGTGTTGAAGCTTCAATTCATTCTCAACAGCTTCACATTTTGCAAACCCACCTTTATCAAACATCTCACAATTTGCAAAAGATGTAGATTCCTCGGTATCAACCTCCTTTCCATATGCATTCAATTCAGCATATTTCTGAACAAGAGCATCCCAAAACACTTTAGAATTCTTGCATGTCTTGAATTGTGGCAATAATTCTTTTGACAATGCCATTGTGAGAATATCCTAAACTTTTAGTTCTCTTTCATAACATTTCCTTTCCTCAGATGAAAGATCTTTTTGCATTTTAGGTATCCCATTAGAATAAGTTGGGTAAGTAAACTCTTTCTCAATCGAAATCCACAAATCGACATCTGTTGCACCTACGTAAGCTTCAAAATTGCTTTTTCCAATCATGATAACCTTCAAATTTCAACAACTTTGGTACATTTTGATATGTGCCAATTTCATTATGCATGCATTGCATTCCTTGCATCTTGTTCAACTCAAATTCACCAACCAATAAACTTAAATCGTTGACCTTTGAATATTCAAATCTCAAAAATACTTGATAAAAGATCTCGAGCCTTCAAATAACCAAGTGATAGAATCTTTTTGAAACGAGGACCCAATATGTCACAAGTTTTGAATTTTAAACCAGAACTTTTCAAATATGAATCACCTTTGTGTCACAACATTTTGAATATCTTAAATCACCAAATGATTGAATCACTACTTGACCGTCAATTTTTAGATCCCGTCAAATTAAATTCTCAACGGTGCATGAACTCCTTTATGAATAAACTCAAGCCTTTGAAAGATAAAATATTTACATTTAAAAAAAATATCGCCAACGTCTCACAAACTCTTGAAGTATAATCCCGAGTCTTTCAAAACACCTTTAGTAACCTCTTTATTATTTTTGACGTAAGTACCCTTTTGATCCACCGAACTTTTAAACTCCGTCACTCTATTATTGTATCTCAATTTTTTTAAAGAAAATTGTGCATCAAAAGAGTTCCACTGATTAAAGAAAAATATCGAAATTCTTAGTGTCAAGATTCTTGATTTTTTATAAAACAAATTGAATTTTAACAATATGCCAATTTGTAAGGACCTGAATGAACTTTTACTTAAACCAGCGAATGAAAGAAGAGAGAGAAACTCCTTCTCTCTTAATCCAAACTTACGTATGAACAACAGGAATTAATCATCAAAACTTCTTCCGATCTTAATGAAAATCGAAACCAAAACTTGCAATGAACTCGTAATTGAAAGCTGATCAGAACCAGATCCATTTTGATTAGGTTTTGTGATGACTTGAAGAATCAAACCATGAGCTACACGTGAATAATGAAATAACGAATGAACATGGTTCTGTGATTTTTTTTATCTTCCACAAACTCAAAGAAACTTGAATTTGATTGTACCTATGCATTCGCCATATCAAACCGAGTCTATAGAGCCTAGATTCGATCAAAATCATTGACTATTGAAGAATCTGCCATTGAAGGACCTTGAAGAAGAACACGGACTGAGATTTTCGAATTAGATCAAATCTTAACGAAACTCGATTTTGTAACTTGAAATAAGTTCGTAGGGTCACGTATAATCTCTTGGAATCAACCAAACGAATGAAAAAACACTAATTCACTTCCAATTTCTAAGTCAAAGATCGAGTAGTTTGACTCGAAAAGTCAAACTCGACAAAATGAGCAATTTCAACACCAATTTCAATCAGAAATGTGTAGAATCACGGCCTGGATTTGCTCTGATACCAATTGAAAACTCATAAAGCGTCGGATCTAGTGATTTGTACACCGAATTTGGACCGAAACTTACCCCGAACTCAAGAACACAAAACGTAAATTAAACTCAGTTTATAGCTTGAATTGGATCAATGTTTACATGATTCGACTCATTTACAGCAGCTAAACACGATCCTAGACTCAGTTCTCACTAAAAAAACGAAATCAAAAACTCCTCCCTATAGAAATCAATCTCAGAAAAACGGTTATAAGAAGTCTCCTCTAGTCCGAACTCCAAGTTACATATATATATGAACACCTTGTGATTGCCGAACTTCAGGTTCGGACTTCATTCGGTTACTTGAGTTTGGATGACCATTCTAATTGATAAATCTCAAATTCTTGATCCTCCTCTGGCTGCTAATATTCATCTCATATATGAGACATCAAAACTCATGTTTGAAGTAACCATCCAAGCCCATAACAATAGTAGAATGACATTATCTACCCTCTAACATTGATTTAACTAATCTAACTAAATCAACTAACGAAACTAACTAGAATACACACACGTCACACTTATTTTGTACCAACACTAACATGTAGAAAATGCAACTAACTGGTCTAGTAGATACCGATTTTGATAACAATTTGGGATATTGACCTGCTGTACCACCTCCCGTTAAGCTGGAACTGTATCGTTCCATCGGAGAAACAATCCCGGACCTCATTGAAGCGGATAGAGGCGAGGAACTTAGTGGGACACTCTCGGACTGAGCGATGTTCATACGCATTGACCACCTACGCATCTGAGTAGGAACTAAGTCAGTGTAGCGCTCCAATTGGTTCATTTACGCTAGAGCAATCTTGTCGGCGCACCTGGAAGGTAATTCAGCTCGATCAAGCAACTGACGGAATCAGAGATGACTTCCCCGCTCGTTACCTTGTCGAGAGAATCGCATGTTCACCCTGAATTTAAAAACGCAACAAAATCAGATGCAAACTTGTAGAAAAATTATGAAATTTTGAAGTAAAAGGGGCCAGGCACAGCTTGTGTTAGGGGATGGACGACCCGTGTCTCGTGTCAGACATACCTAGTGTCTGGGTCCAACATGACCTTAGTCTGCAAAACGTGGCATGACACATGCCTGGTGAGGCACGACCTGTGTCGAGTCGAACATATAGGTCCGAAATTGGGCAGAAACTCAACTTTCACTAAATTAATTTTTTTTACATGGTTATGTGTGGAATCTAGCAAAAACCAAACCCCATTTTTGGTTTTTCCATAACATAGCTCAATCTTCCTAGATCTAAACTTAAACTTTGAGTTAGATTTGATAGTTTTCTTCAAAAATCTTAAGATTTAACATGTTTTCAAAACAAACAACTATCAAGGATGATGTAGGGACACTTATTATGCAAATATTAACAACAAATTCCACCAATTTCGGCCTAAGATTAAGAAATCTATATTTAGCCATAAAAGTTAGGGAAGATATGAAGAACAAGTAAAAAATCAAGTTATTGGGTTGATTAATCTTACATGATTGTTGGAAAGGAACGTAGAGATGTAGAAATCATGAGAAGAAATGAAAAATCGCCCTGAGAAAACTCGTAGCACGACCCGTGTGAATGACGAATAACTATGGTCACATATTAGACCTTGTGTCAAGAGCCCGTCAGGCACGGCCCGTGTCTGGGTCGGGCACGACCCGTGTATGACATTTTTTATTTTTTTTAAAAATTTTTTATATGAACGCGTATTGACTTTGAATTTCTCCCTTCGCTAATTTTCCTTTTTAATTAAAAAAAAAGTTCATGTAAGGATCGTTCCTATATCATTGGTATGTTTATTTCTTTGTTTTGTTTTGCTTTAAATTCACCAGGTTTCTAACCTTATGCTAGATCTTGGTTACTATGATGATGATATGATGATTCCATGTATAGATATAGTGATTACGATGATAAAGTTTGGATTTCTATGATAAAAATCTGATTTTTATGATGCTTATGATGATTCATACTTAGATCTAGGGTTTGTATGCATGCATGTTAATAAAGATTTTATTTTTATGTATGATTCATGATATTGATGCATGTAAATGATAGATCTAGGGTTTATATGCGATAAAGATGCAAACTTTACGTGAAATATTCAATAAAGGTTCGATTTTATGTTCGTGCATGCTAGATCTTGAGTAAAGATGGTTGACTGATGTCCGATCTATGATAAAGTTGCATGATTTGTGTTGGTATGATGCATGTTGGGTGATAAAGTAATGATCTTGATGATTGATTGCATGAAAAATAATATATTTAAACAAATATTTATTTTTATTGTATGAAACGTGATCATAGACTAACATATGATGTACGCATGTGATAGAGAACACTTGATATATTTTGAAATATGTTAGAAGTGAAATCGTTATGCTTGGTGTATGACCAAAACATGTTTTTGACGTGAACTTACGCGATAAGTATATATTTACCAGAAAAAATGTTTATTTATGTAACGTATGCGTGTGAAATCATGATTGCTTGGTTACTTGTTTATATGCCTTAGGTCAAATTAATTATAGGTTGTACGCGTGTACAAATCCTAATTCTCCTACCTCGGTGCGAATGACAAGATTTTGGAAGATCGCCCCGTCGATCTTACATCATATACACGAGATAATTTATCACCAGTGTGTTGTCGAGTCAACTTATTGTTTGTCCGCGTATATCGGGACGGTCAGTCAACACGGTTAAACACTTACACAGCTATGTATTATAGTTGAAATCTAATAGGATTCAATACCTTTAGGTCAGCTTTCACTATTTAGTTATTTTTACGCACCTGTGGTGAGTTTATGGCCTCAGTTTTATCTTGTTTTGGGGGAGAAGACGTGTGGTAATAGTTACATCAGATACACTTGAACTTTTATTTTACATACTATTTTCTAAACCATAGATGAAAACATGCCAAGAGAGTCCTACCACTAATTGTATACCACTAATAGCGGTTGATAATGGGGAAATATGAAGTAGATTTGCTAGGCTTGACAAACCCTGCCCGAACTAGTCGCTCTAGCCCTACTTGCCTTACTAGGAGTGGAACGGGTATTATGTTATCCTAATCTTTTGTTCATTCTCGGCATTATAGCATGGATGGAAGACAAAGTCTTACACTATCAGAAATGGGGATACGAGGCCAATGGTGTTACAAATAACGTGGACTAGCTATCCCAAAGTATATAAACTGATTAAAACTATTTTCTTATGGGATGTTTGATTCCTGCTTTGGTTAGGCCCCGTTGAGGATAACCGGTTAACTTGTTTTTAGATACAAGTTTATATATCTGCTTACTTAAATATTGTGAACTCACCATCCTTGTGTTGACACTTTTTAGCATGTTTCTTCTCAGGTCCATAGGAGCGCTAAAGAGCACGTTAGGACTCATGGTTCATTCCTTTAACTTACATGGTTGTGTTAAAATTGGTTTGTCATTTGATTGCCTTGGGCGGGAGAAACTTAAACTTTATTATGGTTTGGTTTATGCTTCCGCTACTCTGAAAACTTTTGGACCGTCAAACTTTGGTTTAAAATGCTTTAAACTTGCATATAGACTGTTCTATGTGTCTGATGACTGGGATCTTGGTCGGTCATGCCTCCAATACGGTAATACTCGAAGGGGGGATTTTTGGGGGTGTGACAGATAATCTTATCACTTTCTATCAATTCACCGTCAACTAATTCTATGGGGAACCTAGTCTTTTAAGGTAGTATGGGCAATTTTAATGGTGGGAGTAAAATCAATAGACACCAAGCTTCTATCGTCGCCAGTTGATGGGATATACCCACGAATGGCCTCAAAGAAGGACAAAGACTTAAAGAAGGACACAACCAAAGCTTAAAGGAGAAGCATTTGGGCGAAAGGGCCTGCGTGAGAACAAAAGGAATTAAAATATTCCTCAAAGGTACAAATCCGACAGGATGGGACTAGCGCCGGCCTCCGGAATAGGCGAGCGGTGATGTGACGGCCTCAAAGGACAAGGGGAGCCAGCGACGGGCTTCCTGGACCACGAAAGGGCCTCCGTATGAACAGTCTTCCCCGTTGGACGGAGAAGTTGCATGTCTGGGACATTAAATGCTCTCTGCAGCATTAAATGCGGACAAGATGGCTTCTTGTATAAAAGGAAAGGTAAGCCGGCAAGAGAAGTAAGTTCTCTCCACTCCATAACTCTATTTCCATAATTTCCTGCACACTTCCGACAAACAACCTCTTATTCTCATGCCGGAGCTTGGTCATGAAGACCCCCTTCGGGGCCCTTCGTGTCGAGGCTAACGGTGTTTCTTGTTTTGTAGGACACTCTAGCATCATTAAAGATATCTTAAAGTCGCTAATCACGAAGAATACCACCTCTCGGGATTCTAGGACACAACATTGGCGCCATCCGTGGGACCGGCATATACTTGGTCTAAAACCACTCAAAGGGAAACACTTCGGTGGAAAACACGGATGTTGGTGACATTGTCGTTCCTCCGCTAGGCTTCAAGACGCCCGGAGCAACTAACCAGTGCACCATCGACCTCACCACCGGACGATTCAATTGTGTGTCCGACTCAAGAAAGAAAGTATCGGAAGAAAGCTCATAGAAAGAAAAGAGTAAAAGAGGAGACGGCACCGGGGAAGAAAGACTCATCACTCCGGAGTTCGTCAAGAACAACCGAGAGACACTGGAGGCTCGCCTGTTCGAGTTGGAAAAGGACGAAGGAAGGGAGGTGTTGCCGAGAATCCTGTTTTGTCATTGTGACGAAGGTCATTCAGATCACGACGAGTCTCAAGACGGCGACGAGCCAAGACAGGTAAAAGCAAAAGCGGTTGACACCAACCCTAAGGAAGTAGGAAATCTGGTGATAAAGGTACTGGAGGCCTTAGACGAAAGAGCAAAAGGAAAGGGTACCCAGAAGGTCCTCGATGAAGGAGACAAGACCAATGAAGCGGACCCCATGGCCGTGCCGTACAAACCATCAGATCTCCGAGATGCCTCCAAGTTCAATAAAAGGATATTTGATGCCCCGATCCAACAAAATATCAGACTGCCTCCTTCGGTAGGAAAGTATGACAGGACTCAGGACCCGGAAGATCACTTATTCGCCATCCGGGCCGCAGGAGCTGCAGGAGCCTAGACCATGCCCACATGGTGTCACATGTTTGTATCAACCTTGTCAGGCAACGCGAGGCTGTGGTTCGACACCCTGCTTCCGAAGAGTGTCAACAGTTATGAGGAGTTAAGAGAGAAGTTCCTCAGATACTTAGCCAGCAAAAGAAGACGACGAGGAACCCCAATGAAATACTCTACATCAGAAGGAAGGACGAAGAAAACTTAGAAACCTTCATGAATCATTACATAGAAGAAAGCATGTACATTAGGGACGTATAGGAGGTGATGAAGATAAGAGGCTTCAGACAGGGCGTTCGAAACTCCCAGCGATGAGAGAAGTTGGGAGAAGAGTTCCCTGCAACATTCGATGCTCTCATGGACCGTGTTCGGGCATACATAAGGGGAAAAGACACCGGCCAGAAGGCCAAAGAATGGGGAACAAAAAGGGACAATGGAAGCCCCTACTCGAAGGGAAAGACGGACTCCCGTCATGGAGGCCCCCAAACCAGGACTCGTGGAACCCAAGAGAAGAGGCCATCAGGATCACCATACAGCTCCAGAGGAGGAAGGGCCTCAGAATCTTCCTCAGGTACGACCAATCGATTTGATAATCTATTTGATAAATTCACACCACTCATGAAGACTCCAAGTGAGATATTTGCCACTGAGAAGGAGCTTCTACCCTTCGGAAAGCCCCGCCCAAACAGGTGCGGAAGCAAAGCCCATCCTCACGAATTTTGTGAGTACCACAGGGGAAGTGGTCACTCCAATGACGACTGCATACAATTGAGGAAGGAAATAGAACTGTCGATCAAATCAGGCAAGCTATCCCACCTAGTAAGGGAGATCAAGGGCAGCGAGGAGGTGAAAGGAAGAGAAGGATCAGCGAAGGTCGAACCAGAATATATAGATATGATAAGAAGAAGAGACTACGAGGACGACGAGCCTTAGAGAATCGTAAAGCTCAGAGGGGATGAAGGGTCCACATGGCTTGAAAGATCCATCACCTCTCCTGCCTTAGGCCCTGACGAGGCCCAAGAAGCCTCTTTAAACATATCGGCTGACGTAGCAGGGCACCGAGTGGCCAGAATAAACGTTGACGGGGGAAGTGGGGCCAAGGTCATGTACGAGCACTGCTTCGTAAGGCTAAGACCAGAGGTCATGAAGGGGATGGTAGAAGAGTAGATGCCCCTTATAGTATTCTCAGGAGAAGTGGTCAGGCCATTGGGAAAAATCACCCTCCCAGTGATATTTTGGGAAGACCCGGATTACGGAGAAGTATTCTCAGGAGAAATGAGCTAACTTTCTCAATTGTCAGGGGCAACTCCAAGTACAATGCCATTCTCGGAAGACCCGGATTACGGACCCTGCGGGAACTTATGTCCACACCGCATGGGATGATGAAGTTCCCCACGGCATGGGGAATTGCGACAGTAGGATCCACCACTGAAATTGTCGCAAGTGTGTCCTGGATGCCAAGCATAACCCCTGAGCCGGGAATAGAGAATTGGATCCTGAACGACCAGTTCCCTGAACAAACCATCAAGGTAGGGGCTCAACTGCCAGGAAGGTGGAAGACTGCCCTGAAGGAGCTTCTGCTCAAACATATAGATGTCTTCGCTTGGCAACGCAGCGACATGGAAGGGATACCTGCAAAATACATTGAACACCATCTCAACATTCCGGAAGGAATTAAACTAGCTAAACATAAGTTCAGAAGCTTATGCCCTGAGCATGCCGCTGTCGCGAGTGAAGAAGCAAAAAAGTTGTTAGCCGCACGAATAGTTATGAAAATACATTACCCAAAGTGGGTAGCGAACCCCGTCATGGTGAAAAAGCCAGACGGGGACACTCAGAATGTGCATAGATTTCTCCGACCTCAACAAGACGTCTCCAAAAGATTGCTACCTGTTGCCGGAAGTTGATGCAAAGATTGATGCACTTACCACCTTTCCCCTTAAATGCTTCCTGGACTCATATAAGGGCTACTATCAAATCAGAATGGCCAGGGGGATGAAGAGAAGACAACATTCCACAACCCTGACGACACGTATTGCTATACAAAGATGCCTTTTGGGCTAAAAAACATCGGGGCAACGTATCAACGGCTGATGGATTGGTTATTCCAAGATCAGATAGGCAAAAACCTGGAAGTATACGTGGACGATGTTGTACTAAAAAGCAAGCGTGAAGGAGATATGAACCCCGGAAAATGCTCGTTCAAGGTGGAAGAAGGAAAATTCCTGGGTGTGATAATAAAAAAGGACGATATTCAGGCCCGTCCTGAGAAAGTGGAGGCCATTACTCGTCTCAGTTCGCCAAGAACTCTGAAGGAAGCGCAAAGCCTGAATGGGCAACTGGTAGCCCTGGCCAGATTCATCTCAAGGCTGGCCGACAAAACCAAGCCCCTAGTCAAAACGCTAAGAAAATGCCTGAAGAAAAATCAGTTTCTATGGACACCAGAAGCTGAGGAAGGGTTCAGCAACATCAAGGCTTTCCTTTGCGAATTGCCAACGCTGGCCATTCCAAGGCAAGGGGAAACATTAAAGCTATACTTTGCCATCTCTGACCAGGCGGTAAGCTCACTACTGTTAGTCGAAAGAAGCAAAGGGAAAATACCGATCTATTTCCTATCAAGGACCCTCAAAGGTCCAGAAGAAAGATATCCAGCGCTCGAAAAGCTTGCACTATCTCTCATTCATGCCTCAAGAAGGCTAGCCAGGTACTTTCAAGCACACCCTGTATATGTAATAACTGATAAGCCTATGCAGCTTGTGCTCAAAAGACCAAAAGTATCAGGAAGACTAGCAAAGTGGGTTGTTAAGCTGGGAAACTACGAAATAGAATACAAGGGTGGGACAGCAATGAAAGGCCAAGTCCTTGTGGATTTCTTAGTCGAAATACCCCCAAATGAGGAACTGAAAGATGGTCTCCCCTCAACGGTGAAAAGGGGAGCAGCTCCTTATCAAACCTGGAAGCTGTTCACTGACGGGGCGTCGAACGAAGAAGGTTGTGGGGCAGGACTAATACTGATAAACCCAAAGAGGAAAGAAATCTCAAGTGCTCTAAAATTCGACTTCACGTCCACCAACAACGAAGCAGAGTATGAGGCCCTTCTAGCTGGCTTATGAATGGCTAGAAAAATGAAGGTCAAAAACCTAGAAGCGCATGTCGACTCAATGTTGGTGACAAGTCAAATAAATGGAGTATATGAAGCTAAAGATGAGAAAATGAAAAAAATACCTCGAAAGGGTCAGGCATCTCATCAACGAATTCTATTACTGCAAAGTAATCCATGTCTCAAGGTCAAAGAACAAAAAAGCAGATGCACTGAGCAAAATAGCTTCAGTATCATCCAAAGACCCGGACAAAGAAGTAAAAATAGAGAAACTTGCAGCCCCTTACATGGAGGGAGAAGACATATTGGCCATAGAAGGAACATCCTGGATGACCCATCTCGTGGAGTACCTGTCCAACGGAAAATTGCTGATAGACTACGAAGAAGCAAGATAATCAAGGCAAAATCAACTCTCTATTGTCTCGAGGGTGATTGCCTATACAGAAGGTCTTACCTGGGCCCGCTCCTGAAATGCATGAGCGAAAGTGAAGCAGCAGAAGTAACGAGGAAAATTCATGCAGGGATCTGCGGGTTGCACGCAGGCCCTAAGACAATTGTCTCCAGGGCTCAAAGGGTTGGCTTCTACTGGCCAGGTATGTAGAAGAGTGTAATTGATGAATCAAAGGGTGTGAAAACTGTCAAATACATGCGCCCATCCCAAGGCACCCAAGACATGACTTAGTTCCAGTGAGCTCGGTGTGGCCCTTCCAAAAATGGGGAATCGATATAATGGGCCCCTTCCTAGAAGCCCCACGCAGAGTAAGATTCCCTGTAGTTACCAATGGATAGAGGCTAACTCCTTACCACAATCTCGAGTAAGCAAATTTTGCGGTTTGTATGAGAAAACATCGTTTGGAGGTTCGGCATACCACAAACCTTGATAAGCGACAACGGAAGCCAATTCACATATAAAAAGTTCAGAAAATGGTGCATAGAGCTCGGGATAGACCAAGTGTTCACTTCAGTGGCTCACCCACAAAGCAATGGACAGCAAGACTGGGGAGGAAGAAGAATGTTGGGTGGAAGAACTCCCACGCGTGCTATGGGCTCACAGAACAACACCAAATTCAAGCACGGGGGAAAGCCCCTTCAGTCTCACATACGGGACAGAAGCAATGATACCGGCAGAAATCAGGATTCTCACTGAACGAACAAATATGCCCGAGCAACAAAATGAGTTGGACCTATGTCTTAACCTCAACCTCTTGGAAGAAAGAAGAGAAATAGCAGCTATCAAAGAAGCTGCTAGAAAAAGAGAGATGGAGAGACAATACAACAAGAAGGTCAAAGGGGTAACTTTCAGAGCAGGGGACCTGGTGCTGCGAGAAAATGAAGCCAGCAGACAAGGAGATTGCGGCAAGTTGGGCCTAAGGTGGGAAGGGCCTTACAAAGTCACATGGGCAAATGGGAAAGGCGCCCACAGGCTAGCCACAATTGACGGGCTTAACATCCTAAGAAGCTGGAACACTCAACAATTGAAGAAGTACTATTTATGAATTACCTTAATGTAATATCAGATAGTTATGCCTAGTATAATGGGCAGATTTTGTATAAGTAACTTACAATATCTGATAATATATGGCACCGATGAAGGGCCAAATTTTCAAGAAATGTTCCTCAAGACATAGAAATGTCTAAAAAACGCTGACAATAGCCAAAACCATATGAAAAAATATGTATAAACGAAGTTTGAAAAAAGTACTAAGTAGAACGGGTTTTAAAAAGAAAAAGAGACCTCATAAGGGCCAAGTCCTCCAAAAGCCTACGGGCCAGCACAGGGCGACCTTAATAGAAAAGGCTAAAGCCTCTGGAAGACCTCACAAGGGTCGCTTAGGCACCTTCTAAAGGAAGGATCATACCAAAGATAGAAAATATCTCTATCCTTGAGAAAATGCTAGGCATAAATCCATTTGAAAAAACCTAAGGGGATGCCCTTCAATAAGGTTAAAGTCAAATAAAAAGGTATAAAGCACGCAAGCATAAACATATTAGATAAATAGATAAAAGGACAACGGCCATCAGCCGTGTCAACCAAATAGTACACCCACAGAAAGGGCATATACTTGTCTTAAAATATTATTACAGACGGCCATAAAAATATAAAAATCTTCACTTAAAGGCCAGGAGTGGTAGGGTCTTCAATAGAGGCAAAGTCATTAAGTTCTTCAACAGACCACTCAGGGTGAGAAGCCATGGTGGCCAACACATCAAAGGATGCATTGGAAAGCTTCCCACCAGCCTCCTGCATCTTTTCCTCGGCCGTTTCATCATAAAAAGGAGTTTCCTCCTTCGGAACCCCCTTAGCAGAAAAGTGATAACCGGAGGTAAGACCAACCTGGTACCCTATAGTCGAGCAAGAATCGGAAAGGTCCTTAAGAAGGGTGGCATACTGGGAAGAGGAATGGACCCGCTTCACCACCTTAGAAAGGCCTTCAGTAATCAGCTAATGACGCTCCTTCTCAAGCTTGGCCACCCTGGCCCCAACAGCATCACCAGTAAAGGCTCTAATCTGAGCCCTTAGGCCTTCAATGTCCCTCCTCAAAACACCAGCCACTTCAGTAGTTGCATCACGCTCCTTGCTAGCAGTTTGGTAGAAGGAAGACATCCTTGCTAAAGTTTCCTGCAGAAAGACAACATAAGCAAAAAAAAAAAAAAAAAAAAAAAAGAGGAAAGAGAGGGGGAGGAGAACTTACTTTTTGACCAACGAACAATTTCTTCTATTCCTCAAGAGCCACATCTCAGGCCTTCAGCTGCTGCTTCAACTCCTCCATCTCCCCCAACCGATGGTTCGCCACCCCAACCTTTGCCACCAATGAAGCAACCTTCTCCTTCAACTGCTCACCCTCAAGGTCATTCAAATCCTTCAACAACTTAAACTTATCCTCCAAAACCTTCCTCAGTTCCTCCTGCTGCTTCCTAAACTGAACATCGGTCTAGTCCAATCTTTTATGGACCTCGGTGCTCAGTTTGAAGGACTCAACAGCATTACAGGAAAAATGGGCATTCAGCTCAGCAGTCTCAACGGCACTGGCCATCCAACGCTCGGCTGGAGGAAGGGCCCTTCTCATAAACATAGTATAGGCCTCAGGCCCAACAAATATGGTTCCTTCCTTGATGGACCAGTTAAGAATGTATGGAAGGTCCTTCGAGGAAGCAGTCAGAGGATCAACACCATCAGAGTCATAAGGGTCAAATGAGGGCTCCGACTCGCCTTTCATAAAAGTCTTCGGGGATTCTGGAAGCCGATCATAAGACGGAAGAAAATCATAAACGCTAGAGGATCCATAAATAGGAGGACCAAATAGATCAATTAACCTAGCAAAACTGGCAGGGGTGGAATCGACAACTTTGGGGGGGGGGGGTGGGGACAATAAAAGGACATATCAGCATGAGCAGAAGTCTTAGCGTCAGACTCCAAAAGTATAGGAGAAGTACTGGACGAAGGAGCAGGCTCCTTGAGCTTCATATCAGGAGAAGAAAAAGTAGGGAATGGAGTAGATGCTTCAACAACCGGAGCAGGCATCTCCACAAAGGGGGATGCCACAGTGTTCTTTCCGCTTCTAAGATTCAGTCAAAGGGTGGGTTTCTTGGTAATTCTTAGATCAAAGCTGGGCAGGGGACGCTTCTTGCTTTGCGGATTCTTAGTCACAGAAAGGCCTTCAAGGTTCGAAGGATCAGCGCTCGACGAAGCACTAATTGTATTAGATGTCCCGGAAACACTGTCAGCAGCGGCTGAATCATCAGCAAAAGATACGCGGGGCCCGGAATGGCTAGCACTCCCTTTCCCAGTAGGCACAGTGGTAAAATCAAAACTTTTGCCCACAGCGCTAAGAATCTTCTTCAAACTCATATCTGCAAAAAAGAAAACAACAACAAAAGAATCCAAAATAAGAAGCATACACACAAAGCATCCACAAGATGCATAAAAGGCCACACACCTTTTCCATCCTTCAAAACCACAAAGCGGTGGCCCGGTGGAAGTCCTTTCTTACTAAGGCCGGCCATCACCAGAAGCCCCTCGCTAAAGTCTGGTAGGATTAAGGGTTGGCAACAAGACGCTCGAAAAGATCAGCGTCATAACCGTCCTTGGGGGGAACATCAGAAATGGCCGTCCCGGCAGGAAGAATAGGAAGGGCTTCAGGAAGAAAATCAGAAGAAACAAAAAGATAACTGTTTTTCCAATCATGAACACAGTTCAAGATGTAACTGGTATAACTAGGGTACTTAGGGGCACGACGCTTCTCGAAGGTCAGTCAATCCCCATCCCAACGGAGTTTGTAAAATCGATGAAATAGGGGAACTGAAGGTTGACCATAGAGCAACAAACATGCAACTTCGAAGTGAATGATCTTGCAAAAAGCAATGGGATGCATTTGGGAAAAATGGCACCCATAGCTCTTTAGAACAGAAACCAAGAAGGGGGACAAGGGATATCGGACATTGCATTGACGAAAAGTTGAGGTATAAATGGTCGCCCGATCAGGCGTTGCCCCAGCACAATCTCCCGGTAACGGAACCCTTGGGTTCAAGGTCAGGGGAAGATCGAAGTTCTTAATAAACGTCGCGAGATCGCCTCCAATTAGGACGGACACGACAGAAGACAAGTCAGATCGAGACATTCCAGCAACAAAAAAAGACTAACCTGTGAAAAACAACAAATAGTGCAAAAAATCGCCAGTGGTTGCAGAAGAAAACTGATAACTCATTTTCTCCCTCTCGACGGTTAATAAATAAGAGGAAAAATTATTGGGATTCGGGATTTACTCTCATAGCGACACGTGTCCGACCTGACAAGTAAACTACCCTTAACCACCAAACATGTTTATAGTTGTTAAAGAGGGTAAAAACGTCAGGGTAAAAGAGAAGCCAGAAGGCCCTTAGAGGCTAGAGAAACAGAAGGGGTCGTAGAATGAGAGAAGGCCTGTCCGAATTGAGTCTCTAATGTTCTTCACCTTTGATTCTCGAACATACTAGAGACTAGGGGGACTTGATGGGATATACCCATGAATGGCCTCAGAGAAGGAAAGAGACTTAAAGGACACAACCAAAGCTTGAAGGAGAAGCATCTGGGCGGAAGGGCTTGCGTGAGAACTGTCACACCCTGTAAGATTTGTGTCGGGATGCGAAAAAGGTTATCACAGTCAAGGTTACGAACGTACTCTGGATGGTTCAACAACTAGAGCTGTTTTGGAAATTGTTTAATTGTTGGAGTAAATAGGAGTTTTTCCAATATCATTACGCAGCGGATTAATTGTAATGAGAAAAGTAAATTGTTTTAAGTTTACAACACATAAGTTTCAAAAGATTTTTAGGACATGACACCGTTAAGTGTTATGTCAGGAAAATCTCCAAAGGCTAAACCATACTCCAGAAAAGCAAATGAAAGTCCTAAAATGCAATGACAGGAAACGAGCAAGCAGGTCCGATGCATGCACAGCAATTAAGTTCAAGTACCTGAGAATTCATACGAGAAAACGTTCAACAAATAATTGTTGGTGAGTTTCACAGGTTTAAAGTGCTAGCAGTTAAAGGTTGAATGAAAATAGTAATTGAAAAACAGTTCATGTTAATAATTGACAATATTTGATAAGACTAGTTGATAATGTTACCATGTACCCTGAATACCGAAACTGACTGTTTACCCACTCTTAGTACCTATTGTCCGGTTGGTATCGCATAGATATGACATAACAATTTATACTCTTTGACAAAATACGGAGTCGCGATTGGAGCTACCAATCAGAGCAGGGGCGTTAACCCAATAGATCTATTCAAACGTTACCATTTGCAAATGATAATTAATCGGATCCAGTTAATAGTGGGGTTTGGGTTATAACATGAATGAACATGAGATAACAAGTTTGGACAATGGAAAAGCACATGAAACAGTTATGATAACAAGGTCTAATTGTCTAACATGGAAAAATGTATGTATGAATTCTCCCCCAAAGATAAAGTAGTTAAAGGAAAAAGGGCTCGTGAAAAACTCACATGATTCAGAAACGGTAGTCGGTAATACGATCAACGGAAAGTGCAAGCCTAGATCATTATAAGATATGTAATAATGATAAGTAATTGGGTTGACATTAATGTCACTCCAATTAGGTAGGTCAAGTATTGACGTCATGGTAGCCTTAGGGAAAAGTCAAAGTGAACGTATCCGGTTATGCGTTTATTTGGAAATAATGTAAAATATATATTTTTAATTAAATAAAATATATAAAAATTACCAAATAATATTTAAAGATGATGAATAATTATAGAAATAAATATTAAGTCTGAATGAGGGTTTTCATATGAAAAATGGTATTTTGGCTAGTTAGTAAAAAACCGGGTGATTTTGCGGTAACCGCCGATTACGTGATATTTATCCGTTTAAGTTAGAAATCAATCAAGTTCAATAAAATATGATTACTTTCTGTCCAAAATAGGTAGATAATTATTTTAAGTGTTGGTTTGCATTAGTTTGCCGGTTTGGTGGATTTTGTGTCGGTTTTGCCGTTTTGGTCTCGTTTGCCCGTTAAATGACACTGTTAGGTTCCTAAATTTACCATATGCATTTGTAAACATGTTTTTATCATTAAAATAACCCTATGAGTTCATTTGGACCAGATTTGGGTCTCCTTACAAAAATGGTGTTTCCGGGCCCGTCGGGTGTCGGTTTTAGTCCCTGTTTGTGCCCAAATTCAAGTAATTTGTTAAGGGATCTTTTGGCCATGTTCTAAAGTCATTTAAAACATCATAACCTACTGTTTAAAAGTCTAAACTTTCTGTTTTAAACGGATTTATAGTAAAAAGCAATTTCTAGGGCTTTTAAGTGTACTTTTTGTATGTAAAAGTTTGCTATGGTGAGTTTAAGCACTAGTAATCTTTCTAAAGTCCAAGATATCATATTTTGACTATATTAAGAGTATAACAACGTGTCATAGGAATCAAGGGGTCCAAAGTTACAAGATCAACACATAATACACAATAAATACAAAGTTAAGGTCTAAAAATGCAAACTAAACAAATACTTGTGTAAAAGTCCAACTAAGCTAAGTTTTGCACATAATATTGCAAGTAAATATTATCATGAGTTTCTAGTAGTTAATACATGGTGAAACATGAAGTTAAATACAAGTAAGTAAGCTTTTATGGGGTAAAATGATGTTTAGACAACAATGTGAGTCAAGACTTGCTAATGGAGTGAACTAGTTATGAAAGTAGACTAAGTATTCTTGCAAGAATAAGATTTTAGTAGGAGAAGTGAAGATGGAACCTTGTTAGGAGATGAGGATGGCCGAAAATGATGATGATGATGTTTGTTCTTGAGTGTTCTTGCTTCCTAGCTTCATGAATCACCAAGAACATGAGTGTTTACTCAAGAAATTTAGAGAGAGAGTAGAGAGAGAGTAGAGAGAGAGTAGAGAGAGAGAGAGACTTACGGGTTTGAAGAAGGAGAGAGCAAGCAGAGAAATTTCTTGAGTTGTGAAAGTGTTAAATGAGGCTAGGTTAAGGGAAAGGTGATTATGTATGGAAGTAAATGAGAAAAAGGAAGTGTTTGGTTAGTGTGGGGGTGGGTTTCGGTCCAAATAGAACCAAGAGAGAGAGAGAGACGGTTAGGGAGAGAGAGAGGGAAAGAAATGAGTGTTTGGGTCTTGTTATGTTAGATAAATATCTAGTAGAAATGAGAGGATATAAAAAGGTTAAGTGTTATGTGTGTGGTTTGTGTTTGTGAACCGAAAAGGAGAAGAGAAGGGGACGGGTTCGAGTCCCTTGCTTGGGCCGGCTCACTAGCTCACAAAGGGGGGTCAAAGGGGTTTAAACTTGTGCTAAGTTAGTGTGTTTGTGGCTGCAAATAGAGAGGGAAAGGATGTAGGAAGTAGAGGGAAACTAAGGACCATTGGGTCTTAGTTTTGTTCTGGCTTGAGACAACTTTAAGCTATAGTTGTTAAAGCATGCATAGGGTGTGTAAGGGAGATGTTGGAGGTGAATTGATGGGAAAGAGAGTCTGCCTTCTAGTACTTGCAAGTAACTAAGTAAACCAAACTAGTTAAATGGCTAGGTGGTGGTTGTTTGCTTGGTTTCGGCGAACAAGAAGGAGGGGAGGTCACGGGTTCGACCCCGTGGCCGCCCGGGTCAAGAAGAAAAACGAGAGGGACGGGTCGCGAAGGAGAAAGGAGAAGAGAAAGGAAAAAGGTGGCAGATCAAATACTACGCGGAACGGATGAAATAAATAAACGAATCGAGTGTAACGAAACATTTTATAAAAATAGTTATCCACGACGTTTTAAAATGATAACTTAGCTGGACTCAAAATATTACAAAAGTTTATATTTTAAAAACCTACGTTGCATGTATAAATATATATCATGCATGTGAAAATACATTTGTCATGAATGTTTATAAAGCTAAATGAAATGTTTTGGACGTAAAATATATCGATGTTAACGTAGGGATTCAATCACAAGTCTCGTTTTGTTGTCATTGTCTAAACACATTGTTACTTGATATGAAATTGTTTATAAAAGTCATATGTGAAATATGTGTGTCATAAAATGATGAAAGTTGATAAAAGGTAAATCAAAGTTTAATGATTTAAAATGAACGTAAAATGATAAACGATAATAATGATAAATTCCAAGATGATGGGATTATGTTCAACGTTTACCACGTAGTTTGGTAAATTTAATAAATGAATTTGGTTAGTCTCTTTTTTATTATTGAAGTTCCAGCGACCATTTCGTGCAAAGAAGTCATCATGTTCAAGTATTACTTTCAACACGGATTAAGGCTACGTCAAGGCTATATTCTTATTGTAAATGAATGTAATTATGACAAAATTGACACGTTGCAAGTAAACAGTTACGTAACACAGTTAACACATAAGTATATATTATCGGTTTAAGTCCTTGGAAACTTACAGGTTGTCACAAGAACAAAAGGAATTAAAATATTCCTCAAAGGTACAAATCCAACAGGATGGGACTAGCGTCGGCCTCGGGAATAAGCGAGCGGTGATATGACGGCCTCAAAGGACAAGGGGAGCCAACGACAGGCTTCCTGGACCACGCAAGGGCCTCCGTACGAACAGTCTTTCTGTTGGACGAAGAAGCTGCACGTCTGGGAAATTAAATGCTCCCTGCAGCATTAAATGCGGACAGTATGGCTTCTAGTATAAAAGGAAAGGTAAGCAGCGAAGAGAAGTAAGTTATCTCCACTCCATAACTCTCTTTCCATAATTTCTGGCACACTTCCGGCGAACGACCTCTTACTCTCACTCCGGAGCTTGGTCACGAAGACCCCCTTCGGGGACCTTCGTGTCGAGGCTAACGGTGTTTCTTTTTTTGCAGGACACTCTAGCATCACTCAGGATATCTGGGACGTAACACCATTATCGATTAATACGATAGCATAGTGGTTATTAGGTAGAAATGTATCCGTCACTATGTTGGGGTCCTGACGGGCTTCACCAGCATTTATAAAAAATGCTCTTCCTTTAGCTCGGCCGGGGGCTTGATTCTTCAGCTTTGGACAATTGCTATTCAAATGCCTGGCAACACTAGAACCATAACAGGCATTATGTGGGGCAGTCATTGGTGATGTGACCCTTTGCCTTGCAATGTCCATAGTAAGCATTACCACAGTCCAGAATGTTGTGAAGATTTAATAACGGCTAATTACCAGTGTAACCAGACTTCTTTTGGTCAGACACGAGGGTAGTGGAAACATAAACCTTCACAGCCTCGGGTGCTTTCTCATACAGATTCTCAAAACTCTTCTTCCATGATGATCACACCTTCTCTTGCGATCATATCTCTTATATCACTAGCATTGACACAAAGCTTAGCAGGCTTAACAACTAGAGTCTTCTTAGCAAAGGAAGCACCCTGGCGCATTGACTCATAAGTCAAGTTGTGAGCAAGATAGAAGATGCTTTAAAGCTGCGCTGGATTAGAAGGCATGGCATTCTCTTGGATGTGAGGTGAAAGTCCCTAGATGTATCTCTCTATCTTCTCGTACAAAGCGGATACCATAGTCAAACACAGGTGGACAAGCTCATGAAATCGCTTAGTGTATCCAAAAATTTCAGCACCATTCATGGTCAAAATCCAAATTTTGACCTCAAGCCTCTAGAGTTCTTCCCTTGGACAGTATTCATCACATAACATGTCAGTGCACCTTCAATAAAAGTGCGGTGGCAGCAATGAATGCTCGAAGCAACACATGGATTTCCTTGGTAGCGGTCACACGCCACTCCAGATTCTCGATCAGCAGGTAACACGATGCTCCAATGTGGATCTCCAGAGATTCCACAGTCTCGGTGGAAGGAAACCTCTCCATCTCATACTCGAGTCGTATGAGAGCGTCATCATGACGAGACACACGGGTCACACGCAGGGGGAAGATCCCTTTCACCGCCTTTCTGGTCAGCATGGGAAAGCCATCGAGAATATCAGACGAAGCAGAACGAGCGGATGCTCTTGTAGAAGTCTCACCAATCTCAAAGGAATCAGGTAGTCCTCCTCATGAAACCAAGTCTGAATAGCGTCATGGATCCAGCCTAGGCGACATGCCTCTATCCTGTGTTGCCACTTGAGAGCGGGCTATTGTCAGGGAAAGAAAGGCAATATAGCGAGGAGGGAGAATCAAAGACTTCCATGGTATATGAGTCATCCTCGGGCTGTTAGGGGTACAATGGTAGGATCTTAAAAAGGGTACATGCGTAGATGAGGGGCCTCGGTGACATGAATAGGTGCAACTTGGCAGCAAGAAGCTTGGGAGTGTCAACAGCAGTGACAATGGGCTCAGAAACAAGCTCCTCGGGCTTCTTGTAAAGTGTGAGAGTCTCCAGATATGAGAGGTTGATGTACGTTGGTCGGAGAGAAAGGATGCAAAACGTTCTCAATAGAAACATGTGCACGGGAAGGAAAGGACGAAATATAGACAAGAGAAAGACGGGGTGTACTCTGGTGTCGAGGGTGAGTGTTCGTACTCGTTTTCATAAATAAGACAGATAAGTGATAGTAGGTGATGTACACCAAATTATAAATATTTTTTTCCCTTTTCAGTTTTTTTGGTTTAATCCAGGTTAAAATCACAAAAGGAGTTAAAAATGCAGAAAACAAGAGGAAAAACAAACACTTGTAACTTTTGACCATTGAAATGGCCTATGCCCTACCTTGAGCACGCCCTGTGTCAAACTCCAATAACCTTCTAGAAATTGACTTTTGCATCTGACAAGCACAACCAGTGTTCCCTAATAAGCACAACTTGTGCCCACTAACAAGCACAACCCGTGTTAAGTACGATCAAGATATGCATTATCTTCTAATGAGCACGAGTCGTGTCTAACTCCCTAGTTTTCCTATAAAACCTCATTCATGGGCAAGTGGACCCATCATGGAGTAGTATAGAGGTGGTAAGTTGACCGAGGGTCGTTCAAGGACACAAGGAAAAAGATGGCTTTTGATAATAAATCTTTTGCTAACAACCAACCGTGTTTAAATATATAAGTGAAGGGGATTGATATTATATTAAAACAAAATAAATAAAGATAGATAAAAGGGTTTTAGATTAATAATCATTTAGAGGATAATATCGCTTGAGAAAACCGACTAAGGGTAAAATAAGTAAACTACATACTTTCCTTAAGATTATTACTCGTCAAAGGAGGAGGACCGCTTTTCAGTCTGGAATCCTATCTTGCATTCCTCTTAATCTCCTCATAAAGATCTCGAGAGGACCACCCTAGGACTAACCAAAAAAAAAGTAAGCGTAAATGCCAAATAGTTGTAGGGCTCGGTGGGTCATCGACGCCGTTACACTCGAATACGTTGTCATGAACCAACAACCCACACATTGGAGTATTTTATTATGAAATACACCTTTAAAAGGGACTAAGGTCCGTTTCCTCAATGCACCACTTTTGCGTAAACATTGGCGGTCATGACCAAAGCCAAGTTCACTATCCCGTATCTCACCGACTTCCGTGAAGTGACAAAAAATTACTAACCCCAATCCCAACCAATACCTTCAGGCCGTAGTTAGCATGAAAGCCGTGTTTGTTTACATAGACATAAAACTCAAGAACGTATTACTTTCACGGGGTGCAAGTCACCGTCAAGATCATGCATCGTCCCCTAGTCGGGTGTCACAAGTCCGATTGATGAGCTTTCGACTCCTCAAATGCTCTATAATACACAAGACACGTTTGTTCAAAAAGGTTAATAATACACTTCCAATATAAAAGAGTTCTCACAAAGTCATCCGTACTTACCTTAAGGTAGTTACGCATTTTACTATTTTACCAAAAGTTTGTTTTTCTCAAGTGAGTGTAAGAATTTAACCAAACATAAGTGTGGTTTTAAGAATTTCCTTAATAGAAGATGAGTAGCTCATAGAAAAACATTAAAAAACTTCTGATAAGTGAAAGTTCTTACAAACATAAAAGATTAAAAGACTAAAAATGCCAAGTGGCTCAGAAGAAAGTAAAAATCTACATTAAGAAAAGATAAAAAAACATGAGCTAAGCTAAGCCAAACTAAGATGTACTAAAATGAGGAATTGGCTAGCTTTTATAGGAATATTTTGGCATCGGGCACGGGCCGTGCCTGGCAGAGCATAGGCCTTGCTTCGCAGGTGATCCTCCAAAGATTGCTTTCGTCAGGGGTACGGCCGTGGGCTTCAGTGGGCACGAGTTGTGTGTGGCAGATAACAGAGACACGACCTGTAGGACTTCAGTGGCACATGTCGTGAGTGTACTAAAGTTAACTCTCCAAATATTGGACTGGGAAGGGGCACGAGCCATGCCTGGCTGGACCCGGACCGCGCTTGAGGTCTTTTATCACCAAGCTTGTATTTTTCTTCATATTTTCCATTGTTTTCTACTTCCTTTGTGATTTGGACCTAAATTATTCAAGAAAACTCAAAAGGAAACATGGTTGGGTTGTTTCGAAAATTTTTAGCTTGAAATAACCTGAAATGTGATGAATATTTGATATAAAAATATGTATCTTTTGGCGTTTATCAAACATCCCTACTCTTAACCTTTTACTTGTACTCAAGCAAAATTCTAAAAATTGTTGGATCCGACTAAGCCCAAAGACATGTCAATTCATGAAGTTTAAGTCCCCGAGTGTTTAAAAGTCGTTCCTCCACTTATGATTTTCTTTCATTCCATTAAATTTTTGTTTTTTCCTAGAATTGGTTTATGACAGGCTTTGAAAGAAGTTAATTTTATATACAAAGCTCACATGTCTTACAAGTAATCACTCGACCGCAGGTTAGAATATTTTACATTTTTTGAGTGGTTCACTCATACCAAGGTGGAAACAAGTAGAAAATATAGGCTTGACATGAAATCGAACCTTCACAAATATCACTAGAATTCACATTTTTATCATGAGGGCTTTGAAAGGGTCGGTTTGGGTTAAGGGTATGGAGCTTTTGGCTCATAATGGTGAAAAGCGTAAAATAACGGTTTCTTAATAATCCTTTTTCGTGTGTGTGACTTTTTCTTAAATTATTTTACTAGCTAAGAGCTTTTTAGTTGCTCTTTTTATGCATTCAACCTTCATAATTTTCTTTTTTTTTGAAATCCCAAGGATTTGGATTTGAAGAAAAAGTCACTTTAGGATCTTTACAATAAGAAAACGGCTTTTTACAAAAATAAAGTGTTTAAATAAAAAGTTGAGGGTTTGGGGTTTAATTAAAAAATAAATGATGTTCGCGAAAGGGTTTGAACGAACAAAGAGGGATAGGCTAAACAGGGCGATCTAGGGGGAATTTTTTTTGTAGAAAATTAGGAAAAGGGAAAAGGGGGATGGGGGGTATCTCCTAAGTGTCTCAATCATTTAAGAATGAGTATTCTAATTTTTTCCATTTTGAGACACATTACTGTGTCAAGTTCTACCTCTATTGAATTACCTGGTTTCTCTCAAGAAGTCAAGAAGAAAAGAGCGTGGTTCACGCTGTTATAGGCTCACATCCTTACTGAAATTGGAAGAAGGGAAAATATGAGTTTATAAACAAAAGAAACTTCTTTTTTCACTTGTCATATAAGAAAATTTTTAAATTTAATGGAATTTGAGTCTATGTTAAGATGGAGGAGAAAATTTTAAAAACACAGTTTTCTTAAAATTTTTGATTTTTTTAAATTTTTGGGGGTAGTACAGAAATCCATTACGAGAGTTTTGTGTAAGGCTTGAAAAATGAGAAATCAAAAAGGTTTGTTCCTAAACCGATCCCAGGCCCACACTTAAATTGCACATTGTCCTCAATGTGCCCAATTGCATTCGTAAGGAGAACAGTAATAAAATAGTTAGGGTTAGAAAAAATTTGGGCAGAGTTCCTCTGTAAACTACACATTTTACCTGTAGGATGAATACCACGCCATGCAATCTAACCTCTCGGTTCAGATAAAAACATGCTTATTCCCTAGTTAGTTGCTCAATCAATCATAAACAAAAGATAATAACATTAAACTAAATGTACTTGTGTTCATCATCCATTATATCACATAAAAATAAAATTAAGAAGAAGAAAAAATTATTTAGAACATAACATGTACGAAGATAGTGTTTAATAAATGTCAAATTTGCACTTACTTTACCGTGCAAATGAAAGTTAAGGATAGAAATTAACATGTGCTCCCCATGATCCTACTCATCATCAGATGGGTAATAGTTGCAGCCACGTCCTACTGTATCTCAAAGATGTCATGCGTCATGTGCTGAGTGTGGGTGTCGATACCTTACATGGACTGGTATAGATCTATCATGGTAGGAAATCCATGTTAGGACGAGGAGGCACCATGCTGATCATGGTAGTAAGGATCATAGTGGGGATAGTAATGTTGCTCAGCCTGATGTGGGGGAGTCGGTATCCTAGCAGTGCCTACGTCCTCGTCTGCTCCAGCTGCAGCCGGGAGATGGAGAGGATCCCAAACATGGTCACGGGAATCCTTCGTGTGGGGCTCGTCAGCCTAAAGGTGCAGCAGTATGTCACATCAATCGATAAAGTAATGCCCCCAAGGTCCAGGCCATCTGGAATCTCGACACCGTAGCGCTAATAGATGTAAGCAATAAATCTGCCGTAGAACAATGGCCTCTGTCTCTCTGCGACTGCTGCAAGATAAAGGCTTCTTGTCACACCCCGACCAACGGCAAAACATGTCGGGGCGCGATGATTATTTAGATGTACACAACAATATTTATGTTGCGATATTCTTAATCAGCCCATTTGATAAATTAACATAAAACATTCGTTTACAAGATTAATACAAGAAAGGTAACCAATTTAACTTATTTAGATTAGGTCTCGCTAAGTCCACATGCAACCAATGGTGTCATCAACGAATTCATCAACTTCAAATAGCAGGCCTGCAACATGTATAAAATAAGGTCAACTATGAATAGTTGTTGAGTGGTCATAGGTTTATATAGATATATGATCATAGCTTGAACATGCGAACCAATGTTAAATCAATGAACACGAGTATAGCAAACAAGTAATGAACTAAAGCACATGGGGGTCGACGTAACCCAAGCCCTCGGCATTTAGGCTTTCAATCACAAGGCGCCACAAGCGAGGCATGCCAAGTGGGTTGCCAGACCAACAGATCCATTTTGTAACCCCGAATCAAATGATTTAATGGGATACGTCTATGAACATGAACATAAGCAACACATAAGTACAACACACATAAAATAATCCATAGCAATGATCCACACAAGTTCACATATACAAGGCACATAGATCAAACACAGAATTCGCATGCATTTTGTAAAGGTAATAAGTTTAAGAACATCAACATAAGTTTATACGGTACATGTTGCACCCTAAAACTTAAAAAGAAAAGGGGCTATAATATTCACATGATATGGAGACATAAAGAAAAGAATGAAAGAGTAAACGACAGCTAAAGCAATGGAAAGAGTAAACGAATAAATAAATGATTGTTTAAATAAATAGATAAATATTTAATTGAATTTTCACGACTCGACGACTCGATGGAGATATAATTTGGTGAATTACATACGATCAAAATCAAAGTGATGGTTTATACCGAAACCGTCTACAAATCGATGAATAATTATAATAAATATATATTTGCATGAGTTATTAGAATTCTTAATGGCCAAAAATATATATTTTTCTGATTTATTAGAATACATAGTCATATAAATTATGATGACCCTCATGCATATACTCAGATACGAGGTCAACATAATATTTCAAAAGTCTAGTTTTATCCAAACCGAGTGGCGAGTTTAGCCTTCTAGTCCATGGATTTCAAATAATAACAATTTAAACACATTCTTGGATTAACTCGAGCTTCTAAGAATCAGCAATTTATATTTTAAAGATTGATTCACTAAGGTTTAATAAAAGTAAAATGTTTATTATTACAAAATTAATATATACAAAAGTATATATATATATATACATCACCCCTTTTTTATTATATATTTACGTAACTATAGCGAAGACTAGATTCTTGTAAACAAACCGGTTTATATAGAGCACAAGGTCATTAAGAAGGATAGCGAGATACTGAACACGGTATACCTTTCGGTAAGTAAACAAACCCGAACTCGGTTAACCGTAAAACTGTAACGAAGTCCGAATTAGACGAATGAGTAGTCTATTCCGATCAGTTTTTCGCCAAGAACAATAATCCGAGGTTGGTTTCTAAGTTTGACTTCATTTTACCAACTTTCTGTTAGACCAGAATCGTAACTGAGTTGACTCAGTTGACTCAGTCCCGAGTTAACTCAGTCTTGCCCAAAATTGAAGCCAAACAGTCCCGAAAGCAATTCTGACCAAAATACACAATCAACAACATCAAAACAAACTGTTCTGGCGGCCGGAGGCCATGGCCGCCACTGGAAAACGCAACCACCATGATAAATCAATGATTCCACCACCACGACGTCAAAACTCACCCAAATCTGAATAGAATGCGCAGTAATGAGGGTTTAGGAGGAGGATTCGAACAGAAGAAAGGAGACCAAGTATAAAAGACAAAACTCAATTACCTTGTTGCTCGAAATCGCGATCGAGAGGTCACCGGAAACACACGGTAGACGCCATCGCTGCCCAAAACTTAATTGCCACAGGCGGGGCTGAATCCGAGAGAGAAAAACACGGTTGTGGAAGGGTCGTTTCTTTTACCACGAGACCACTAAGGGCGCTGCGTCGTTGAATCTGCTGAAGATGTACACCGAAGAATAAAAAAAAAGAAAATTGCAAGCTGCAGGGAGGAGGCTTGCTACACGACTGTGAACGGAAGGGAAAAGTGAGAGGAAGATGGACACCGGAATCCTCCTATCGCTGGAACACCACCGGAAAATGATCGTCAGTCTTCTGACCGGTTCATACACTCTCGCCGACACACACATACTTATGTGTGTGATTGGCGGCTATAAAAACAGGTAGAGGGGAACCTAAAAGGGTTCTTATTACATGATTCATATTAATATTATTTCTTTTATTTTATTACTATTAACATCATTATTATCTCTCATCCTAATAAACAACTAAAATGGTGTCCACATGTCCCCTGACTAGGGCATCCACATCCTCATCCACATAAGCAATCCATATGTCACTACCACAATAAAACCCAGAAAAAAAAATATGCGGATCCCGGATTCTTGAGCCTGAACCCATACCCGCCTTTCCTTCTACCTGACCTTAATTTTGATAACCTAATCCCTCACTAATTTTGTTCTTTCTCTCATCATCGGCGTCTTTCTCTCATCATCTTAGCTCATCTCCATCTTTCTCTGATCGTCTTTCTCTCATCATTGCCGCTCTTCTTTCTCTCCTCGCCGCTCTTCCCTTCACGCCAATTCTTCTCCGATCTGTCAATCTCCATGAATATATTCTCGCCTCTGTTGAAAATCAACTTGCAAACTCTCCATTTTCCTAATCTAATTAGCGATAATCTACAAGAATGGTGTGTAATGGAATACGCTCTCCCGATTCAATACGCTCTCCTGGTGGTATTAAGCTTTTGTGAAGTGAATAAAACATTATTGTTCAAGTTATAGATGAGATCTTTTCTGGACTTTTTATTTTTATTTTATGACATATTTACTAAATGTCGCATCACATGCCATGTGGAATCTGATTCAAGTTGCATAAGTAAACTGGTTCAAATTGACAGCACATATTATTATGGTCATGGTGACAATTTCAGGTGGAATCCGCTTCATTAACTGAGCTGATGCAACCGCTGTTCCTTATCCATATCCGAACAATGGGATGTTTGTTAGAGAGTATACTATTAAGCTTTTGGGTGCTTCCTTCCCTAACATTCCTGCATCTGAGGTATGTGATTAAAATTAGTTCTTTTCTGCAATCTTGACACTCAAAACACATTTAGATCACCAAATCTCATATGTTTGCAACTTTGCATTAGCTTTGGTCAGGGTAAATGTTTTGGTCACTTCATATTTGTGTTTCAAGGCGAAAATCATAGTTTCTGATTTATGTGTTTTTATATGTACGTTTTTAAATATTCTTATTTTCATATCATAACAACCTATGCTATTGAGTAATTGTGACATTATTGTTTCCTATTTTCCGGTATTTACGTATTTTTGGAATATTATAATCAATTGTCAAATAAATCTTTTATTTTTGGTATATGTCGTTTGCATAATCAATTATCAATTAAAAAATTTATTTTTAGTATATTATAATCAATTGTCAAATAAATCTTCTACTTTTAGTATATTTTGTTTTCATAATAATTATCAATTAAAGATTTTATATTTGGTGTATATATTTTTTGTCATTATTTTATCACATTTTAAAGTTTCTAACATTTTTCTATACAAGTCCATAAATAATTCTTTTCAAAACTAGCAAATGTATAAGTAATTTTTGGTAATTATTTTATCACATTTTAATGTTTCTAATGAACTTTTATTTTTGGTATATTTTATTTTGATAATCAATTATCAATTAAATATTTTATTTTAGGTGTATCATATTTTGGGTAATTATTTTATCTTGTGTATTATATTTCAATTAAATATTTTATTTTAGGTGTATCATATTTTGGGTATTTATTTTATCCCGTATATTATATTTTTGATAATTATTCTATTTTGATAATCAATTAACAATTAAATATTTTATTTTAGGTGTATCATATTTTGGGTAATTATTTTATTCCGTGTATTATATTTTTGATAATTATTTTATCCCATTTTAATGTTTCTAACAATTTCTATATAAGGTCATATGTAATATGTAATTATTCTCAAAACGCATTCAAAAACACGACTAAATGGAATCAAAGGTTTAACGATAACAATGTTAAACCAATTGGACATTTCAAAGAGAGATAAATTTATAAAGGTTCGAATCTTGAGGAAATAGGCTCACCCAGATCGCAAGAAACCAAACGAGAACTTCTCCATAGAAATTATCATAATCGATGAAGAGGTATCCTACAATCATAATATATGTATTTGATTTACTTTTCAATTCTATTAAAGATATGAATGTATGTTTTTCTTATTAGCTTCAACTCTCTATATACAAGGTAATAGAATGCAAGCCAACGTGTTAAAAATATGGTTTTGGAGGTTTGAACAATATTTGGAGGAGAATGCATGCCTGTTGATAAAAAATCCTAAACTGGAATATAACAATGCAAAATATAAGTACTCTGACAATCCAAACAAGATCTGCTTGACTTCAGAAACTTATGTTTCGAAAAGCACAGATTTTGAGGGACCTGAGCATGGTTTTTGCTTTACTTTGTTTCGAACAATTAAGGACGAAGGAATTTCCGAGTTCACAACAATAGGTTCGTCTGTTCACATTGATTTTTCTCACCGTATATGATTTTAATGTTTTTAATTTTTTCTTAAACTTAATTAAACATTGTCACTAACATAAGTTTTCTCTTACTTTTACAGATGTCATTGGCCACATTGTTAGGTTTTTTCCTGCTGATAAAACAGATAACAAATTCACTATGGAAATTGAAGATCTCGAGTTTGCCATCTTTTTTATACCAATCTATTTTATCAATCAACATTCTTTTGGCGTATTAAAACTTTCTGTGTTTTGTTTAGGGGGAATAAAGTTTGTCTCACCTAGTGAAATTCCTATGCTAACCAAATGAGGTTATATGTTTCTGAACATCTTGATGAGGATGATATATTGATTATTATGCAGCTTGGAAGAGTGAAGATCTAAAATGGTAAAAATTCTAAACCTTTTCCTATTTTTCTTACTAAGATTTAATCATTTCAAATTAAGTGTTTCCGGTTTGTAATTTCATTATTTATGAAGGTAATCCATATGTTTCAAACTCATTTGGCGACGTGATCAGCATAATCTTCATCACAGTAGTATTGATGATATCATTAAATACAAAAAAAGGTTTCACTAAATGTATTCCAGTAAAATATGTTTTGACTAATTTTGTTAAAAGTATAACAAAAGACAATTTAAGTTCAACTAATTTATTACATATGCAGGTTGGTTGAAATGGCAGTGGATAATTCGTCTTCAACTCACCGTTCATATGGAATTTCTATGTTTATCTCCACGAGAACAATTTTTTAATTTATATTGATTTTTGTAATATTGCTGAAATTTGTGACATAGAACAGGTACATATATCTCTTCTCTTTTACCCTTCACTTTAGGAATTTGCATTTGATTAATGGCTTGCATTTTTTGTTCTAAATAAGTCACAAAATTTTGCATTTCATAATCATTTGATAATTTAAAAATTATTTTTACGGAAATAAAAAAGCTACGATTTTTACATTTAATAATAACATTAAGCTCACATTTACTTTGTAAAGAAGAAGACGTATGTAATACTTCTGGCGACAATTAAAGCTATATCTAAGGATGTTTTTTTTTTTTGAACAGCAACAATATTTTATAAAAACTAAGCAAGGAGCTTAGCACATGAAACAGTACAAGAGAAGGATAAAGAAAACCAGGTAAATTCTTTCCAATCCAAGTCAGAGAAGTTGGCCCTATATTTCAGCCACATGAAGGTTTTCAGTTGTATTTCCTCCAGTATCTTTCCAGGATGCGTGTTTCTTTGTTCGAATTCTTTAGCATTTCTAGCTCTCCAAATTGCCCAAAGGCTGATACAATCAAGGAGAGCACATTCCTTATTTTTATGGTTCTATAGCTTGCATCCGCCCATTTCAGCAGTTGTTCCACTGAAGACATTATATCTAATGATGTTGGTTGGCACTATAATGGATGTAAGAAATGTCCCCGCAAACTAACAACAACATTTGAGACACGTATCAAAAATGGAATGGTGAATTTGAAGAAGTTAAGGTTGTTGAGTGACCTAAATGCAAATCCCAATACGGGGAAGAGGTACCAAGGTAAGAATATTTTTTATTTTATTTTTCTTATTTGCAAACAGTATTGCTTTCAATAAAAAAGGTTGTTTAATCACTATATCCTCCTCTAAAAAGTTTGTAACTCTTAAACAAACTAGCTTACACTATTAAGAAAAAAAAATGTATCAACTTCATCATACAATTTGGCTTAAACACATTCTTCTATATAAATACAATCAGGTTTAAGATTCAAATTAGAGTTCAGGACATCACTAGTGTTGTATCACTTACTTTATTTGATCGTGATGCTACATGACTCTTGGAAAAATCTGCAAAAGATTTGCTTGATATTTATGGAGAGGTATAAATATATACTTTCGTAACTTCTTCTTTTTCCCCCTTTGTTTAATATGGTTTTAAGTGTGTGTATGTATATATATATATATATATATATATATAGGGTAAAGATCATGTGAAAACAACTTTTATTGCGAAAACACGAAAACACGAAAACAAATATTAAAACCTCTATAATTTTTTCATACGTTAATATTTATATAAAAAATTTGCACCAAAATCCTTCAAATTATGTTATCTTTAGTTCTGGAAAAAATAGAAAAAAATCATTTAAAAAAAAAAATTATTATTGCACAGGTGCAATAATTTTTTTACTATTTATAACTTTTTCATATGTTAAATTTTTTTATAAAAAATTGCACTATAAATCTTATAATTCTGTTATCTTTAATTCTGGAGAAAATAAAAAAAAAAATTCAACGTTTTTTAAAAAATTTTATTATTGCACATGTGCAATAAAAAGTTATTATTGCACATGTGCAATAATATTAAAACCTCTATAACTTTTTCATACGTTAATATTTTTTATAAAAAATTGTACCATAGATCTTATAATTCTGTTATCTTTAATTCTTTTAAAAAAATTAATATTTTTTTGCTAATATTGCACATGTGTAATATAATTAATACGTATTATTGCACATGTGCAATAATAAAAAAATCACGAAATTTTATATGTATAATTTTTTCCCCAGAATTAAAGGTGACATAATTTTAAGACTTTTGGTGCAAATTTTTTTAAAAAATATTAACATATGAGGAAGTTATAGAGGTTTTAATATTTGTTTTCGTTTTTTCGCAATAACATCTTGTTTTTATTTGATCCTTCCCATATATATATATATATATATATATATATAGGGAAAGGTTTCGTGTAGACCCCTTAAATTTTGTAGACCCTGTAGACCCCTATAAAACTCAATAAAAATAAAACTCAGTGTTGTAAATTTGGTTTTTTTTATTACGATAAGCTTTTAAGAACCAAAAAAATAAATAAATTAATTAAAAAAAAACAAAAAACATTAAAAATTGAACATTTTAAGACAATGAGTTTTAAAATAATGAGTTTTAAACGCAACACTGAGTTTTATTGAGTTTTAAACTCATTGATTTTTAAAACTCATTGTCTCAAAATGTTCAATTTTTAATGTTTTTCGTTTTTCTTTTTTTTAATTGTCTTTTTTTTTCCTCAAAAGCTTATCGCAAATAAATAAACTAAATTAATAAAACTGAGTTTTATTTTTAGTGAGTTTTAATGAGTTTTATTGAGTTTTATAAGGGGTCTACGGGGTCTACAAAAAATAAGGGGTCTACATGGATATGGTAAAAACTAGTATTTTTGTAAAAACCTAAAAACTAGTACAATTTATGCAAGGAGGGACCAAAAGTGTAACTTTTTATAATTTATAAACAAAAAAACGCGAAGGGGTAGTTTTGGAAATAGAAAAATAGATATTTGGGGGGGGGGGGGGCGGGGGTCTCATTTACCCAAACACACACAAAATCAAACCAAGCCCTAACCGTCATTACGCTCAACGATCGCGAAGCCGGAAATCACGCCCATCGATCAACCGGACGTCTGAATCAGGATCAAGTGTCTATTCGATGAAGAAGGTAACAAATGTTAACAATGCTTGTCGATTTTAACTTGAAAAAACATTTGGAAACAAAAAAAAATCGCAACAACTACCAGTAAATTCATACGACAAACAAGTATATATATCCGAACTTGCAAATCAATGTTAATATACGGTATAACTTGAAGAATACCGTTGAATTTCGGTGTTGAAATCTCATGATTTCAACACGAGAAAAGTAAAATACGTCAGAATGACGACGGAAGAGTTTACATCAGCAACAGAGCACAAGTGTAATAAAACATATGGTGAAAGATGTGATAACTCAACGTCAGTTAAAATGTGTACAATATAAGTGCACAGGTATAATACGTCAGTTAAAATGTGTACAATATAAGTGCATAGGTGTAATTCATTGTTTCATACAGGTGTCATACATTAGTGCACATGTGTAATGAAACGTTGTATTCAGGTTTAGAATATACCAATACGTGTAAAATGTTGGTGCACGAATGTAATGAAAAAATTATTACACTATCAAGATTGTATTACAGTAATATACCATGTGTAATTTACTGGTGCACATGTGTAACAAATCACAAAATGTGTAACAACCCATGTATAAAACAATTAATGCACAGGTGTATTAAAAATCAAATTAGAACATAACATGTTTTGGGAGTGTTTATGCTGATATACATAACCAATTTTGTGTGTGTTTCAGGAGCAGGAAGAGTTAAAAAGGAGTAAGCTATTTTTTTTTTGTTTTTTTTTTTTGTAAAACAGAAACTATTACACATAATGTTTACATGTATGTTCTGTTTATCAAACAGCAAGGAAGAGTTCAAGGATTGCTTCCCATTTCGATTCAAAATATACAAACAAACCATCCGATCCGGATATTATAGAAGCTAGCGATGAAGAAGATCAACCAGTCACAGTCACAGGTTAGATGAACGCACACACAGTGTTATAATTTACATTATGCATACTAAAATGGTGATCACAAACAAATGACAGCAAAACGATTGAAGATTGTATACAATCCAGAAAAAGACAAATCAAAGCCAACATAACGAAGAAATTCAGATGGATGACGGGGATTCAAATAACAATACAAGTGATGAGGACGAGGGAAGTGAAAATGTCGGATCGGATGACAGTGTCGAATATGATCGATCGGGTAGTGAAAGTAGTGATAAGATTGAAAATGACAGTTCCGAAGACACCGAGATTGAAGATAACAAAGATGGTAACAGTCTGATTAATAGCAATAATAACAATAACATATCAGACACGATTCATGAAGTAAGGCATTATATATGATTTGTTATTTACAATATTGTTTCAGATTACAAGATTGAACATAGAGCAAAAAACAAGGTGGATGTGAACATGCAAGATGAAGGTACATTTTAATTAAAAAAGGAAAAATATGTGTATGAAACCAATATTAGTACACAGGTGCATCATGTCATACCACATAATATATAAATTATAAGCTGAATGAATTGTTGGTATCGCAGATGGTTTGAAGGAAATTAAAGAAAGTACATCTGAACACACAATGAAACTAAGAGGGAGAAGTAAAAAAGATGAAGAGTATGATCCGGAAAAGATCATAATCAAGAATGTTATTAAAGGTAAAATGATTACACATAAGTTTTTGTTGTCTTTATCAAATAATTATATTGAGTATGGAGTGAACTAAAAAACAGTGAACATGTGTAATAGAAATTACGATTATTACACAAGTGTAATGGTGGTCAATGTAATACAATTTCAATGTTTTTTTATAATGTTTACAACATAAAGTATTATTTTTATTTATTTTTTATTGCTGGTCATTACAAACACGAAATAACGGTAAAAAACATAATAACAGTATTATTACACAAGTGTAATAATGATTATTACACAAGTGTAATAATGATCACTGTAATACAATTTCAATGTTTTTCTTTACAATGTTTACAACATAAAGTATTATTTTCATCTTTTTTTATTTTTGGTAATTACAAACACGAAATAGCGGTAGAAAAACATAATAACAGTATTATTACACAAGTGTAATAATGATCAATGTAATACAATTTCAATGTTTTTTTTTTACCATGTTTACAACAAAAAGTATTATTTTTAGTTTTTTTTCTTGTTGGTCATTACAAACACGAAATAAATTTTAAAAAACATAATAACAATATTATTACACATGTGTAATAATGATTATTACACTTGTGTAATAATAATCAATGCAATACGATTTCAATATAAAAGTCAGTCACATTTGTTATATTAACACATTGGATGGTTTAAAGACATCAAAACAGAAAAAACTGTTGGGGTCAAAAGAAAGAAGAATGTTGGGGTCAAAAGACAAAAGATGTTAGCAAAAAAAAAAATGAATAGACCTAAACCGAAGAAAGGAGTTGAACCAAAGAAATCATCTACACCAAAGAAAGAAGACCAGAAGGGTGTTATTAAAAAGGGTGATGAATTGCCAGGATTGAGGACAAGATCAGCACCAACACAGTTATATAAGGCGGTTGTAACACTATCAAAGAATCAACGTGAATCGGTTAGAGAGATGGGATTGGGTAGAATGTTGAAGTTCAGGATGGATGGAGTACCATCAAAGATTGCGTACTTTATAGTTGACAAATCAAGCCCGAAAGTATGGAAATTGATCTAGGTAACATTAAGTTGTTGATAGATAGTGAGAAGATTGAAACATTGTTTGGCCTGAAAAACGAAGGTGATATTCTTGAAGTGACATCAAAAAAGAAATTGGGCACAGTTGCTAAAGCATGGAAATCAAGATACAGAAAATCATACATCACACGTGCTGAAGTTGTAACCAAGATGAGGGAGGATGCTGATAACCCTGGTACATTCTTCAAAATAGACTTCATAGCATTGTTTTCAAGCGTGATGGCTGAGTCTGGAAGCAACGAGTAAATGAAGCTCGATTTTATGCCATCCATTAAAGACGAAACAAACCTGAATAACATAAATTGGAATAAATATGTAATGGATGCACTTAAAAGATGCAAGGATACATGGGTGAGTGGTGGCGGCGGACCACGATTCACGGGGCCACTAGCACTATTAACGGTACGTGTTTTATACACTATTTTAATTTAGTTAGTTCCCTTATTTACAAGTTTGTTTTTTATAACAGGAACATTTTAAAAAAAATTAATAATAACGACTGTTTTAAACACATGTGTAGTTGGTATACGTGGATAGCATGACGTGCCCAGTCATAAATGATGAACGAAGCATAAGCCCTCTCAAGTTCTGGACATCAGATACATTGAAGATAAGAAGGATTATGAAATTGAAAACGGTGGTTTTGGGATGGGACAGCTGAGAGATACATATGTTGACAATGAAGGAGATGGGAGCGATATGGAAATATCAAAAGGAGGGGACGTGAATGTAATCAAGAATAAAGAGGTCACAGAAAAAACAATTTGAAGGTAAAAATTCAATCGTAGTAGTTTCTGGTAGGTTGAATGTATATTTGAATTATACAAATGTTATATTAATACATATGATATAAATGATCTGTGCACAGGTGTAATAATACAGTTGTATAAAAGTGCACACGTGTAATAATACATATATTATAAAAGTGCACAACTTACATAATTTAATTACAGTGACAATAACACACATTTTACATACATCAGGATCATATGGATGGGCTGGCAGGGTTGTTTGTCTCGATGCATCAACAGAAAAAGGTAATAGAAGAGGCTTTAAAGGAAGCATGGTCATTATTTCCAAACAACGATGAGCTGATGGTGTACATAGATCAATACAAGTCACATTATAAGACAGTCGTGGAGTTCAGTCAAAAAGAGAAAGTAAACAAAGATACTGGGGATGCTGAACACAGTCTGCAAGCTGTAAAAAGCAAATTAACAAGGGGGAAAATGTATAGTAGGAAGAAACGTGACGATTCGGTGCCATCATTTGATCTTGGTGTAGATCTGTCACAAAGCACACAGGAATCAGACGAGGGGGAGCCCGCTTTCAAAGATGTTAAAAAAGATGCATTGCTGGATTTGTATACAAAGAATTTGGGAAAGTCCGTGCAGGAGGAACACGAGCCTATTCAAGAGACTGATAAACTAACTGAGGGTTCTGAAAGCACAAAGGGTGGCAACACAAATATGGATCATAAATGTACCGAAGCAGCAGATTTGATATCATCAGTTGTCAGCAGTAAGGGCGATGGGGTAAAAACAAATGAAAACGTTAAATTTGAAAGGGACCCGGTTGATATCAACACCCCTATGAAAAGGAGAAGGAAGAAGCTGAATTGAACAAGATGTCAGATGAAGACAGAAATAAAGAAGAAAAAAATAAAATGGAGAAGAATGAACAGAGGGAGGTCGCAGCCGAGTTCACGTAAGTAACCTAGTATGTTAAATGTATGATCAATGCACATGTGTAACATAACAGCCAAAAAAATGTACGAAGGTGTTACAACATAGGACACTTTATATTAAAAAGGCGGTATATTACACATGTGCATTAATTTTTAAAAAGTATTTAATGCACAAGTGTAACATGGTGGGTTGTCAACACATTTGTGCATACTTCCGTGATGTTTTTTTTTTATGTTTTAACTTGTATTTTTCACAGTCAAATTATAATATTATTTTGACGTGTTGATGTTTTTTTTTATTATGATATGTAGTCAAGATTTTTTTGAGACTGCATCAGGCGTGGAAACAAAACCGTTCCTTTTAGGAAGTTTAGCACCGGGAAAAGAAGTATTCACTGAGGTGGTAGATTGCTGGGCTGCAATACAAAACATCGAGGAGAACAGAATAACAAATAATGCACCAAAGCATCTATATTGTTACACGTTAACAGTTGTAATATATATATCTCGTTTTTACACATTGACTATTTGATATTATGTTACAAATATATTTATATTACACAGGTGTAATGTTAATTTTTTTTTTTTGAGTTCTTATTGACATTTCAGATTGAATGGATGGTAAAAAACAATAGCACAAAGAAAGTAAGGATGGATAAGTTTGCGAAGAATCTGGAACATGTGCTCGCATGGAATAAAAGACTGATGGATCTACGATCGTTCGACACGATTGTCGTGCCATTGTTGGAGAATCACCATTTTTATATAGTGTGTTTTGATTTGGATGCACCTGGAATAGCAGTGATTGACAACATGCACAAAGATGAAACACCAATTGTTATGAAAGATTCGAATGCTTTCAAAATGAAAGGGACACCATTCAAAGTGGTAGGTCAACCGTATATATATATATATATATATATATATATATATATATATATATATATATATGGAGAGGATCATTTGAGAACCAACTGGGTTTGAGAACTAAAAAGAACCATTTTAAGCCACTAGTTTATATATATGGAAACCCCCCCCCCCCCCCCATGAATTATAGTGGTCCCCACCTGAAATTAGTGGTTGAGATTTAGTTCTCAAAAGTTCTCAAAACAAAAAGTTCTCATTTGAACCTAATCCTATATATATATATATATATATATATATATATATATATATATATAGCTTTTTTTAGGTATAAGTGAATGTGAGGTCAGAACTGAATATAATGTATGTAGTATAATTGTTAATTATTACACACGTGTACTATATGAAATTCGTGTATTAATGGCAAATGATACTTTGCAGAAGGATTTGGTATGCAGTTATTTGCGAACCGTAAAGCACCCTAAGGCTGATGTCATGGAATTAGCAACGCCAAGAAGGTTGGATCTGAGCTGGACAACAAAGAACAATTACACAGATTGTGGGCTGTTTGTGATGAGACATATGGAAGTGTATAGAGGAAGAAAGAAGAAGTTCGATTGCGGGTTCAGTGATGACAATGTAAAACAAGAATCGCAAGTGAATAACCTCCGTATGAGGTATGCCACAAAGATGTTGATCACATCAGCAAACAAGCACCGTGAATATGTATTGAAGGAAGCAGAGATCATGAACACAAGACTGACACAACATGCATGAAAGAGCAAGAAGGATGAAGACAGAGACGTGGAGTTTTTGAAAAGGCTGGAAAGCGAGTATGACAGAATTAAAAAAGATTTGGAAGGGTTGAGAAAGGAAGCTAAAGGAAAGGATGACGACGTAGAAGGTAAGACGGCTGGAACATCAAAACCAAACGTATCTGGAAAGCACGTGACCTTTAATCTGCCGGCTGATGCAAGATGATAAAGGATGGTTGCACAATGTAGGTTTAAAAAACACAACTGTTGTTATAAATAGTTAACAAGTGACGCAGTGTCGTAGATTTGTGTCTGTTTAACTTGGATTATGTTCTAGTATATGTTGGTAGTACTTTATTAAATAGTTGTCAGTATAAACCATGGTTGCTGAACAATGTATAAATTTGGTGTTTCAGTGCACTTGTGCACTGGAATGTATGATTTGGTGATTATGGGTTATTAAAGAATTTGACGTGTATATTTGTATGTTTGTTAAACAAATTTTGAGCTTTGGTATCATATAATACAGGTGGGTGAATGTTTGATATATATTTCGTTTTAGTGCACTTGTGCACTGGCACGTTTGTGTGTAATCACATGTGTATGGTTGTGTTTAAGTTTGTGAAATAACATGTGTAGTTGTATAATGTTTTGTTGTAAGAGATGTATAACATTTGGGGGTAATTAAAGTATGCGTAGAAATAATAACACGTGAGCAGAGTTAATTTTAAATTAAAATGTGTTTTAGTGCACATGTGCACTGTTACAAAATTATGTTTAAAACCATATTATCAAAGCCATCAATGGGACATAGACAATTTAAGAATTATTCATCAAACTACAGAGTATTGAGTATACATGTGGAAAAAAACAGTGAACATGCATAACAAAAATTATGATTATTACACAAGTGTAATAACTATTATTACACGTAATAATGATCAATGTAATAATGATTATTCATCCAACTCCATAGTATCAAAGATGTCATACAAAGTTCAAACAAAAATAGGTAATGTACTAAAATTCAATAGATGTAAAAAGTAAACATAAATCGAACACATATAGAAATCAGAAAGATGGTGAGCTAGCTGGGGACCCATCATTTGTTATAGGAGGACGTCTAGCAGAACGAAATGGTTGACGTCGTGTAGCGGATGAGTTTGGGGGCTCAACATGTGGGACAGCTACCGGTTCATCAAAATTATTAACAGCACCAGAAGAGTTACAAGCATTAGTAACAACAGCAGAAGAAGAATTGATGGAAGAAGCAGCAGCCAACTCAGCAGCACGTCGAACCTTATCGCAGTTTCGTGAATCATGACCGTAAACAAGTTTATTGCATTTTTTGCAAAATCTCGGTCCCTTTTTAAATGTCTCGACTGCTTTCTCTCCAGGACCAATCAATCGCTTATCGGTACCACAACCCTTGTTTCTAATTCCCTGGGTTGGTTCAACAGAAGCACTACCAAACTCAGGTTGGCGCAGAATATCACTAATAACTGCAGACGTTCTATCTTGATCAGGGTTGCGTGGCACTTCAAGGAAGATACGGCTTTTTGTCTCTTTAAGTTCATTCAAAAACATGGTAAGCTGATCTGGCTGACGTCGTAGACGGTCTATGCATTGTGACACAGTGTCAATAATGTCATTTCTGAGTATTCCAGTTTCAGTGTTGTCAACCGAATAACGGGTTGAAATAGCATACACTCTTGACGTCAAAGCATTACGAGTCCAGCGACGGTTAATATAACGATCAGGAATGCGATTGATGTCATAGAATCTGATAACTTGATAAACATGCCGACATAGATAACCAATACGCGGAAATAGCAAACATGAGCACGTTACACTTTGATCGACAACATTAAATGAAACCTATTACAAAGCAAGAAGTGGTTTAGATCAGATAAATATTGAAAAAATGTGTATTAAAACGAGTTTGCAATAAAGCAGCACGCGTGCACTATTAAAAACTAAAAAAATGTATATATATATACATATACGTACCTCGTATTTGTTAACAGTTACAAAGTGGTTGTTGTAATGTGAAACAGTATATATCTTCGTATCGCCAACAGTGCGTGTATCACCAACAGGACAATAGAAAACGCTCCTCTCGATTTCCTTCTGAACTTTTTTAAAAACTGATGATGTATACACAGAAGCAGCATGTCTTTCTATAGGAAGTGGCGTATGTATTTCAGGAGTAGTGGTATTTGTATCGAACTCCATCTTACGTTGGTTGTTACGTTGCCAATCAAGGGCAGTGTCAAAACACATAAGAAATTCTAATAACGTGTTTGATAAGCTAGAGTTGACCTTGAAATGCGCATTTGAGCTCTCAGATCTTGATGTGGTTTTCATCAAACAGCTCATGGGGACATCTCGAAAGTAAGCAGGAACCCATTCAGCTCGATTGTCATAAATTTGAGATAGCCATTCATGATCAGTCAAATCATATTCAGCAAGAAGTGCATGCCATCTCTCTTCAAAGGTTTCCTGGTCAATAAGCAGATTTCACACAAGTTTGTGTATAGATTTACGAAGACCGGTGTTGGCTAGAATCTCACCAAGAATCTGTTTGAAAAAGGCAGACAGTTATTAGTGCACATGTGCACCAGATAATAGCAGGAAGTAATTAAGGATGTAATGATATACCTTAGAAGGAAGCTTCCTCATAATGTGCTACATGCACAAATGATGAACAGATTCATTAAATACGGAAGAAAGCGCTTCTTTCATTGATGAATCTTGATCGGTCAGAACTAATACAGGTTGTTTTGCATGTGCTTTAAGAAATGTAGTAAGCAACCAGGTGTACGACTCAATGGTCTCATCAGATATCATTCCAGCACCAAACAACACGCACTTGTTATGGTGGTCAACACCGGTGAAAGGCACAAATATCATCCTATATCTGAAGCAATAACACATAGGTGTTAAATATGATGAATAATAAATAATAACAAAATAAATACACAAGAATAGTGCGCATGGGTAATATAGTACAAATAGTTTATCATATATTTAATATACAGTTCAACTGATCACAGTTACTTAAAAATAGTAGGATTAGTGCACAGGTGTAATATTTCACAAAAAAAACATAAAATATGATAAACACAATATGATGTATCATATATATATCATATATGATGTATGAAATAGATGATACAGTTTATTTGAAGGACTAGTTAATTTAACAGAAACTTACAAGTTTGTTCTGTAAGTCGCATCAAATGACAAAACATCTCTAAACACTTCATAGTTGCATCTCGATACGTCATCAGCCCAAAAAAAAGATTTAAGTTCCGTACCAACAACTAGACTTTCATAAAAGAAGTTGTGGAGATTCTCAGTTCGGGCTTGTAGTGTGTCCATTACAAGTTTTGCATCTCGACTTCTAATAAACAGACGTATGGATCGGGAAAAATTCTTGAAGTCAGTTGCAAAACCATGAACGTTGTGGTGGCCACCCTTAAGAGACGACTGAACTCTGTGAGCAATATTAGGACCAATTTTATTTAGGCTCATCTGATGAATAAACTGTTGGGTGCTAAAGTCAAGTTTGCGACGCCTCTTAGTGAAATCCATGAAATCAGGACCAATAAGCTCATGGTTGTGAGCCTCACGAAATACATATAGCACATACTGTCTAGTCTCAACATTAAACTTCATCTGAATACATGCATAACAATCAGTTAAGGACGAATGAACACTCTTCGTAGTGGACAGTGAACTCTTGTCAGCAGAATCAATCCTCTTTTGTTTTGGTTTACCAGCACGATTGCATAGAATATAACGGTGTTTCGTAACCTCTCCAGAATGCCTATGCGTGCCTAATCTCGTTGAAAAGCCAGCTTTCGCAGCATATGATTCATACATATCAGTAACAGCCTCCCAGGTATCATATACAGAGTATAGGACAAGAACAAACGTAGGGTCGACATCTGGTTTCCAGAATATAGTCCTATCAGGTGATGAATAAACCCTACTAGTCGCACCACCTTTAACAAACAAAAAAAATAAAAAATAAAAACATAAAAAGACAAGATCAAGATACTAATGCAGTCAGAAACATAGATATAACATACATTGATAATATAACTCGTGGAAGAAATTACATACATACATTGTTTGTAAGGCATGTAAGTTGTAAGGGACAACATTTTTTCATAAGATTTTGGAATTACACACGTGTAATAAAATCATAAGGTATAAGAGATACATATTATATATAAATGAATTCATAACTGTGTATGTTTGGACATACATCAAGGATATGAAATATGTAAAATATAGTTATAGCAAGGACATTATAACACATGATTGTATTTGCTGTGAAAAAACTTAACAAAGGTACATGGTGCATATTTAGTGCACCAATACGTTTATACACAAAATTATAGTACAAATAGTTCATAATATGTTAATTATACAGTTCAACTGATCACAGGTACTTAATATCAGTTGGATTAGTGCGCATGTGTAATATTACACAAAAAACATAAAATATGATAACACAGTAGAATGAAATACCACGATCTTCTACACGAAGGAAAGTAAGAAGAGGTTCATAATCAGGTATATAAGCATTGTCAGATGAAGATGAAGAAGGAATGAAAGTAGCAGTGGAACTAGATTCACCAGACCGTTCGATCAATTCATGAGAATCAATGTGATCAATATCAAACTCGCAATTAGCATCAACAAAGGATTCAGAACGATCAGCTGCAGAATCGAATGGTAATTCATCAATGGAAGTATCATCCATCGGACCGATTGTAGGTTGAAATCTGATACAAAATTTAAAACAAAATTAGGTTAGAACTAGAAGAACAATACATGATTTGTGATACAAATTAGGTCAGACAAATACATTCGACGGTTGATCAACACCGATCTCCGGTCAAAATCGCCGGAATCAAATATGCAGGAGGAGGATTTCATCGTAATGGAGGAGGATTGAGATTAATTGAGATGCGTATTAATGGAGGCAGCGGCAACTTTAAAACCAGAAAATTATAAAAAAATGTAAGCTGACAAAAATGCCCTTCATTAAAATGAGTTTTTAGATATAAACGTGGTTTTTACACGATCCTAGATATATAGGGTAAGGATCATGTGAAAACAACTTTTATTGCGAAAACACGAAAACAAATATTAAAACCTCTATAACTTTTCATAAGTTAATATATTTTTTTAAAAATTTGCACCAAAATCCTTAAAATTATGTTATCTTTAGTTCTGGAAAAAATTTAAAAAAATCAAATTTTTTTTTAAAATTATTATTACACAGGTGCAATAATTTTTTTATTATTATTATTGCACATATGCAATAATATTAAAACCTTTATAACTTTTTCATATGTTAACATTTTCTATTGAAAATTGCACTATAAATCTTATAATTCTGTTATCTTTAATTCTGAAGAAAATTAAAAAAAATTCAACGTTTTTTTAAATTTTATTATTATTGCACATGTGCAATAAACAATTATTATTGCACATGTGCAATAATATTAAAACCGTTATAACTTTTTCCTACGTTAATATTTTTGATAAAAAAAATTGTACCATAGATCTTATAATTCTGTTATCTTTAATTTTTGAAAAAAAAAATAATGTTTTTTTGTTAATGTTGCACATGTGTAATATAATTAATACGTATTATTGCACATGTGCAATAATAAAAAAAATCACGAAATTTTATATGTTTAATTTTTTTTTCCCTAGAATTAAAGGTGACATAATTTTAAGACTTTTGGTGCAAATTTTTTTAAAAAAATATTAACGTATGAGGAAGTTATAGAGGTTTTAATATTTGTTTTCGTGTTTTCGCAATAACATCTTGTTTTTATTGATCCTTGTATATATATATATAATATATATATATATATATATATATATATATATATATATATATATATATCTAAACTACTATATAATGAGTATTGATCAAAATGGCATTTTCATAATATAGGCGTCTTAAAATTAAGACGGGTAGAAGCATATAAGCATGATGTACAACACTCACTTCCATGAAAACTCCCTCACGCATCAGATCTTTTTCAATACCGCCTCACTTTATACACTTTTGCCCTAATTCTCCACATCGCTCAAAGACACAGACAAACTACATCACGAAATCGGAAACCAGAGAGCGTGCTTTAATCTTTAACATTGTAGAGAATCAGAGAATGTCCCCTTTCAGAGCTTTATTCACTTGCTTTTCATCCCCTGTCTCATGTTCCTGAAAAGCAAACCCTTTTTAAAAAACCTTCAATTTGAAATCTAAACTCCTCTCAAATTTGAAATTCAAAAATGTTGACCTCATTAAGCATACCAGATCTCTACCTACCCTTTCTCTTTCTCGTGGTTTCTTTCTAAATCTTCAATTTCTGTAATCTAGTATGGATGTTCTGATTGAAGTTTACTTTCTCTAACTTTGCTTTTTGTTCATGATTTGTAGGTTTGTTGCAACGATCATGTGGGGTTCGAGTTTAGTGTTCTTCGTTGTCTGAATTGTGAATTACTGCTCATCTTGAAGCTAGGTTTTATGAGAGTGAGATCTTACGCATCTGTACAACCGATTTACCGTCGTTTTGCAAGATTCTGTCGACTCTTTTAGGGTTCATTCTCTCATGGGTTTGTATAGTATCTGCGAAAGAGAATCAGAGTAAGAAATTCATGTCTTCCATTTCATCCCTATTTTCACAATATTGTAGTGGTTCATCTTATTTCATCCCTCATTATGCATACCAGACAATCTTTTGTTCTGCAGTTGTGGTTGCACATAACCTTGGAATCTATTATGAAGGTAGGTTATTTAAACAATAGAGAGGAGTCCATTTCTCTAGATACATCCATGATTTGCTATCAGAAAAGCCCCGAGTTGGTATTTTTTGGATTTGTATACAACTGCAAGTTTGTTGGTTTACATAACAACTTATTCATACCACTTGGGAAAATAAGGGTAGGGCAGGTTATATGTTTTAATGCTTTAATTTCTGATTTAAACACATAATGCTATGATATAATATACTGTTGTTTGTTTTGACTGATATGTTTTAATTTATTAGTGGTTTAAGAGTTTGGATATATTGTCTGTGTTTTTTTTCACGGATTAATGATTTCACTCTTAAATGAGATTTTGTCTAAGTCAAAGTTCAACTTTTTTGTTCATGTGTATGCTAGCACTTTATATTCATCATCTTCCATGTTTAAAGAGTGTGTTTCTCCTGCTATAGTTGGTTTATTTTAATGATATAATGCTACTTTTCTAGCTTATGATCAGGTTTATTCAACTATTTTACATTTAAAGTTTCACTGACTGGTGCAGGCAAGACATTCACCAATCACTATGGGTTCTGGCTGCAAAGATGGTTCACAAACAAGCCTTATTCCTCAAGCTATGAATGCTTTATTCAACAAATGAAAGTTTAAAGCACCAAACAGAATTCCAGTTGCATGTTTCTTAATTTCAGTGAGGTATTATGTCATTAGCATTAAATTTTTAAATATATATGCTTCTATGAAGTTTTAATCAAACGATTCTCATTTCAAGATTCTAAAAGAGGAAGAACGTGACTTGCTGGATCCAAAGTCACTAACAAATCAGAAACAAATGGACAGTGAGGAAAAGTCAACATTTCCGAGGAGCCATCAGTACAGATTTGTGAAAATTCAAATGGTGTCATAAACACTCGCTGGATCTACTGAATTTAGTGTAGAAACTTTAAAAGAAATGGCTGACTATTTGGAGCATGGATCATTAAGCAGGGCAATCGGGCGTTCAACTACAAATAACCAATCAAGGTTGACTTATACTTTTTTAAAGCATTGTCGAAAGGTATTGTTGAAAGGTAATGACTAAACTATTTACATCAACTTTGCACCAATTTACAGCCTTTGTTTCCGGAACTGTACACCCAAGGCTCCAAATTTCAACTTCAAGGTTGGAACCATTGCCATCCTTGACAAAAGATATTATATAATGATCTTATATTATTTTAATTTTGGAGACCAATAAAAAGTTATATGCCAACCTCTGGTGCCATCCATGTAACCAAAGCTTGGATGATTTTGGGAAATCTATAACCAATCATCACTATTTGACAAACATCTTGAAAAACTAATATTTGGCTTTTATCTTTCTGTTTTCCTTTGGTATATATATACTAAACAGGTCCGAACAGGTTTGAATTAAAAATAAATCTTCATTGATCCTTTGATAAGTTTACTTATAACTAACTTCTCTATTATAATTTATATATTCTCGCAAGGGTTCAATCTGAATCATGACAGTGTATTTCATAACAATAGGTTGTTTTGATGATTAAATACCAGAGAGTATATAATTTGTAAATCAAACTAAAAGAACTTTTCAAGAAATCATTATTGGTGGAGGGTCTATAAAACTTTATAATTTTGTCTCAAAACCTATTTTTATAAAAATTAAGTTATTTGTTTGATGCTAATTTCAAGTTTGTGTTGTTGATGAACCTCTTTAATTTTTCCTGTGGTTCATAATCAAGTTGGTGTTCTTGATGATCCTGTTTAATTTTTCCTCTATTTCAGATCTTCTGTTTTGGTCATTGGGGAATCTGCATTTCATCAGATAATCCGCCATAGTGGCACTTAGTGAACGGGTTTTACATGATTCTCAAGTCTATATTTATACCTTTTGATAAAAAGGACTTTTACAGTACTGAGTTTAATAAGGCACTTTTGAATTTTGATGTAAAGTGCTTTTGCATATATGTGAAAACCGCATATAAAACACATATTTTTACTTACAAATGTTGATCTCCATTTTGGAAGTGTCAAAGGAGTGACAAAGCTAAGCATGACTAGGACATCATTGCAGCGAGCTAAGGTGATAATTTTTTTAAAAAAATATTAAAGTAATGGAACTACTAAAAAAGATGATAATCGAAAGAATTTTGAGTTATGTTTAGTACCTACAAGATTTTTATTTCAACTGTTGCAGGATGCACAAGACCTTGGAATCTCAATTGAACTTCTTCCATCAAGTAGCCCAAAGGAAGAATTTAACGTCTCATCTTTTTATGCCGGATGGTGACTTGAATTTATGTCTTAGATTATATATTTTATAGTAAAAGATATATAACTAAATGAACCTTTCAAACACCAGGCTTTAATCGGAGTGGATGGTGACGAGCTTGCTCATTTCATGCCATTGGAGATACACATGGTTTAAGTTCATTACATCTCTGACTTTGATGCATAATTATCTACTTAATTTTGTTCTTAAATTTGTTTCCCTCTTTGTTATTCCCACCTATCAGATCATCATCATCCTCACCTTTATTTGTCTCAATCTTTGGTCATAGACTTGTTCACTTTAGTAGCTTAATTCATGCATCTCCGATTATGTACTTGATGCTTTTACCCTTGACGATGTAACGCACAAACAAATAACGAATAAAACGCTATAAACTATTGCCGCCGCAACGCGCGGGTTCAAATACAAAGGCTTTTTTCCGTGCAAAGCGTGCGAAGGAAGGAGATGCCCGACGCGTGGCATTTTCTTTCTGGACGTGGATGGGTATTTTAGTCTATTTGAACTTTTTTAATTAAAATAGACGGAGATGACGTCACATCGTGTGTGTTTAATTAGATTTCCTTTGTGTTATTTGTTGTAACCTGGTTTATATCGATCTTCTTCATGTGTTAAATTAGAAACAACATGCGTGATTATAGAAAGTCAAGTTTTTAATTTCTTTATTATATGTTCATTTTTTTTCTTTTTTTATAGTGTTATGTTTTGCGTTATTTATTTTATAATTGCGTAATTTTATTTAATTTGTGGTTTTTTTTTTCTTTTTATATGTTTTGCGTGATTAGTTTTTTAGTTTTTTTAGTGTTTTTAAATTCATGTGTTGCGTTATTGTTGTAACTTTATTTTCTTCGAGTTTGTTCATGCGGGAAAATTCAAGTAAAATGCGTGATAATAGAATCTGAAAAATTTTGAAGTTATGTTCATCTGTTTTTATCCAGAGTAACACACAATTTTATTTTTTGCGTAATTATGGTGTTTTTTTGTAGTTAACCTTGCGTATTTTTTAATGTTTAATTTGTTTTTTTGCAGAGACATTGAAAATATTTTCGGTTTTTTGTGTTTATGTGTTTGCGTGATTATTTTTAATATTTGCGTATTGATAGTTTTTTAACGTTTTTTAATAATTTCATAATTTTATCTTTTGCGTGATTTAGTTATAGTTTGCGTGATTATATTACTTTTTAGTTTTTATTATTTTTTTTTAAATAATCACCCATATTTATATATGTTTTTTTTTTATTTTTTTTAATGTTTTATAAATTAAGGTAATGTAAACAACGCAAATGAATATATAAAAATGATGAAATAAAAAACATAAATTATTATTATTATTAAATTAGAACAAGATACATTCATTTCTAATAGATTTCTACTGATAAGCTTGTAGAAAATCCCTTTTTAACTCAAGAGAGGCACTCATAGTCTCAAGTATTTTGTTTATTGTTTCCATCTGCTCCATATCCGTTTTGTCCTGGCGTAGCATGAACAAACGGACAATCTCTTGAAGTGAATTCTTTGGCAGACTGCTTATCTTCTGCGCGATTTCTTCTCTAGCTTGCGTATTTTCTTTTAGACTCTCGAAATTTTGTTCGAGGACGTCTATCAGTAATTTTTCCTTATTGTGCTCCAGCATTATTTCCCTTGTTAACTTCTCCTTTAGGGCGTTGGCGTTGTTGTTGGTTTCTGTGTTGATGGAGGAGGAGGAGGAGGAAGATGAAGACATTTTTGGTATCTTGATTTGATGTATTTTTCTGAAATGATCTGTGTTTTTTGCGTGTTTTCAAATTGCAATCGAGTGCCCTAGTTATATGACGGGAGGCTAATGAAGATTTTCGCGTGGTATTAAATGATTCGCCTGGTTATTTATTTATTACGGTGTAAATGGTGTTAATGGGGGGTGGTTGGGGATGTGAAATGAGTCAGTCGGTATAAATTTTTTACCTTTTATTTATATAATTTTTTTAATTGTTTCCGACGTTTCATTTTCCCACCATTTTTCTGTTTCTGTATATATATTGCGTTTTTCCTCATGCAGATTTCTTAATTGACGCAAAATCCCCAAAACTTCCATCTAAGCTCATACCGTTCTTCTTCTCTTTTCATATATATAAAAAATGGTTTCTTCTTCTTCTTCTTCTTCTTCTAACCCTAATTCTGATGCTAAAAACGTTGTCATGCAACTGGTTGAACAAATGCATGCGAAGGAAGCGAATATTGATCGCATCATGCGTAATTCCTTCGGCATGATGAGGAGGTTGACTGTCAACAGCATCCAAGGGAATATCAGGATGCTGAAGGATCTTCTGGATGAGCCGGAGTCGTCTTTCAAAGACCCTGCTGTTGAGTATATTGCTCAGCAGCTTCAGTTGAAGGAGGAAATTCACTCCCTTCTTAGTGGTGTTGTAGATAGCACCATTAAGAAGGGTAAAGACAGGGTTGAAGCTGCTGAGGTTTTCAAGAACCTTTAGGCACCCATTTTTTGGGTTTTTTTGATGTTTTTTTTATAATTAATATTAATTAGCAGATTTCTAATTCTAAATTTTTGATGGATATTATTAATATATGATAGTCTTTTCTTGTTTGATCAATTACATGCTCTGTATTTTGTATTTATGTGCTTTTGCGTTATTTTATTTGAACAACATGCATGATTTGTATTAAGTGTGTAACAAGTGGTTATTGGGTGAGATTTTTCAGTGTACAACATGCGTTATCTTATTTTTGAATAACTTGTGTGGTTTTTATAACATCATGCGTGATTTTTAGAACAACGTACATGATTTTTAAATATACACATTTCTAGTTAGGGGTTTAATGCGTGATTTTATATGTACCATGCGTGCTTTTATGTATAAGAATTAATGGTGCGGTTATTTATTTTTGAATTCATGCGTTTATATTAAAGTTTAAATCTGTTAGGTTTTAATGCGTGATTTATTTATACACGTTGCGTGATTTTATGTATAAATGTAAGTGTGCGTTTAATTATATGAATTCATGCGTTTTATATTAAAGTGTGAAACAGTTAGTTTTTTATGCGTGATTTTATATCTAATATTCGTTGTTTTTATGTATAAAAAGTAAGTTTGTGTTTATTTATTTCAATTCATGCGTTTTTTTTTATTAAATTATAAGATAGTTATGTTTTTGTTGAGTTTTTTGATATAGTATGCGTAATATTATGTATAAAAATTAATAGTGTGTTATTTTATTTAAATACATGCAGTTATATTAAAGTGTAAAATAGTTATTGTGTGTTTTTTGGGGTGTTATTGTGATTTTTTTAAAATTATATGTTTTTTTTTTAATTTTTGATATGCGTTTATTATTTAATACATGCGTTTTATTTGAATACATGCGTTTTTTTAAAGTTTAAGGGTGTCCGTTTTTTCTGAGTTTTTTAGTCTATGCGTTATTTTTATGTCAAATATGCGTTTTTTGTTTAAAGATTTTATGTTTTGCGTTTTTATTTGTTTGATGCGTAAATATTTTGTCGTATGCGTTTTTTCATTTAAAGGTTAAAAGACTTTAATACCCTTTTTAATGACTCCGCCTGTTTTTTTTTTAAATTAACTACGCGTGTTTTATTTTAGCACCGTCAGATATAAAAAAGGCCGCCTATGAACGGCCGAGATTGTTTCGCACGCTTCGTACGGAAACTGCCCTTTGTACATTAACTTTGCCCTATATATATATATATATATATAATTGGGGTAGAATACATCCACCAAATTCCCTACATCCTCTACATCCACTCCCTATTTTCAAAAAAAAACACCAAAAAAAACTTTCTTTTTAAAACAAATAAATTAAAAAACATCATATGTCAAATCGCTATATATTCTTTCTGGAACACCTTTTTTTTAAAAAATTTTAATGGCGTTTTTATTATTTTTTGTAAAAAACGCCAAAAAATAAAAAAAAAGTAAATTTTTTTTCATAAAAATGTGTGTTTTGGTGCGTCTAGAAGAATGCTGTTTTAAAAAAAAAATTAATAAAAAAAAGTGTTTTTTTGGTGTTTTTTTTGAAAAAAAAATAATCCGAAAAAAAACACCAAAAAAAAAAACACCACAAAAATTAAAAATAAAAAGTGTTCTAGAAAGCTAACATAGCGATTAGAGGTGTAGTGTTTAAATTTTTTTTTGTTAAAAAGTGTTTTTTGATGTTTTTTGTGAAAAAGAGGGTGGATGTAGTGGATGTGGAGTTTTTGGTGGATGTAGAATAACTCACCTCTCTCTCTCTATATATATATATGTGTGTGTGTGATATGTGAAATACTTGATATCACATGTGTAGGACTTTCCTAAGTCAACTCACTGGTGGAGAAAAGGTTTGCATTCAAGATCGAAGTCTCGGAATATAATTTCAAAAACAATTATCAAGCGTATGGAGTTTCAGCACTAACCGATGACTCATCAATAGTTTCTAAACTAGATGAAAAGTGTTGGAAATCAGGCCCCTAATTCACACTCTAAAACTCACGTAAATAATTCTGGTTTTCTGTTTCAAAGTCTTGACACTTTCATTCATACTTAACATTACATTAAATAGGGAAAAAAACAAACTTTCTCCTAAAGAAAAGGTTACCACTAACCCACTACTCACTAACTATTAACTAACCATGACTTATTAAAACATTAAACATGTGACTTAATAAAAAATCCCTGCTGATCCGTATCCATTTTCTTTGACCTGATTTGGGTAACCCGACTCATCAAGATTAATCCTACATTCACCCCCTTAATCTTGATCTTGGTTCTTGCTTGCATTCATTCTTGCTTTTCTTGCTATAACCGGAATCGGTTTATTCTTTCTAGACTTGCTTGCTATCTTGCTTGATTCGAATTTCTCTTGCTTGCTCTCTTCGAATCTTTTTCCTTGCATTCTTGCTCACTTAATATTTTCTTGCTACTAACTTGCTATTCGAACCGCTATGGTTCATTCTCTTACTACTTGCTATGAACATGTTCGTTTCTTTCTTTCTTGCATTCTCGGTCTTTTTGCTTCCTACCTGATTTCCCGTACAGTACTACACCACCACCATTTGCCATCTCCTTCTCACTATATTATACAAAAACTATATTTAGGAATGCCTCCATTTTCCTTTCTTTCGTACAGAACCCAAACAGGCAATCCAAAATTGAAAGTTATTTTGGTTCTTTGACTTTTCAAACAAAACTCCTTTTTCCTTTTAAACAATACTTACTTTGTCGTATAACACACAGTACGTAGACAAGAATAGTTCGCTACTTCCAATGCTTTTCTTCTTCAACAAAGATGTATGAATCCGATAACCCTCTTTTTTCATATCACACAGCTTTCTTCACCACACAGGTATTCGATCTTGCTTTAGAATCACACAGATCCGCTTCTTTTCTTCTCTCACGGCTGCAACACACAGTTACACATCTTCATCTTCACTTGATCTCACGAACCACACAGGTTTGCTTCGTTCTGACCACACATATCCATTATGCTTGGTTTCACGCAGAAACTTGGCTTCTTTCAATCTCTTCTTCACATGGACTCAGTTCAGCCTTTTTATTTTCCTTTCAGTTCACCCAGAACCTGCTACCCTCTTCCTCTCTTTCTTCGATCTACAACCCACAGACAAGAGGGCTGCACCCTCTCCATCCGAAAACGACTCTCAAACCCCGTTCTTTAACCCTAGCGCTCTGATACCAAATGTTGGAAATCAGGCCCCTAATTCACACTCTAAAACTCACTTAAATAATTCTGGTGTTCTGTTTCAAAGTCTTGACACTTTCATTCGTACTTAACATTACATTAAATAGGGAAAAAAAACAAACTTTCTCCTAAAGAAAAGGTTACCACTAACCCACTACTCACTAACTATTAACTAACCATGACTTATTAAAACATTAAACATGTGACTTAATAAAAAATCCCCGCTGATCCGTATCCATTTTCTTTGACCTGATTTGGGTAACCCGACCCATCAAGATTAATCCTACAAAAAGTTCATGTCAAGACAGGTAACAATTGATAAACTATAGTACAACTCAGAATATTACAACAACATTTTTAAGAAACTAATTAAAATACTTCAATCTATGTAAACCACAGCCAAATAACTCTGACTCAGTTAATATGAGTATGTTTGAACTACCATTATGTGATCAGGTGGCGATGAAGGTAGTAGTTGACTATATAAACTACCAATACAAGAAATATTGCTTTTGGTGGCAAAATTTTGTTTACCTATGGTGGCGATATGTGGCCAATGCCTAGCTAGGTGGCGACAAATCGTCACCATAGCCCTGACCAGTGAAAGTCCGTCGCTATAACTCAAAAATGTCGTCACTGGAAGTTCCGCCACCGTAGGCATATCTATAGGGGCGATAAATCACCACAGCAAAGTCCGTCGCCATAAAAGTCGCCACCTTAGCTCTCGCCATCATAAAGTTATTTTCTTGTAGTGTACCTTTCTACTCATTGGTAAAAATTATTTTTAAATATTCTTAGCTTTTGTTCTATTTTTACTTGAAGGATACATCATCATGCACATATGATAATATGACCCCGTTATCGAATGTGAGTCAAAGCTTGAACACTGCTCATTTAACAGTTGGAAAAGTCTCTTCAAAAATGTCCAAAGAATCTCTCCTTAAACGTAAACTGATTGATATTTATGATGTGGATGAAAGCCCAATGACTTCTTCATGTAAGTCGCATGCAAAAGTGATCCCATAGAAGCAAAATCCCAAGCTTGAGAAGTAGTTAGTTTTATTTTGGGACATTTCTCTTTATTCGTATGGGTTTGTTTCATGTGGTTCGATTTACGTTTTGTTGGATTTATGTCTTGGTTTATTCAAGTTGATTGTGCTTCTCGTTATGTTTATTGGCTTTTATGTTTATTGGTTTTTCTTTACGCTTGACATTTTATTAAGTATTTTTAGTGCAACTTATTAAAAAGGACAATGTTTTATAGTCTATGTTGGCCACTATTTCGTAAAGCAATGTATAATGTGCAATATCTTTTTGAACAGCAAAATTTATCTTAAAGTGCTACCAAGCTTCGACCTCCAATTTGGAAGTATATTTTATATACAAAGCTGACATGTATTACAAGTAATCACTCGACTCTCAGGTTAGAATATTTTGTATTTTTCATTGTGGTTCACTCATACCAAGGTGGAAACAAGTAGAAAACATAGGCTTGACATGAAATCGAGCCTTCACAAATATCACTAGAATTCACATTTTTATCATGAGGGCTTTGAAATGGTCGGTTTGGGTTAAGGATATGGAGCTTTTGGCTCATAATGGCGAAAAGCGTAAAATAACGGTTTCTTAATAATCCTTTTTTCGTGTGTGTGACTTTTTCTTAAATTATTTTACTAGCTAAGAGCTTTTTAGTTGCTCTTTTTATGCATTCAACCTTCATAATTTTTTTTTTGAAATCCCAAGGATTTGGATTTTAAGAAAAAGTCACTTTAGGATTTTTACGATAAGAAAACGGCTTTTTACGGAAATAAAGTGTTTAAATAAAAAGTTGAGGGTTTGTGGTTTAATTAAAAAACAAATGATGTTTGCGAAAGGGTTTGAACGAACGAAAAAGGATAGGCTAAACAGGGCGATCTAGGGGGATTTTTTTTTTTTTGTAGAAAAGTAGGAAAAGGGAAAAGGGGGATTGGGGGGGGGGGGGTATCTCCTAGGTGCCTCAATCATTTAAGAATGAGTATTCTAATTTTGTCCATTTTGGGACATATTACTGTGTCAAGTTCTACCTCTATTGAATTACCTGGTTTCTCTCAAGAAGTCAAGAAGAAAAAAGCGTGGTTCACGCTGTTATAGCCTCAAATCCTTACTGAAATTGGGAGAAGGGAAAATATGAGTTTATAAACAAAAAAAACTTCTTTTTCCACTTGTCATATAAGAAAATTTTGAAATTTTATGGAATTTGAGTCTATGTTAAGATGGAGGAGAAAATATAAAAAACACATTTTTCTTAATTTTTTTTAAAGTTTTGGGGGTAGTACAGAAATCCATTACGAGAGTTTTGTATAATGCTTGAAATGAAAAATCAAAAAGGTTTGTTTCTAAACCGATTCCATCCCCACACTTAAATTGCACATTGTCTTCAATGTGTCCAATTGCATTCGTAAGGAGAACAGTAATAAAATAGTTGGGGTTAGGAAAAATTTGGGCAGAGTTCCTCTGTAAACTACACATTTTACCCGTGGGATGAATACCACGCCATGCCATGCTTATTCCCTAGTTAGTTGCTCAGTTAATCATAAACAAAAGATAATAACATTAAACTAAATTTACTTGTTTTCATCATCCATTATATCACATAAAACTAAATATAAAGAAGAAGAAAAAATTATTTAGAACATAACATTGAACGAAGATAGTGTTTGATAAATGTCAAATTTGCACCTACTTTACCATGCAAATGAAAGTTAAGGATATAAATTAACATGTGCTCCCCATGATCCTACTCATCGCCAGATGGGTCATAGTTGGAGCCATGTCCTACTGTATCTCAAAGATGTCATGCGCCATGTGCTGAGTGCGGGTGTCGATACCTTGCATGGACTTGTATAGATCCATCATGGTGGGGAATCCTTGTTGGGACGAGGAGGCACCATGCTGATCATGGTAGTAAGGATCATAGTGGGGATAGTAATGGTGCTCAGCCTGATGTGGGGGAGTCGGTATCCTAGCAGCGCCTACGTCTCCGTCTACTCCAGCTGCAGCTGCAGCCGGGAGATGGAGAGGATCCCAAACATGGTCACGGGAATCCTTCGTGCGGGGCTCGTCAGCCTAAAGGTGCATCAGTATGTCACATCAATCGATAAAGTAATGCCCCCAAGGTCAAGGCCATCTGGAACCTCGACACCAAAGCGCTAATAGATGTAAGCAATAAATCTGCCATAGAAAAATGGCCTCGGTCTCCCTGCGACTGCTACAAGATAAAGGCTGCTTGTCACACCCCGACCAACGGCAAAACATGTCGGGGCACGATGATTGTCTAGATGCACACAACAATATTTATGTTGCGATATTCTTAATCAGCCCATTTCATAAATTAACATAAAACATTCATTTACAAGATTAATACAAGAAAGGTAACCAATTTAACTTATTTAGATTAGGTCTCGCTAAGTTCGCATGCAACCTATGGTGTCATCAACGAATTCGTCAACTTTAAACAGCAGGCCTGCAACATGTACAAAATAAGGTCAACTACAAATAGTTGTTGAGTGGTCATAGGTTTATATAGATATATGATCATAGCTTGAACATGCGAACCAATGTTAAATCAATGAACACGAGTATAGCAAACAAGTAATGAACTAAAGCACATGGGGGTCGACGTAACCCAAGCCCTCGGCATTTAGGCTTTCAATAACAAGGCGCCACACGCGAGGCAGCCAAGTGGGTTGCCAGACCAACAGATCCATTTTGTAACCCCGGATCAAATGGGATACGTCTATGAACATGAACATGAACATGAGCAACACATAAGTACAACACACACAACACAATCCATAGCAATGATCCACACAAGTTTACATATACAAGGCACATAGATCAAACACAGAATTCGCATGCATTTTGTAAAGGTAATAAGTTTAAGAACATGAACATGAGTTTATATGGTACATGTTGCACCCCAAAAATTAAAAAGAAAATGGGCTATAATACTCACCTGATATGGAGACATAAATAAAAGAATGACACCCTGACTCGAGACGAATAAACCCAAAGATACAAACGACAGCTAAAGCAAAGAAAAGAGTAAACGAATCAATAAATGATTGTTTAATTAAATAGATAAATAAATAATTGAATTTTCACGACTCAACGACTCGACGACTCGATGGAGATATAATTTGGTGAATTAGATACGATCAAAATCAAAGTGATGGTTTATTCTGAAACCGTCTACAAATCGATGAATAATTATAATAAATATATATTTGCATGAGTTATTAGAATTCTTAACGGTCAAAAATATATATTTTTTGTGATTTATTAGAAAAAATAGTCATATAAATTATGATGACCCTCATGCATATACTCATATACAAGCTTAACATAATATTTCAAAAGTCTAGTTTTATCCAAACCGAGTGGCGAGTTTAGCCTTCTAGTCCATGGATTCCAAATAATACCAATTTAAACACATTCTTGAATTAACTCGAGCTTCTCAGAATCAGCGATTTATATTTTAAAGATCAGTTCACTAAGTTTTAATAAAAGTAAAATGTTTATTATTACCAAATTAATATATACAAAAGTATATATATATGCATCACCCCCTTTTTATTATATATTTACTTAACTATAGCGAAGACTAGATTCTTGCAAAGAGGTTTATATAGAGCACAAGGTCATTAGGAAGGATAGAGAGATAATGAATACGGTATACCTTTCGGTAAGTAAACGAACCCGAACTCGGTTAACCGTAAAACTGTAACGAAGTCCGGATTAGACGAATGAGTAGTCTATTCCGATCAGTTTTTTGCCACAAACAATAATCTGAGGTCGGTTTCTAAGTTTGACTTCGTTTTACCAACTTTATGTTTGACCAGAATCGTGACTGAGTCGACTCGGTTGACTCAGTCCCGAGTTAACTTAGTCTTGCCAAAAATTGAAGCCAAACAGTCCCGAAAGCAATTCTGACCAAATACACAATCAACAACATCAAAACAAATTGTTCCGGCGGCCGGAGGCCATGGCCGCCGCCAGAAAACGCAACCACCATGAAAAATCAACGATTCTACCATTACGACGTCAAAACTCACCCAAATCTGAAAAGAATGCATAGTGACGAGGGTTTAGGAGGAGGATTCGAACAGAAGAAAGGAGAGCAAGTATAAAAGACAAAACTCAATTACCTTGTTGGTCGGAATCGCGACCGAGAGGTCGTCGGAAACGCGCGGCAGACGCCACCGCTGCCCAAAACTTAATTGCCACAGGCGGGGCTGAATCCGATAGAGAAAAACACGGCTGTGGAAGGGTCGTTTCTTTTACCACGAGACCACCAAGGGTGCTGCGCCGTCGCATCTGCTGAAGATGTACACTGGAGAATCAAAAAAAAGAAAATTGCAAGCTGCAGGGAGGAGGCTTGCTACACGACTGTGAATGGAAGGGAAATGGGAGAGGAAGATGGACGCCGGAATCCTCCTATCGCTGGAACACCGCCGAAAAATGATTGTCTGTCTTCTGACCAGTTCATACACTCTCGGCGGCTACAAAAACAGGTAGAGGGGAACCTAAAAGGGTTCTTATTACATGATTCATATTAATATTATTTCTTTTATTTTATTACTATTATCACCATTATTATCTCTCATCCTAATAAACAACTAAAATGGTGTCCACATGTCCCCTTACTAGGGCATCCACATCCTCATCCATATAAGCAATCCACATGTCACTACCACAATAAATCCCAGAGAAAAAAAATGCGGATCCCGGATTCTGGAGCCTGGACCCATACCCGCCTTTCCTTCTACCCGACCTCAATTTTGATAACCTAATCCCTCACTCATTTTGTTCTTTCTCTCATCATCACCGTCTTTCTCTCATCATCTGTCACACCCCCAATTCCCACTAACGGAGTTTAACCGTGTGGGGTGTGAACCAGACCAGGACCCGAGTCATTAGTTACATTAAACATAAGTTGAGGGTTCAAAATGTAAATATATTTCCAAACGGGAAATATCAATCAGAGTTAAAGTTTAGCGGAAGCTCATAAAAGTCAAGTTGCGCAAGCAAGCGCCCGATAAGTAAATACCAGTTCAAGTTGAAAAGATTTGAAAACCAATTCCCAAAATATAAAGTTTTAGCCAACGTACGTGCCCAAAAATCAGATTCTCCTAGCGTCCTGCAAAGCATGCATAAGAGCAAGTGTCAACTAATGTTGGTGAGTTCACATAAGCACATAAGTATACCTAGTATAGTTATGCAGTACGAATACAACAGTTTTTATTCGTATATAAGCATGCATATTAACAGTACAATCCATATCGTAGGTAGCGAGCCTAAGTTCATGTCACTAAAACGTTCGTAACCGAAGCTGACCAATTAGTTGTAGGAATAATTCCTTACGTGGTTTGCCTTCCCCGTGTCTACTCGATCACGGTAAGTTTAGGCTGACATTGTCCTCAGTCCGACCGCCAGTCGGGTGGTGCATCTCGTGCCCGCTGAGTGGGGTTTGTCAGACCCCAGTAGTACTACCCAATATCCCCTCGCTATATGCTATTAACGGTTCGATAAGTAAGGACTTTCAAAGATAAGAATTTTACGTGAACATGTGATATATGTTGGATTTCTACTTTAATCATACATAAACGTTGTCGTGTTATCACCTCAACCCGGGTGTAACGTGTTTGCGTGTGTTATCGTCCAAAACCGGACGTAACGTAAAGGTTGTGAAACTCACCTTAGGGTGCGCTGCTACAATTTAGTAAGACTCCGAGTCTTGCGTAACTACCAAGCACCTATTGAATTTACATACGTAAGTGTGTGTTCGAACATGCGTAACATAGCCTAGACGACGGTTTAATTTGACAAGTATTTCCATATGTGACGTAAGTGATATATTTCAAAAACAGGATAAAAATCGTTTGTTGCGAAATGAGTCGGAGACGAATTTAGACAAAAATCGTTTTATTCAAGTATCAAGTTGATGACGACGTTGAAAAGAGAAAAGCTCGCCTAAAAGCGAATATAAGATAAATATCGTCTTTTACAAAACCGAGTAGTCGAAATGCATATTTATGTATATAGATGGATATATTTATAGATATATAAATATGTATGTATATATATATATATCACCCGAAGACAAGAAACGTTTATATCGCAAAAACGACCAATTAATATTCGTATACGTATATTTTTCATAACTATGAGGGTTGATAAAATGTTCGTTTTATATTTCCAAATACGTTTATTTATATATTTTCTCAAATAGGTATTCGTTATAATTTTATTATCAAATAATCAACATTTTATATATAATAACCAAATTATATAAACCGAAGAGCGAAAACGAAAGTAACGATGTTTACGAGGGTTTCCTACGGGCCCAAAATCACAACGGAAATGAAGATTATTCACCAAAATAACAACACTAAGAGTATTTTAACGGGGTCTACGAGACGCTTACGTACCAAGATTTTGTAGAGAATAAACGGTAGTTGGGTTTTAGAACAAGAGATGTTTAAAATCTCTAAAATAAATAAAACAACGAAAATGGTGGTCACGGGACTCGAACCCGTGACCTGAAGACTATATGTTCAATGACCTAACCACTGGGCTAGGGCTAGGTTTTGTTAAGAGTTTCGCAGCCATTGTTTTTATCCATTCAGCGGCAGAGAGAAACTGGGTCAGAAATAAAAGTGATGAAAGATGTGGGGTTGGGAGGATTCGAAACCGAGACCTCTCGGTACCTAACGCATACGCGAACCAGCTGCTCTGCTAGTCGTTTATGTTTTTACCCAGTTAGTTAGGTATATATTCAGTTCTGAACTGGGTCATCTTCTTCTCAAATAAACCCTAATGCACCCCCCCCCCCCACCTCCATTAACGACGAAACGAGGTTTTACAGAAACGATGCACGAGCGAATCAACCAACATTGATGCTATAAATCGAATATAAAAGAACTGAGAATTACCTCGAACACGAAAACAAACACCGAGACACGTCTCGAATATGATCGAACACGACCGTCACAGAAATTAAGCTTCTTTGCTTCTGTTGCTGTTGCGATTATGATTGGCTTGAGATACGAATCAAGTAGAGACGCAGTTCTGATGGTGGTGAACCAGGTGTTACTCGGTGGTGAGCGGATTCTCCGTGTTGTTCATCGAAGAGCAAAATGTAAGATGATTTTGCGAGAGGGTTAGGGAGTTAGATTGTGTACCAAACGATTGAAGAGAAAAGAGTTGCTGAATCAAGGTCAGTAGTTAATCGATTGGGGGTCGTAACCGGCGAGGCTTAAATTTGCATTGAACGGAATTGGTTACCGAATTGAGAACGTCGCCGCCGACATTAAAGTCTTCAAATTTGAGTTTGGGCTTTTGGCAAAATTAGTCCTTCACTAGTTTACAAAATAGGGAAACAAGTTTTAGGAAATTACAGAATAGGTCCTTTCAGGTTTTGATAATTAAAAGAGGTTTAGAAAAATGATAGAAATGACCCTTGGAAGTTAGAATTGGTTAGTTAATTCTAACGGAGTTGCAGAAAAATAACTTTAACCGTATGAATACGTACGTTTGTCCAAATAAAATCAGCATATAATATTATAAGATGTAAACCCTAATTGGTTTGCATAAAATCATAGTTATAACCCATAACTATATGTTTTTAGATTTCTATAAAATCATAGAAATGTCTCGTACGATTACGCAACACACTGTCACATAAAATCATAATATATAATGTGTATATATATACATATATCACATAAAAATAATAAATATAATTGTCACATAGAATGACAAACGTTTCATGAAATCACAAAATATAATTTATATAAAATTATATATTATATACGTTCAAGTTGGTCAACCGACGTCTAGACTCATGTGCAGTACTCGTGTAACCATTCTAGTTAACTGAGGTAACGGACGTTATCGAAATATAACACAAGTTATTAACGGGATTAACCTAGGAAATTGCCGGTTGTCACATCATCCCCTTGTTAAGGAATTTTCGTCCCGAAAATTGCCTTAAGTTGATACGGTTTCTGTGGAAGGAAAAGAAAAATTTTAGGGTTGCTACATCATCCCCTTGTTAAGGAAATTTTGTCCCAAAATTTAACCCATACCTTAATTAGATGTTGAGGCCTGATCAAATAAGTGAGGATATTTCTTTCTCATCTGATCTTCACGTTCCCACGTGAACTCTGGTCCACGTTTAGATTGCCATCTCACTTTTACGATGGGAATTTTACTTCGTTTCAAGGTTTTCTCCTCACGGCCCATGATTTCCACGGGTTGTTCGATAAATCGCAGTTGTTCATCGATTTGCAGTTCTTGTACTGGAACTATGAGGGTATCATCTGCTAAACACTTTCTCAGGTTCGAAACGTGAAACACGTTGTGCACTCCATCTAATTCAGGAGGTAAGTTTAAACGGTAAGCCACCGGACAAATGGTTTCGGTGATCTCGAATGGTCCTACATAACGAGGATTCATCCTCCCGCGCTTTCCAAAGCGTACGACGCCTTTCCAAGGCGATACTTTCAGTAGTACTTTGTCACCGACTTCAAATTCCAATGGCCTTCGGCGTTTATCTGCATAACTCTTTTGTCTATCTCTTGCCGCTTTCATGCGGTTTCTGATTTGCACGATTTTTTTTCAGTGGTCTCGTGCACTAGTTCAGGTCTAGTGAGTTGGCTCTCACCAACCTCAGCCCAACAGATCGGCGATCTGCATTTTTGTCCATAAAGAGCCTCAAATGGAGCGGCTCCAATACTGGTATGGTAGTTGTTGTTATAGGAGAATTCTACCAACGGTAAATACGTTTCCCAATTTTTCCCAAAGTCGAGCACACATGCTCTGAGCATATCCTCGAGAGTTTGGATGGTACGTTCAGTTTGTCCATCTGTTTGAGGATGATATGCGGTACTCATATCTAAGCGAGTGCCCATCGCTGCTTGTAAGGATCTCTAAAAATTTGAAGCAAACCTAGGGTCTCGGTCGGAGATAATAGACAAAGGCACTCCGTGAAGCTTGACAATCTCCTTGAGGTATATCTTTGCAAGTTTCTCTGTTTTGTCACTTTCCTTGATAGCCAGGAAATGAGCGGATTTTGTTAATCGGTCAACGATAACCCAAATCATATCGTTACCGCCAGAAGAACGGGGCAATCCCGTGATGAAATCCATCGAGATTTCTTCCCATTTCCATTCAGGAATTTTAGGTTATTGCAGTAATCCTGCTGGCTTTTGATGTTCCGTTTTGACCATTGCGCACGTCAAGCACTTGCTAACATACCTAGCGATGTCAGCTTTCATATTGGGCCACCAATATAACCCTTTTAAGTCTTGATACATTTTGTCTGAACCTGGATGGATCGAATAACGGGACTTGTGAGCTTCGTCCATCACCAGTTCTCTAAGATTTCCATGCAAAGGTACCCATATACGGTCATTATAATAACGAATTCCATCAGACTTGACTTCAGAAGTTCCATATCTGTCACGTAATGATTCAGACCCAAAATTCTCCTCCTTCAGGGCTTCTTTCTGAGCATCCCGGAGTCTATCCGGTAGCCCCGTATGGATCGTTAATTGCAGAGCTCGAACTCTTCTAGGTTTGACATGTTCCTTTCTATTCAAAGCATCGGCCACCACGTTGGCCTTGCCTGGATGATATTTTTATCGCAAGATCATAGTCGTTCAGCAATTCGACCCACCTACGTTGCCTCATGTTGAGTTCCTTTTGTTCAAATATGTGCTGGAGGCTCTTGTGATCAGTGAATATCGTACACTTGGTACCGTATAAGTAGTGTCTCCAAAATTTCAAGGCAAATACAACAGCGCCCAACTCTAAGTCGTGAGTTGTGTAATTCTTCTCATGAGACTTTAGTTGCCTTGACCCGTATGCGATGACTTTACCTCTTTGCATCAAAACACATCCGAGTCCCTTGATTGACGCGTCACAATAGACCTCGAAGTCGTCAATCCCATCAGGTAAAGATAATATAGGTGCAGTACAAAGTTTCTCTTTCAAAGTTTGGAAGGCTGCCTTTTCCTTGTCACCCCATCTATATTGAACCCCTTTGTGCGTAAGAGCGGTCAATGGTTGAGCTAACTGAGAAAATCCTTTTATAAAACGACGGTAGTAACCCGCTAAACCTAGGAATTGACGAATTTCCGTAGGAGCTCTAGGGGTAGACCAATTTTTAATTGCCTCAACCTTGGCTGGGTCAACGTGGATACCTTGCTCGTTGACGATGTGACCCTCAAATTGAACCTCTCGGATCCAAAAATCGCACTTAGAATATTTCGCATAGAGTTGTTCTTTATTTAACAATTCTAAGATTAATCGTAGATGTTCCTCGTGTTCTTCTTTTATCTTGGAGTAGATGAGGATGTCGTCGATAAAAGGTATGACGAATTTGTCCGAGTAGAGCTTGCAGACGCGGTTCATGAGATCCATGAACACGACTATGAATTGGTCAGCCCAAAAGGCATGACTAAGAATTCATAATGACCGTAGCGTGTTCTGAAGACTGTCTTTTCGATGTCCTCCTCACGGACTCGAAGCTGATGGTAACCAGGCCTTAAATCAATCTTGGAATAGTAACTGGATCCTTGAAGCTGGTCGAAAAGATCATCTATTCGTGGAAGAGGGTATCGATTCTTGCTAGTGACCTTGTTGAGTTCGCGGTAATCAATGCACATCCTAAATGTGCCATCCTTCTTCTTGACGAACAATACTGGTGCTCCCCATGGTGACGAGTTGGGTCTAATGAAACCCTTATCTAGCAGTTCTTGCAGTTGTGCGGATAGCTCATTCAGTTCGTTCACCGCTAGACGATATGGTGCATGCGCGATCGGAGCTGCTCCCGGAGCGAGGTCAATCCCAAATTCTACTTGCTGAAACGGAGGGAGACCAGGTAGTTCCTCAGGAAATACCTCCGGGAAATCACGCACGATTGGGAAGTCTTCAATTTTTCTCTCCATCCAGGTTTGGTCCGTAACCGTGGCCAGGATTGCCACGTGTCCTTTCCGAAGACACTTCTGCGCTTTAAGGTATGATATGATTCCGGAGACAACACCTCCCTTTTCGCCCTGAATCGAGAGTACTTCTCCTCCATCTATGGGTATTCATATGACTTTTTCTTGACAAATGATTTCCACCGTTTCTACCAGATAGTTCTAATGTGCAGTTTTCAACCAAGTGAGTGGTGTCGAGAAGGTTACCATTTGCTAATTCAACCGTATACCTAGCTCTTAGTGGAGTTTGGGTAACCTTAATCAGTTTACAGAACTTTATCGAGATAAAACTTTTCTCAGCATCAGTATCAAATAAGACGTTGTGAAGTAGTTGTTTAGAAGAAACTTACCAGTAATGACGTTGGCATCGTTGCTTGCTTCACCAGAACCCATAACGAAAGCTCGCCCTTTGGCGCCATCTCTACCGTTTCTACCACCATCACCGTCGTTGTTATTGTTGTTACGGTGGTTGTTTTTGTTGCCAGCATTGTTATTATTATTCCTCCGGAGCTGCGGGCAGTCCCTCTTTAGGTGCCCTGGTTTTCCACATTCAAAACACCCACTAGGGCCTTCATTATTCTGCCTCTGGTTCTGATTCTGATTCTGATTCTGATTTTGATCCTGATTCTGATTAGGACGGTTTTGAGCCAACCTGATAGCATTCTGCACATTTGCAGAGTTTGAGGCAGTAACCGTTCTCTTGATTTGTGGAACTAACCCATCCACGTACCTTTCAATACTTTTGAAGTTAGCATCAACCATCGTAAGACATAGCACCGCGTACTCGTGGTAGGGATCGGTGTACTCTTCAACTTTAGAACCCAGCATTTTTGAGTTCTGGAACTCGATTTCCAACCTTTTGACCTGATCGCGAGGACAATACTCCTCCATGGTGGCATCCATGAATTCCTGCCAAGTCATAGCATTTGTTGCGTCAAGCCCTAACATTTGAATTTGCGCGTTCCACCAAGTGAGGGCAGCTCCCTCAAGTGTAGCAGTTGCGAAATTGACCCGATTCGCAACTGGGCAGTTACTCATTGAGAATACCTTTACCGATTTCTCGAGCCATCGTAGCAGACCCACGTATCCTTCATCACCCTTGAATATGAGCGGCTTACATTCCATGTAAGTTTTGAAGGTGCATTGAGCTGGGCCTGGATTTGTTTCATAAAATTATTTTAAAGAATAATTTTTGAGAGTGAGAAAAAAAAATGTAGTCATTTTTTTTCGTATGTTTAACTTACCACCATTATTGTTCCCTTGCACTTGAGTCGCAGCGAGTGCTGCCGCAACGTTTTCATTTATCAACGCTTGGATCTGGGCTGCTGTGAGGTGTTCAACCATGATTTCGTTTGTCATGAAAGACATTCCATTGATTAATATACCCAATATTAATTTCATTAAGCACTAAACAATTATTCATGCATCCATCACACGACATAATTTTTAGGATCACATTGGGAAAATAAAGATGTAATATCCATTAAAAAATTTAAAATCCAACCATAATGTATCTCAACATTTGAAAACGTTCAAAATAAAATGAACATCCAGTCAAATTTATTTCAAAGTAATGAAATAGAAGAAAAGAAGACAGATTTGATCATGGATCAATAGCATCTGGTTCTTCCTCCATGTCCTCTTGAGGCTCCTCCTCAAAAGGTTCTTCTTCAAGGGGTTCCTCCTCTTCTTCCTGAACAGGAGCACCTTGAACCTGCAGGGCTGCCATTTGAGCTTGGAGGGTGGCGACCTGCGCCGCAAGTGTCGCGTTGGAGTGGTGAAGCATTGCATTGGAATGTTGGAGTTCAGCAATTTGATGTTGTGCTAGATGCAATTCATGCTCCAAACCGGCTGGATTGGGTCGTGACTCAAGCTCGGTGACCCTACTACGGATACCCATTACCCCCTGGGATAAGTTGTAGTGGTAGGTATCCTGCTCCCTTTGATCGGCCCGCAATCGCTCAATTTCTCTATCGCGTGTGCGATTGCTGATGGCATTTTGTCTGGTTTCTCCAAGAGTGTTGTCATAGGCGGCTATCAGTCCCGCAATGACCCGATTCAAATCGAATGGTAGGTCAACCCTGTCTGGCACATGAAACATATCAAGCAACCGATATGTTGTCGGATTCAGCCAGCTATAATCGTCTGGTGCGCGCCTATCAGGACGTATGTGCTGATCCCGAAGGAAATCCATTATTGTGTACTCAGGTTGTTCAGGCTCGCGGCCTTGTTAGTTGGAGGATGATGACTGTTCGTTGGCAATTTTCTTTCCCTTACCCCTCGTGTTATCGTGTGGTGTCATACTGTCAGAATCCAGACAGACACAAACAAAGGAAAAACAACCTACTGTGAGTAATCGATTTTTGGCACGCAAGAATAAAAATGTTTTTTGGGAATTGTTGTAACTAATGTTCAAAAACAGTTACAGTTTAGAATTTTTGAAAATTCTAGTTCTCTGCAACCAAGGGCTCTGATACCAATCTGTCACACCCCCAATTCCCACTAACGGAGTTTAACCGTGTGGGGTGTGAACCAGACCAGGACCCGAGTCATTAGTTACATTAAACATAAGTTGAGGGTTCAAAATGTAAATATATTTCCAAACGGGAAATATCAATCAGAGTTAAAGTTTAGCGGAAGCTCATAAAAGTCAAGTTGCGCAAGCAAGCGCCCGATAAGTAAATACCAGTTCAAGTTGAAAAGATTTGAAAACCAATTCCCAAAATATAAAGTTTTAGCCAACGTACGTGCCCAAAAATCAGATTCTCCTAGCGTCCTGCAAAGCATGCATAAGAGCAAGTGTCAACTAATGTTGGTGAGTTCACATAAGCACATAAGTATACCTAGTATAGTTATGCAGTACGAATACAACAGTTTTTATTCGTATATAAGCATGCATATTAACAGTACAATCCATATCGTAGGTAGCGAGCCTAAGTTCATGTCACTAAAACGTTCGCAACCGAAGCTGACCAATTAGTTGTAGGAATAATTCCTTACGTGGTTTGCCTTCCCCGTGTCTACTCGATCACGGTAAGTTTAGGCTGACATTGTCCTCAGTCCGACCGCCAGTCGGGTGGTGCATCTCGTGCCCGCTGAGTGGGGTTTGTCAGACCCCAGTAGTACTACCCAATATCCCCTCGCTATATGCTATTAACGGTTCGATAAGTAAGGACTTTCAAAGATAAGCATTTTACGTGAACATGTGATATATGTTGGATTTCTACTTTAATCATACATAAACGTTGTCGTGTTATCACCTCAACCCGGGTGTAACGTGTTTGCGTGTGTTATCGTCCAAAACCGGACGTAACGTAAAGGTTGTGAAACTCACCTTAGGGTGCGCTGCTACAATTTAGTAAGACTCCGAGTCTTGCGTAACTACCAAGCACCTATTGAATTTACATACGTAAGTGTGTGTTCGAACATGCGTAACATAGCCTAGACGACGGTTTAATTTGACAAGTATTTCCATATGTGACGTAAGTGATATATTTCAAAAACAGGATAAAAATCGTTTGTTGCGAAATGAGTCGGAGACGAATTTAGACAAAAATCGTTTTATTCAAGTATCAAGTTGATGACGACGTTGAAAAGAGAAAAGCTCGCCTAAAAGCGAATATAAGATAAATATCGTCTTTTACAAAACCGAGTAGTCGAAATGCATATTTATGTATATAGATGGATATATTTATAGATATATAAATATGTATGTATATATATATATATATATCACCCGAAGACAAGAAACGTTTATATCGCAAAAACGACCAATTAATATTCGTATACGTATATTTTTCATAACTATGAGGGTTGATAAAATGTTCGTTTTATATTTCCAAATACGTTTATTTATATATTTTCTCAAATAGGTATTCGTTATAATTTTATTATCAAATAATCAACATTTTATATATAATAACCAAATTATATAAACCGAAGAGCGAAAACGAAAGTAACGATGTTTACGAGGGTTTCCTACGGGCCCAAAATCACAACGGAAATGAAGATTATTCACCAAAATAACAACACTAAGAGTATTTTAACGGGGTCTACGAGACGCTTACGTACCAAGATTTTGTAGAGAATAAACGGTAGTTGGGTTTTAGAACAAGAGATGTTTAAAATCTCTAAAATAAATAAAACAACGAAAATGGTGGTCACGGGACTCGAACCCGTGACCTGAAGACTATATGTTCAATGACCTAACCACTGGGCTAGGGCTAGGTTTTGTTAAGAGTTTCGCAGCCATTGTTTTTATCCATTCAGCGGCAGAGAGAAACTGGGTCAGAAATAAAAGTGATGAAAGATGTGGGGTTGGGAGGATTCGAAACCGAGACCTCTCGGTACCTAACGCATACGCGAACAAGCTGCTCTGCTAGTCGTTTATGTTTTTACCCAGTTAGTTAGGTATATATTCAGTTCTGAACTGGGTCATCTTCTTCTCAAATAAACCCTAATGCACCCCCCCCACCTCCATTAACGACGAAACGAGGTTTTACAGAAACGATGCACGAGCGAATCAACCAACATTGATGCTATAAATCGAATATAAAAGAACTGAGAATTACCTCGAACACGAAAACAAACACCGAGACACGTCTCGAATATGATCGAACACGACCGTCACAGAAATTAAGCTTCTTTGCTTCTGTTGCTGTTGCGATTATGATTGGCTTGAGATACGAATCAAGTAGAGACGCAGTTCTGATGGTGGTGAACCAGGTGTTACTCGGTGGTGAGCGGATTCTCCGTGTTGTTCATCGAAGAGCAAAATGTAAGATGATTTTGCGAGAGGGTTAGGGAGTTAGATTGTGTACCAAACGATTGAAGAGAAAAGAGTTGCTGAATCAAGGTCAGTAGTTAATCGATTGGGGGTCGTAACCGGCGAGGCTTAAATTTGCATTGAACGGAATTGGTTACCGAATTGAGAACGTCGCCGCCGACATTAAAGTCTTCAAATTTGAGTTTGGGCTTTTGGCAAAATTAGTCCTTCACTAGTTTACAAAATAGGGAAACAAGTTTTAGGAAATTACAGAATAGGTCCTTTCAGGTTTTGATAATTAAAAGAGGTTTAGAAAAATGACAGAAATGACCCTTGGAAGTTAGAATTGGTTAGTTAATTCTAACGGAGTTGCAGAAAAATAACTTTAACCGTATGAATACGTACGTTTGTCCAAATAAAATCAGCATATAATATTATAAGATGTAAACCCTAATTGGTTCGCATAAAATCATAGTTATAACCCATAACTATATGTTTTTAGATTTCTATAAAATCATAGAAATGTCTCGTACGATTACGCAACACACTGTCACATAAAATCATAATATATAATGTGTATATATATATACATATATCACATAAAAATAATAAATATAATTGTCACATAGAATGACAAACGTTTCATGAAATCACAAAATATAATTTATATAAAATTATATATTATATACGTTCAAGTTGGTCAACCGACGTCTAGACTCATGTGCAGTACTCGTGTAACCATTCTAGTTAACTGAGGTAACGGACGTTATCGAAATATAACACAAGTTATTAACGGGATTAACCTAGGAAATTGCCGGTTGTCACATCATCGCCGCTCATCGCCATCTTTCTATCGTCTTTCTCTCATCATCGCCGCTGTTCTTTCTCTCCTCGCCCCTCTTCCCTTCACGCCAATTCTTCTCCGATCTGTCAATCTCCATGAATATATCCTCTCCTCTGTTGAAAATCTACTTGCAAACTCTCCGTTTCCCTAATCTAATTGGCGATAATCTACAAGAATGGTGTGTAATGGAATACGCTCGACCGGTTATGGATGTTCAGATCAGCCGATATTTCTACGGTATGTTCAGATCCGATTCAATACACTCTCCAAGTGGTATTAAGCTTTTGTGAAGTGAATAAAACATTATTGTTAAAGTTAGATGAGATCTTTTCTGAACTTTTTATTTTTATTTTATGAAATATTTACTAAATGTTGCATCACATGTCATATGGAATCTGATTCAAGTTGCATAAGTAAACTGGTTCAAAATGAAAGCATTTATTAGGTTGAATTGACAACACTTATAATTATGGTCATGGTCACAATTTCAGGTGGAATCCGGTTCATTAACCGAGCCTTTATGGGATGCAGCCGTTGTTCCTTATCCATATCCGAACAATGGGATATTTATTAGAGAGTATACTATTAAGCTTTTGGGTGCTTCCTTCCCTAACATTCTTGCATCTGAGGTATGTGATTAAAATTTAGTTCTTTTCTGCAATCTTGACACTCAAAACATAATTAGATCACCAAATCTCATATGTTTGCAACTTTGCATTAGCTTTGGTTAGTGTAAATGTTTTGTTCACTTCATATTTGTGTTTCATGGCCATAATCATAGTTTCTGATTTATTTGTTCTTATATGTACGTATTTAAAATATTCTTATTTTCATATCATAACAACCTATGCTATTTAGTCATTGTGACATTGTTGTTTCCTATTTTCCCGTATTTACTTATTATTGTAATATTATAATCAATTGTCAAATAAATCTTTTATTTTTGGTATATGTTGTTTTCATAATCAATTATCAATTAAAATTTTTATTTTTAGTATATTATAATCAATTGTCAAATAAATCTTATATTTTTAATATATTTCGTTTTCATAATAATTATCAATTAAAGATTTTATTTTTTCTGTATATAATTTTGGTCATTATTTTATGATATTTTAAAGTTTCTAACAATTTTCTATACAAGTCCATAAGTAATTCTTTTCAAAACTAGCAATTGTATAAGTAATTTTTGGTAATTATTTTATTACATGTTTTTGTTTCTAATAAACTTTTATTTTTGGTATATTCTATTTTGATAATCAATTATCAATTAAATATTTTTATTTTAGGTGTATCATATTTTGGGTAATTATTTTATCCCGTGTATTATATTTTTGGTAATTATTCTATTTTGATACTCAATTATCAATTAAATATTTTATTTTAGGTGTATCATATTTTGGGTACTTATTTTATCTCGTGTATTATATTTTTGGTAATTATTTTATCCCACTTTAATGTTTCTAACATTTTCTATATAAGGTCATATGTAATATGTAATTCTTCTGAAAACGCATTAAAAAACACGACTAAATGGAATCAAAAGGTTTAACGATAACAATGTTAAACCAATTGGACATTTCAAAGAGATAAATTTATAAAGGTTCGAATCTTAAGGAATTGGGCTCACCCAGATCGCAAGAAACCAAACGAGAACTTCTCCATAGAAATTAATATAATCGATGAAGAGGTATCTTACAATAATAGAATATGTATTTGATTTAATTTTCAATTCTATTAAAGATTTGAATGTATGTTTTTCTTATTAGCTTCAACTCTTTATACACAGGGTAATAGAATGCAAGCCAACGTGTTGAAAAGATGGTTTTGGAGGTTTGAACCATATCTGGAGGAGAATGCATGCCTGTTGATAAAAAATCCTAAACTGGAATATAACAATGCAATATATAAGTACTCTGACAATCCAAACAAGATCTGTTTGACTTCAAAAACTTATGTTTCGAACAGCACAGATTTTGAGGGCCCTGAGCATGGTTTTTGCTTTACTTCGTTTCGAACAATTAAGGACGAAGGAATTTCTGAGTTCACAATAATAGGTTCGTCTGTTCACATTGATTTTTCTCACCGTATATGATTCTAATGTTTTCAAATTTTTTTAAACTTAATTAAACATTGTCACTAACATAAGTTTTCTCTTACTTTTACAGATGTCATGGCCACATTGTTAGGTTTTTCTCCTGCTGATAAAAAAGATAACAAATTCACTATGAAAATTGTAGATCTCGAGTTTGCCATCTTCTTTATACCAATCTATTTTATCAATCGACATTCTTTTGACGTATTAAAACTTTCTGTATTTTTTTAGGGGGAGTAAAGTTTATCTCACCTTGTGGAATTCCTATGCTAACCAAATGAGGTTATATGTTTCTGAATAGCTCGATGAGGATGATATAGTGATTATTATGCAGCTTGGAAGAGTGAAGATCTAAAATGGTAAAAATCCTAAACCTTTTCCTATTTTTCTTACTAAGATTTAATCATTTCAAATTAATTGTTTCTGGTTTTGTAATTTCATTATTTATGAAGGTTGTTGATACATGGTTCCTGATCGTCATGTGAAGTATCGAGAACAAGACGGAACGTGCAAGTTTAGGTCTGGCCGAACCTTGGCCGAACTCCAGGTTCGGAGCCGCCGAAGCTTGGCCGAACCGGCCAGTCGTGTTTTCAGCCTATAAATATGTTCGTCTTGTATAGAGTTAGAGAGCTTCGGTGTTATAACTTTTTCTAAGTGTACTCTGACTCTGTGGTTAATACAAGTCTCATTTGTATTTACTCTCTGTGTTTTACTCGTTTACATTGATTTCTATACGACTAAGTAGAAG
>JBCNJP010000007.1:45507694-45622779 GCA_039602395.1 Deinandra increscens subsp. villosa | reverse complement strand
TTGTAATAGTGTAGCTTTGAGTTAATGCAAATAGTGCCGAGTATTTGATACTTTTTTGTTACTATAGATCTGCAAATCAAGCTTTTACATTATACACAAGAACTTAATATTGCTTAAGTAACGTGAAATATAACTTTAATTTGTAAAACACGTATTCGATCTTGCTAGTGCATTATTACAATCGGATTTGGACAACACAAGGTAAATAATCTTCTTTATATTGATCACAGCTTGTAAACAGAGATTACAGCGAGTACTCAGGTTACACCATGTAAAACACACACTTAAGAAAGCTCAGACCTCACTCACACTCTTTGAATCAAACTGAAACCTATATATAGAGACTGGCCAGCGGACCAACTTACTAGCGTACCAGGTGGTCCGGCGTACCACCTGGTCCGCCACTGATCCGCTGGACCTATAAAACACAAACTTATAAATTACATATTCAAACTACCAAGACCTAGCACTAGACAACACAAAATGCTCTAACAAACTCCCCCTTGTCTTGTGCTAGTCTTCAGAAGCCTTTTGACTCTGTCTTCTTCCAATCCCGTCTTCTGTTATTTCCAGCATGAATCCCACCATCAAAGCAAACATTTATCACCTTCTGAAATTGCATTGCTTGATCAAAACATTCAGGCTTGTAGAGAATCTTGTTAGAATGCAGCTTTTCAATATCATTCTTCGACAGATTTATTAATGACATCGGGTCGTAGATTCTCACAACCTTGTTATCTTCTTTGATCACAATTACAGCTTCTCCAGACACTTCATCATAATACCACCACCTCAAAGTCTTGATGAAATCTTGTTCAAGCCTTTTTAAAGGTATCTTCTTGAGCTGAACCGGCTTCTTATATTTCAGAATCACTAATGGTCTGCCTGTGATAGGATGAATATCTGTTGGATGCTCAGAGTAAGTTGGTCTTTGAGGAATCAAAAACCTGAATCTTCCTTGACATTCTTCAATTAACTTCTCTTTAAACACAGCAGCCAAAAGATTTCCTCCAGGATTCAAAAATGGACTTCTAGACAAGTCCCTCACATCACAAACAGGTAATGTGTTGAACCTTGAAGCATTCTTCAGATATATAATTCCAAACTCCTTTTTTATAGCATAGCATTTGAGTTCAGAATCAAACATCCAGCTTATAATCTTTCCAGAAGCTTGTCTGCATTTTCAATCAAAATATCTCTTTTGATCAACAGTCTTTGAAGATTTTTCAACTTGAACCGGAAGCTTCTTTGCCCTTTGTTCTTTTAACCAGGCTTCAAACAACAGCTTCTTTTCCTCTTCTTCAGACATATTAACAGACTCAGATGTTTCAGGTTGTTCTGATGGTTTCTCTGTTTCAACCTTCTCTTCACTGTCTTTTCCAAAGAAATTAAAACCTTCAGAATAGTCGTTATCAGAAAAATTCCCATACATCGTAGGATCATTGGAATATTCTTCAGCCGTCATATCTTCCACTTCCACATGTTCATCTTCAAACACCACTTCTTCTTCTGAATCATCTTCCTGGTATGGATCAGCAACTGGCACCTTATCAACATCGTCCACATTTAAAGCAAATATGGCTGCCAGCTGCTCTTTAGTAAAAGGATTAACCAACTCTCCCTCTTTCATCTCAACCCTTGATATCGGAGTCACATCATATATCTCTTTATCTGTAGACTCCCCCTGAGATGTCGTGGCTGTACCAGCAGCAGCAGATGATGTTCCTGCTGCATCAGTACCAGTACCAGCACCACCAGCACCACCTTCTGGATTATCAGGGTCATCGCTTAAAAACTTCATAACATCCTCTTCTTCTCTGCAAGTTTCCTCAGGATTCTGCCCACTTGTAAAACACGTATTCGATCTTGCTAGTGCATTATTACAATCGGATTTGGACAACACAAGGTAAATAATCTTCTTTATATTGATCACAGCTTATAAACAGAGATTACAGCGAGTACTCAGGTTACACCATGTAAAACACACACTTAAGAAAGCTCAGACCTCACTCACACTCTCTGAATCAAACTGAAACCTATATATAGAGACTGGCCAGCGGACCAACTTACTAGCGTACCAGGTGGTCCGGCGTACCACCTGGTCCGCCACTGATCCGCTGGACCTATAAAACACAAACTTATAAATTACATATTCAAACTACCAAGACCTAGCACTAGACAACACAAAATGCTCTAACATAATTCCGCAGGGTTATATTTGCAAGTAAAGGGCTTTGTTTAAGTTTAACTCTAACTTTTAACGATCCTACAAAAACTCTGTATACTTTTGACTTGAGTGAGTATCCAATGAGGATTCCTTTATCGGCCTTTTTGTCGAATTTTCCGAGGTAATCTAGATCGTTTAGTATATAGCACCCGCGTCCAAAGACATGAAGAAATTTTAACTTAGGAGTTTTCTTATTGATTTCTTGGTAAGGAGTTTGATTGATCCTTTTGTTGATGATTGATCTATTTTGAGTGAAGCATGATGTTGCAATAGCTTCAGCCCAAAAGTAGATGAGAAGATTTGCGGAGGAAAGCATGGATCTGGCGGTTTCTACTAAAGTTCTTTTTCTCCTTTCTACTACCCCATTTTGTTGTGGGGTCATTGGTGCAAAGAACTCATGAGAGATGCCTTTGCTGACTAGATATGTGTCTAGTTTTGAGTTATTGAATTCGGTTCCATTGTCAGATCTTATTCTTCTTACTTTTAAGTGAATTAGTTTTTGTATTCTTTCTTATAAAGTTAATAATAAGATCTGTTGTTTCACTTTTTGATTTCAAAAATTCGACCCATGTATATCTGGAGAAGTCATCCACCATAACTAGGATGTACTTCTTTCCACCAAGGCTTTCTGTGCTTATAGGTCCACATAGATCCATGTGTATTAGCTCGAGTGGTTGACTTCCAGATATTTCTTGAAGACTTTTGTGAGAAGCTTTTTTTTCATTTTTCCCATTTGACAATCTTCACACATTTCTTCAGATTTTAAAGATATGGCAGGAAGACCTTTTACCATATTTTTATTTGCTAGTTCAACAATTGTTCTAAAGTTTAGATGGGATAGTCTTCTGTGCCAAAGCTCAGACTCCTTGTTAGAGGATATTGAAACAGAACAGAAAGACTCACTTGAAATCAGATTGTTGAAGTTTATAAAATAAATACTTTGATTTATTCTTTTTCTTGTTAAGTAAGTTTTACTATCGTTTAGTCCAACAAGTTCACATTTGTTGGAATAAAGAGTAAATTTGAAGCCTTTGTCACAAAGTTGTCCACAACTCAGTAAATCGTATTTTAGACCTTGAACGTGTGACACATTTCCAATTGTGACTTCACCATTGGTAATGGTTCCATACCCAATGGTTTTGTATTTTATACCGTCACCAAAAGTGATGGATCTTCCTTTTCTCTTCACATAGTTGTTTAACAGTTTTATTTCCCTAGTCATGTGGCACTACGTCAAAAAGTGGCTTTAGCCACGGTTTTTTCGAAAACGCCTAGCCACGGTTTAAAAAAAACGTGGCTAAAGGTAAGAAACACTAGTTTTAGCCACACATATTTTGTACCCGTGGCCAAATATATAGCCTTTGGACCCTTTAGCCACGTATTTTTTTTGTTTATGTGACAACAATAATCAGGTGTAGTTGATTGATTATGTGTTTGTGTCTTGTTTTTGAGAAGTTTAGGGGAAGCTGAAGATTTCAAGTCAATCTTTGAAAAAGAAAATGATACAGAGAGCAGTCAGAGTTCATGAAGTTTGAAGTTCAACAATCAAGTTCTTCACAGTTAGAGGTTATTCAAAATTTAACCTCTAATTGTTTTGGAGATTCAAGACAGTTACCGAAGATTCAGCAAGAACCAATTCTTTCAAGAAGCAAGTCAATGAGAGTCCTCCATTTCATTGCTTGTTCATTTCAAGAAGTTCAAGTTGATGCTGATCAAGAGGAAGTCCCAAGTGCCCGTCATGAAACCCATTGAAGATTTCTGCGGAAAGAATCTTCATCAACATCCATGCAACACCGTCATGACAAACACTTATTTTCTTAGTTATCAGTTGGTGATCAGGTCAAACACATAATCAATCAACTGCTCAATTAAAACTTTAATGAAGTAGGTTTAGGGGAAGCTGAAGATTTCAAGTCAATCTTGTTTTTGAGAAGTTTAGGGGAAGCTGAAGATTTCAGCTTGTAATATTACAAGCTGAAGATTTCAGCTTGTAATATTAAACCCATTGAAGATTCTTTCTGCGGAAAGAATCTTCATCAACATCCATGCAACACCGTCATGACAAACACTTATTTTCTTAATTATCAGTTGGTGATCAGGTCGGCCGCATAAGCACGCAGAGAAGACCAAACAAAATAATTATTTTATTGTTTTTCTTTTTCTTTTCATTTTTCATTTTTTTTATTTCTTTTTCATTTCTTTTTCTTTTCTTTTTTCTTTTCTTTTTATTATGTGGTGTAGTCATGATAGCAAAGACATGGCGTATGAGAGAGTGAATACTAGGTATAATTACCTCTCTCAACCCGTTTTTGCTGGGACTCAGTTTTTTGAACCATGTAAACTAGGATGGGAAACTAAACATATATAGAGTTTAAGTTCATTGCACTTACATTTGTGGTCATAAGATTAGGTCGAGCCTACCGAGCATATCACCGTGGAGCTTGCCTTTCGCTTTCGCCTTACACGTGTCAGCCATCTCCAATCCGGACATTCATTTTACTTCCCTTAAACTTCTCAGAGACAAAACACAAACAATTAAAAATTGAAAAGCACACTATTTTTGAGGGGTCAACTTTTTCTTTATCTTTACATTTCTTCCCCTTGCTTTTTGATTTTTAATGTCACAATTTTGTGAACATCATTTTTAATTTTTTTTTAAACAATAAAAATAAAACACACAAACACACTTAAGAGAACAAAACACAAAATTTTGAAGATATCTGGCCAAGCTAACTTTCAAAGTACTGATTTGAAAATTTTTAGAAAATTGGGTTTCATGACATGCACGCTTTATTTCATTTGAGGTCAAACACATAATCAATCAACTGCTCAATTAAAACTTTAATGAAGTAGGTTTAGGGGAAGCTGAAGATTTCAAGTCAATCTTGTTTTTGTACCCGACAAGGTTTCTTGTGTGCAAAGATCAAGTTTTTTAGCGTTTAATCATCGTATTCTTCGTGTTTCTTCTCTTCTCTATCTTAAATCAATCACCTACGAGGATTCCGCACTCGTTTGTGATTAAAATATCGTGATTAGTTGATTTTCTAGACCTACAATTGGTATCAGAGCCAAGAATCACTGATTCGAGGCTCACACGATATTGATTCGAGCTGTTTTTCTGGAAAAATCTTGGTTTGTTGAAGATTTGAAGGTGTTTGGAGTGTTTACGATTGCTGCTGCTGCTGTTCTGAGGGTTTACGATTGTGTTTCTTGAAGATCTTCATCGTAATCGAGTTTACGATTTCAAGTTAGCATTTTTATCGAGTTTACGATCCGGAAGTTTGGTGTTTACGACTGTACTTGTTCGTAATTGGAGTTTACGATTTTCTTTTGTTGGAATCGTGTGTTTACGACCTTCACTTGTCGTAATCATCTATCGTAATCGGGGTTTACGATTTTCGCGACCGGAATCTGCGTTTACGACTATTTCTCATCGTAATCGGGTGTTTACGATTTCTCCTGGATCGTAATTAGTGTTTGCGATCGTAATCAAGTCTTTGCGATCGTAATCAGGTGTTTTCGATCGTAATCTCACTCTTTGGACTTTTGGACTTTAGATTTAAGATTCCCTTTGCTTACGTAATGGATTTCGAACCAAGTATGTATCAGAAGTTGGACTTTGAGATTGGATCCATCACTCGCCCACCTAGACTCACATCGGCGGATAACTTTCTGGAATGGAAATATAGGTTTGAAAACCACTTGAAGAGTGTTGACCTAAGACTTTGGAGAGCAGTCAGAGATCGTGAAGATCCAAGTTCAACATTCAAATTCTTCGAAGTTAGGGGCTTTCAAAATTTCAACCCTCTAATTTATGAAGATTCAAGATAGTTACCGAAGATTCAGCAAGAACCAATTCCTTCATGAGAAGCAAGTCAATGAGAATCCTCCATCTCATTAACTTGTTCATTTCAAGAAGTTCAAGCTGATGCTGATCAAGAGGAAGTCCTAAGTGCCCGTTATGAAACCCAATGAAGATTTTCGCGGAAAGAATCTTCACCAGCATCATTTCCAGCCAGTCAAGAAGAAGATTTTCAAAGATCGAAGACATTTAATATCACAAGCCTAGGGGAAGATTGTAGAGGCTAGATTATGAGGCTTGTAATATTAAATATGTTGGACTGGGCTTAGAGGGTTTCATTAGTTTAGTAGACTAGTTTGGTTATTGTATGTAGGCTAGTTTATGATTGGGCTTGAGTTTACTATTGGGTTTATGACTCAAGAGGCCCAATAGTAAACCCATTGGGATGCCTATATAAACCCCCCTAGACCTCCTTATTAAGGGCTTGCTTGTTTACGATTCAAAGGGTGCTTGATTTCGATTTCTAGAGAGAGAAGAGGGTTTACGATTTACTGTTTTGTACCCGACAAGTTCATCTTGTGTGCAAGATTAGGTTTTTAACATTTAATCATCGTATTCTTCGTGTTTCTTCTCTTCTCTATCTTGAATCAATCATAAACGAGGATTCCGCACTCGTTTGTGATTAAAATATCGTGATTAGTTGTTGTTTCCGGACCTACAATTGGTATCAGAGCCAAGAATCACTGATTCGAGGTTCTCACGGTATTGGATTCAAGTATTTTTCTGGAAAAGTTTTGGTTTTTGAAGATTTGAAGCTGCTGGAGGTGTTTCCGATTGGTTCTGCTGTTGTTCTTCGTGTTTACGACTTTTTTCTGGGTTTCTTTGAGTGTTTACGACTGCATTGCTTGAAGATCTTCATCGGAATCACGTTTACGACTTCAAGACGAGATTTTTAAGTGTTTACGATTCATTTCAGTCGGAAATAGAATGTTTACGATCTGCTGGGATCGGAATCGGAGTTTACGACATCTTCTTATCGGTATCGAGTGTTTACGATCCATCACGATCGGATTCGGTATTTACGATCCTGTTCGATCGGAATCGAGAGTTTACGATCAGGAGTTTACGATCCGGTGTTAACTCAATCGTAATCAAGTGTTTACGACCGGCCAGGCTGTCAAAAATCGTAAACGGGTGTTTACGATCGGAAATAGGGTTTTCAATCGGAAATATATTTTGCCGTTTTTGCCGATTTTTCGAAATTTTCAGAAGCTGCATATCTAAAGAAAGAAAATGAGTTTGGTTGAGAACAAGGATGATTTCGCAGCTGAAGTTGACAATACTGAGATATGCCCCAATCCTACTTGTGCTCGTATAATTCCTGGACTTAGACAAATATGTAAAACTTATGAGATAGAATTGTTTGAGATTAAGTGTGAAAGGAGCGCTTTTAAGGGTAGATGGCTAAAGAATGAGGAGAAGGTTAAAGCACAAAAGCTAGACATAGTAAAATATCAAAAACTGGCAACTGAGAAAACTCTCCTGTATGACAGCTAAGTTAGAAATAGCTGAGCTTAGGAATCAGGTAGATGAGATCACACATAAGTACAATGAGTTGCAAGTTAAATTCGATATGAATCAAATGAGAAGCAAAAGAATGCTCGATGCTGGAAAGGAATTGTCACATGCTGTTGTGACTGGTCAAGTTGGGAAAGAGACATCTGGGTTTGGGTAAGAGAAAACTAATAAATCTTTGGTAATGAACAGCATTATTCCTCCACCAGTTCCCAGAGACATTATAGGAATACTTCTTAGTGAGGATCAAGTTGAATGGACCGAGTCTGATTATAAAGAAGCTGCTCCTCCTATTGATAGTGTCTTTGTTGGAGCTACACCATTGACTCGAGAAGAAATTGATAATGAAGCAAACATGACTTATGGTGAAAGGAGAGTAAAGGATATATCAGACAATGATGCTAAGTGTCAGAAATATGACAGGTGTCACAACTCTAAGTCTGATGAACATGGGATAGAGTTGAAACCATACCCTAAAATTGAAACCCCATGCTTCAAAGTAATTGACGAAGTCAAAAGGGAAAAGGTGATCTTGACGACACGGCCTGAGGGGAAGATCTTTATGACATCTGGATCAATGTTTGACCAAGAACCAGATGTAGGATATGAATTACCATCCTTCTCCTCCAAGTTCAAGGGAATAACTAATGGGGTGATAAGTGAACCTAAAGTTGAGAGGCCAAAGATCACTATCAAGCATCCGAGTATGAAACCAACAGCGGGAGTGAAGAATGAAAAACTCAAGGGAGTAGCTGTGTCTCCCATTTCTTCAGTTGGATCATGCAGTTGCTACTGTAATTGCAAGAATGGTGCTTCAACGTCAAAGAATCAAGGAAGCACAAAGACAGAAAAGACAGGTTCGACACAGGCGTCGAGGAACCAGCCAAGAGACAATCTTGGATCAGCAAATGGGCCAAAGAAGCAGACACATGCAGATATCTCTCCATATAAGCCACCAAAAATAAATGGGTACACGTTTGACTTCTATCTAAAGAAGCAGACTTGCTTTAATTGTGGCATTGCTGGTCATATTGCTAGAAACTGTCTGTATCGCCCCTATGAACCCTATTTTCCGAAAAGTCAAAGGGCTTCATCTTAGGAGTCTGTAAAGTCTAAGCCGATGATGGTGCAGAAACCTAAGGCAATGAAGACTGCTACTCCTAAGGTTAAACCCTCTGATCAACATTGGGGCGCTGCCAAAGCTGAAAGAAAATCTATAAATCAAAACAACATCTTTCCAAGTTACAAAAATTTTCAAAAACAGGTGAAGAAACCAGTTTCAAAACAACCAAAGCTTGAAAAACCCAAGGTAACTAGAACTGTTTTCAAAAATGATTCTAAAATGCAGAAGGTTGAAATACCTAAAGTCACAACTCAAAAGGTGACTAAAACAAAAACTGTTTTGAAAAGTGAATCTAAAACGAAGAAGGTTGAAATACCTAAGGTCACAACTCCAAAGGTGACTAAAACAAATGTTAAATCACCTGGAACTTGGAAACCAAAGGCTAATGCAGCTACAACCGAATCATCCCAACTTCCTGATTTTTTAAAAGGAATGTTTTTAAAAGAAATTTCATTCATTGATTCCTCAGGAGTACCCAGAAAAACAATGGTCTGGGTACTATTAGCTAACTAATCTCTCCCTCTGTGCAGGAACGATCAAGGAGGATTATCACTAACGTTTTTATTACTAATTTGTTTATTGATAGGTGATTGTTCCAGGCACAGTTTAGGAGACGTATCTTCATGTCATGTCAAGTAATCTATAAATGGAAGGTATGTCTCATTGAGAGGTAAAAGGTCAAAATCAGCATGAAAGGTACTGTTCTTAACTTGGTTGTTTGAATGATGAGGCAACAAAGGGTCTTTTGCGTCAAACCTACTTCATTAAAGTTTTAATTGAGCAGTTGATTGATTATGTGTTTGACCTCAAATGAAATAAAGCGTGCATGTCATGAAACCCAATTTTCTAAAAAATTTTGCAAATCAATACTTTGAAAGTTAGCTTGGCCAGATATCTTCAAAATTTTGTGTTTTGTTCTCTTAAGCGTGTTTGTGTGTTTTATTTTTATTGTTTAAAAAAAACTAAAAATGATGTTCACAAAATTGTGACATTAAAAATCAAAAAGCAAGGGGAAGAAATGTAAAGATAAAGAAAAAGTTGACCCCTCAAAAATAGTGTGCTTTTCAATTTTTAATTGTTTGTGTTTTGTCTCTGAGAAGTTTAGGGTGTAAGGGAATAATTTGTGGCTTGTGTATTAAATCATCACTTGGCGGTCTATTTTGAAGGCCTATGCACTTGAATAAGTGAAAATTAGTTGGGTTTTCATAGTAATAGGTCATTGGGCCCTTTTAGACATGTTTGGGCCCAATTAGAAAGAGTTTAAGGGGAGTTTATTGGGCTTATTTGGTCCAATACGGGAATTAGATGAATTTTAGGGTATTTGTAGTGGCTTGTTGAGCAAGCTTGTCCCTTCCTATATATAGGACCCCTAGTGCATCTTGTAAAGGGCTAGTCAGTTGAGAGAGACATAGGAGGACTGTTCGGTTTGCATCAAGGTTGTGTACCAGACGATCACAAGAGTTGATCGTGTGCATAATCAATAAAGGTTTAAGTATATCGTTTATTGTTGTTTACATTATTTTTTCGATTTCTCCATCTCTATTCTTGAATCCAACGATTACTTGGATTCCGCACTCGTAATCGTTGTGTGATATCGTGTTTGGACCGTTTTCGGGACTTACAATTGGTATCAGAGCCAAGAAACGCAAGTTTCGAGGCTCTCGCGATATCCGATTCAAGTTTTTGTCAACTAACCGTTTGAGTTTTGTTGGTGATTTTCAGTTTTTAGCACAGTTCGGAAGTATTTTTGCAGGTTTCGAGTCAAGACAGGAGCATTCGAGGTGCAAAATTCGTGAATTGGAGACTTTTCGACCCTGTTTCTAGACTTTTCGATCGTCCTCCTGATCGAAAAGCCTTTTCTGTCGCGCCATCTCGATCGGAAAGTCCCCTTGTGACTTTTCGATCAGCCCATTTCAATCGGAAAGTCCCCTTGTGACTTTTCGATCAGCCCATTTCGATCGGGAAGTCCCCTTGTGACTTTTCGATCAGCCATCTGTCGATCGAAAAGTCCCCCTTGTGGCTTTTCGATCAGCCAAAACAGCTTTTCGATCAGCCAAACAGCTTTTCGATCAGCCAAGACAGCTTTTCGATCAGCCAAAACAGCTTTTCGATCAGCCAAACAGCTTTTCGATCAGCCAAGACAGCTTTTCGATCAGCCAACCAGCTTTTCGACCAGCTTTTCGATCAGCCACACTTTTCGATCAAAAAGTCCATTTTTTGATCAAAAAGTCCACTTTTCGATCAAAAAGTCCACTTTTCGATCCAAAACTTGACTTTTCTATCCAAACTTCACCCTTTTCTATCCAACCCTTCGTCTTTCACTCTTCGATCCGGTCAAGTCTTTCCGGTCCGAATTTGACCTAGACGTCAAAAAAAAAAAAAAATGATGACAAGTACTCAAGTTGCTTCTCTTCTGGTGAGTGATCAAACTCAGACATGTTCGAACTCGGCTTGCTCCGAATCAATCGAACATTATAAGCAACTGTTTCGAACTGAAGAAAGAAACCGTCTCAATGCAGAGTACAAACTAAAGAATCATCTAAAACAAGTCGAACCCTACAAAAAGAGGATAGAGTCTTTAGGTAACGAACTCAGTCAGGAGAAGTATCTTTTCCGGATATTTCGTGAAAAAGAGGAGGAAAAGCGGAAGATCAATCGTGCTGATGGAACTTGGATCTGTAACTGCGAGGAATGCTCAAACCCCACGTGCTGTGCTTTGATTAAAGAATGGGAGAGCAAGTTTACAAATGAATGTCAAAATCATGCAATCACTGCTAGAGACCTTAGGGAGTGCAAAAGTAAGACCAAAATTTTTAGAGAGAAACTTGAGGCCATTCAGGTTGATGTTAAGAATCTTCAATCTCAGGTGAGTAATAAAAGCACTTATCTCAGGCTTGCTAACGCTAAGGTAGAAGAGCTAACCAAGGAGGTTGAGGAACTAAGAGCAAACCTTGACACTTCCCAATCTGCCCTTGAGAAACATCAAGTGATACAAAAGAAAATGATGGATTCTCATCATGCTTTATTCAAATCTGAAGAGCGACTCGAGCAGGTAAAATAAACATCTGGCCTCGGGGATGTAAATTTTCCTCCCCCATTACAACATGAATACATCAAAGTGCCCCAAACTGCAGAGGAATTGTTGAAGGAGTCCCTGAATGAAGCAACCATGGTATATGGGCCTCAACCAGTGCAGAAAGATGAAAAGACAGCCACTGAAGCAACTCAGTCTAATAACACTACTGAGTGTGCTGGTTCAAGCTCTAATGAAGTGAACAGAGCTGATGAAGAAAAGTTGACTCCTTATCCAAAGATCGAGACTCCTTATTCGAAAGTGGTGGATGAGGTAAAGCGGGAACGTGTGGTGATGACTACAAGGCCCAATGGTAGGATATTCATGACATCTGGGTCTATGTTTGACCAAGAACCAGGTGTTGGCTATGAACTACCATCCTTCTCCTCCAAGTTCAAAGGCTTGGGTCATGATGGTGGTTTATCATCTAACATTAAGAACATGAGGCCTAAGATCACCATCAAGCCTCCAACTTCTGTTCCTATCAAGATTGAAAGGCCCAAAACTACTATCAAGTATCCAAACTCATCAGTGGGCTCATGCAGTGGCAACACAACAGTCTCAAAGAAACCTGTGGGCCCAAAAGTTCAAATGTCTGGTTCTGCTCAGTTTTCAACAAACCAGAAAAGATTCAACAGAAATGCATCAAGGTCTGAAAGATCTGAGAACTGGAGACTTGGAGTCTCTACGGACATGCAACCGAATCACAATGCCTTTCCATCAAAGATGCAGACAAAAGCAAATGGAGCTCCACCTCAGCAGCTAAAGACAAACGGTTACACATCTGACTTCTATCTCAAGAAGCAGACTTGCTTTAATTGTGGCAATCCTGGTCACATTGCCCAAAATTGTCTTTATCGCCCCTATGAGCCATATTATCCACAAAGTCGGAGTGTTTCGTCTCGGGAATCAGTTAAGTCTAAGCCAATGAAGGTGCAACCACCTAAGGCGATGAAGACTGTTTCTCCTAAGATAAAACCCTCTGATCAACATTGGGGCGCTGCCAAAGAGCAGAGAAAATTTTCGAATCAAAATATGTTTTTCCAAATTTTGAAAATTTTCATAAAAAGGTGAAGAAACCGATTTCAAAACAACACAAAGTTGACAAACCTAAAGTTACTCCTCCAAAGGTAACTAAAACTGTTTTGAAAAGGAAACCTGAAATGAAGAAGGTTGAAATACCTAAAGTCACTACTTCAAAGGTGACTAAAACAACTTTCAAATCACCTGGAATTTGGAAACCAAAATCAAAGGCAGCTGCAACTCAAATTCCTGATTTTTCAAAGGGCATGTGTTTAAAAGAAGTAACTTTCGTTGATTCATCAGGTCTACCCAGAACCACTATGGCCTGGGTACCTATGGCTAACTGATCTCTCACCTTGTGCAGGAACAGTCAAGGAAGACTTTCATTAACCTTGTTTGTTTGTGATAGTGATTGTTCCAGGCACAGGATAGGAGGCATCTCTCTACCACATGACATGAAGATTTCAATGGAGGGTATGTTTCCTTGTGAGAGGTAAATCTGAGAAAATCATCAGAAAAGGTAACATTGTCTAAATTGTTTGTGTCTTGGCAAATCTGATGTGAAGTATGGTTGTGCATGAAACAAAACCCAAATCTAAAAAAAATTCTCAAAAGATAAACTTTGAAGGTTAGCTTGGCCAGTTTTAGTAGATATTTAGTGATGTGTCTGTGTGTTTAAAAAAAAACAAACAAACAAAAAAAAAACAAAAAACAAAAAAAAAATGAATAAAAAAAAACAAAAAAAAAGGTGTGTGTTGTTATTAAAAATCAAAAAGCAAGGGGAAGAATAGAAAAAGATGAAATAGTACACCCCTAAAAAATTGTGCTTTTTAATTTTTAATCTTTTGTTTGTGCGTTTGAGAAGGTAGGAAGTGAAATATTTCCGTTCTCAGAATGACTGACACGCGTAAGGCAAAAGTGAAAGACATGATCCAAGGTAATGTGCTCGGTAGGCTCAGTTCCAAAAACAAAGGTATGAGTCACAACACTTAAAGATAAAGTATGTCATTTGACGGGAAACACACACTTAGGTTAAGTGCTTGTTCTATTTGACTGCGAAATTGTTCCCGATACACACACCGGACTCCAAAGTGTTGAATCGAAAATCTCAAAAATTCGGCGTCCCCTCTGTTTTGTGTGAGCAAAGATCTGGGGATGTCAAAGCCGTCAGTCAAGTCTTGCCTCTGCTTTGCGTGAGCAATGACCTGGTGTAGAATGGTTGACGTGTTAATCGGATTTTCCTCTGTTTTGCGTGAGCAAAGACCTGGTTAGTCTGGATTAACGTGCTTGCAGATCGCTGTATATAATTTACACCCCAAAAGATGCCAATGTGCACAACAAAAGAGACCCTCAAGCGTCCAAAACCCTTTAGCCCTGACTTTGTGACTAGGCTTATGTGTTTGATGAAAGGTTACCACCTGACTGATAAACGCCTCTGAGTTGAAATCATACAAGTCTTTGTATATTATCCCTATCTCTTTTATGATCTGTTCATTCTCTTCTCAACCAAGTCTCGAGAAAAGATTCAAAACTCTGGATATGGGAATGTGAAAATATGTGGTAGGGAATGATCAAGCTTGATAGACTGCACATATTAATTACCTAGGATTTGTGTGTGAGTGTCGGATGTTCATAATTAATGCACCTAAAAGATAAATAAGTGACAAACAGCCGGGAAAATGAGGAACATGGGTTTAAGAAGGACCAATATACTGGCGATCACCTGGACGTGTTCGAGTAACAGAAGTTGAAAAGGGTTCCTCGGTCAGATTCATACGGTTTGATCCCATACAAACCTTCTCGTTTAGTAATTTGGTATGTTGGTTTTATTTTATTTTTCTTTTGTGTTATCTTAAGTTCTTATTGTTTATTTTTCAACCATGGCCAGGTTAATTTAAAGGTTTTTAATAAGTTTTATGGGTTTCATGCAAGAAAGTATCACCCCTCCAGAATCTCAGGGGAAGAAAATGTGAAGTGAGTCATTGGGTTCAGGGGAAGTGTTTAAAGGAAACTAGCAATCAATGTTTGGGGTTGTGATTAAGAATGTTGTTCTCCTGCTAACCCAGTAACCAGGTATCATATGCTGGTTAGTGTTTGTGTTTGTTCCATGTTGTGCTTGACAGGTTAAGTCAGAAAAAGACAACTCATGGACAAGAAGGTCAAGGACTCAGTTGTCCAAAGCAAGAACTCTGCTGACTGATCAAGTTGAAGAACCAGCCGGAAAAAAAACTTACCCTATGCTTAGGGGAAGTTTGTTGGTTGTTCAAGTAAAGCTTCCAAAGATTCAAAAGACACTGTTCGTATGTTGAGGGGAAGCTAAATGAAGTCAGTTCAAGAACTACTCAAAAGATTGCCAAGATAGAGGTTTTCAAAATGTCAAGACAGTTACTACTAATTCAGCAAGGACTCAACATTGTTCAAGAAGGAGCAAGTATTTGAGAATCCTCCTCTCATTACATGCTTATCATTTGTAGTTCAAGCTGATGCTGATAAAGAGAGAAAGCCATCTAACATCCCATATGCTGCCCAATGAAGATTGTCCAAGATAAAGAATCTTCATCATCCCATGCTCAAGCCAAGGAGAAGACTGCAAGTCTGAAGATTGAAAGTAGAAGACATTTAATAGCACAAGCCAAGGGGAAGATTGTAAGGGAATAATTTGTGGCTTGTGTATTAAATCATCACTTGGCGGTCTATTTTGAAGGCCTATGCACTTGAATAAGTGAAAATTAGTTGGGTTTTCATAGTAATAGGTCATTGGGCCCTTTTAGACATGTTTGGGCCCAATTAGAAAGAGTTTAAGGGGAGTTTATTGGGCTTATTTGGTCCAATACGGGAATTAGATGAATTTTAGGGTTTTTGTAGTGGCTTGTTGAGCAAGCTTGTCCCTTCCTATATATAGGACCCCTAGTGCATCTTGTAAAGGGCTAGTCAGTTGAGAGAGACATAGGAGGACTGTTCGGTTTGCATCAAGGTTGTGTACCAGACGATCACAAGAGTTGATCGTGTGCATAATCAATAAAGGTTTAAGTATTTCGTTTATTGTTGTTTACATTATTTTTTCGATTTCTCCATCTCTATTCTTGAATCCAACGATTACTTGGATTCCGCACTCGTAATCGTTGTGTGATATCGTGTTTGGACCGTTTTCGGGACTTATATAGGGGAAGTAAAATGAATGTCCGGATTGGAGATGGCTGACACGTGTAAGGCGAAAGCGAAAGGCAAGCTCCACGGTGATATGCTCGGTAGGCTCGACCTAATCTTATGACCACCAATGTAAGTGCAATGAACTTAAACTCTATATATGTTTAGATTCCCATCCTAGTTTACATGGTTCAAAAAACTGAGTCCCAGCAAAAACGGGTTGAGAGTGGTAATTATACATAGTATTCACTCTCTCACACGCCATGTCTCTGCTGTCATGACTACACCACATAATAAAAAGAAAAGAAAAAAGAAAAGAAAAAGAAATGAAAAAGAAATAAAAAAAAATAAACAATGAAAAGAAAAAGAAAAACAATAAAATAATTATTTTGTTTGGTCTTCTCTGCGTGCTTATGCGGCCGACCTGATCACCAACTGATGGTTAATGAAACTAAGTGGTAGTCATAGCCGTGGTGCATGGTTCCTCAAGTTGGGGGTTTGTGAATCCTCAATAAACTCTGAGGTTGGGTAGGTTTTGTTGTGTACGCTTGGGCGTGGGGACAATTAAACATGACGGTAATATTGTACTATATTAATCATGACGCATTCGGTTGGGATTAAACGGGTTTGAGTTTAAAGCGGACAAACATACCGGCAATCACCTGGACTAGTTGAGTAACTGAAGCTGAAAAGGGTTCCTCAGTCAGATTCATACGGTTTGATCCCTTGTAAACTTTCTCATGTTTGGTTTGGTAAGTATTTGTTTAGTTTATATCTTACGTGTGTGAGTCGTTAAGTTCTTTTTGGTGTGTTTTCGTCTTGGCTAGGTCGATTTGAGAAGTCAAAATGTGTTTTTCATGGGTTTTAATGCATGACAATATGCCCCCGACAGATCTTGCCAAATTTTTAGGGGAAGGAGTATGGGATAATAAGTATTATCCGAAGGGAACTCGAGGATGATACTTATTATCTAATGGAAAAGACATCCTCCGTCAGATCTTGACAAATTTTTAGGGGAAGGAGGGAGGATAATAAGTATTATCCGATAAGACTTCCATAATACATAGTATCTGAAGGGAACGGTATGTATTATCTCAGGGGAAGTCCTTAGCTGAAGGGAAGTTATCAGCTAAGGGGAAGTCTTTAGAGGTCTTGGGTTCAGGGGAAGTTTTATAGAAAACCCGTAATCTATATTAGGGTTTTTGGTTAAAATAATGTTAATTTGAATCATCTGAACAGATGATAATTACCTTTTAACCCAAAGACCAGTCATCAAATGTCTGGTGGAGTATATTTTTTCAAATGTGTTTCAGACAGGTTGATGATAGAAAGATGCTGCTGCTGCTCAAAGATAAAGAACCAGCCAGACAAGACTTCCATCTGAAAAGCAACTGTTCAGGGGAAGTTGTTGGTGTCTTTCCAAGTATCCAAAAGCTTCAAAAGTTTTTCAAAGAAAATGCTCACAAGTTTAGGGGAAGCTGAAGATTTCAAGTCAATCTTTGAAAAAGAAAATGATACAGAGAGTAGTCAGAGTTCATGAAGTTTGAAGTTCAACAATCAAGTTCTTCACAGTTAGAGGTTTTTCAAAATTTAACCTCTAATTGTTTTGGGGATTCAAGACAGTTATCGAAGATTCAGCAAGAACCAGTTCTTTCAAGAAGCAAGTCAATGAGAGTCCTCCATTTCATTGCTTGTTCATTTCAAGAAGTTCAAGCTGATGCTGATCAAGAGGAAGACCCAAGTGCCCGTCATGAAACCCATTGAAGATTTCTGCGGAAAGAATCTTCATCAACATCCATGCCAGCCAGTTAAGAAGAAGAAGTTCAAAGATCGAAGACTTTTAATATCACAAGCCTAAGGGAAGATTGTAGAGGCTAGATTATGAAGCTTGTAATATTAAATAAGTTGGGTTGGGCTTAGAGGGTTTCATTAGAATCATAGGCTAGTTTGCTATTATATTTAGGCTAGTTTATGATTGGGTTTGGGTTTACTATTGGGTTTATGATCCACAAGGGGCCCAATAGTAAACCCATTGGGGGTGCCTATATAAACCCCACTTGACCTCCTCATTAGGGCTGTGAGTTTATGATTGAGATGAGAGCCAAGGAGGTGTTTATTATCGTAATCATAAACTAGATAGAGAGTTCAAGTTTACGATTTCTTGTTTTGTACCCGAAAAGGTTTCTTGTGTGCAAATATCAAGGTTTTTAGCGTTTAATCATCGTATTCTTCGTGTTTCTTCTCTTCTCTATCTTGAATCAATCACCTACGAGGATTCCGCACTCGTTTGTGATTAAAATATCGTGATTAGTTGATTTTCTAGACCTACAGGCTTTAGCCACTGTTTTACAAAAATACGTGGCACTTGTGTCACACTTAAAAAAGAGTGGCGAAATGCACCAAACGGCCACGGAATTTTTATAAATTTTTATTCGTGTACCAAAAAGGAATGTATGGCCACGCTTAAATAATTTTGTGTGACGGAAGAGTAGATTTTATTACTTAGTAAATTTAAAAAAAACAAAACTATTAAGTATATATTATGCGTGGCTAAATGTGAGCACTGTTTTACTTAGTTATGTGGCTAAAAGCTAGTACATATGGCCACTGTTATTAGGTTCTGTGACTAAATAGTAGATGACGAATGGTCACTGTATGAAATTATATGCGTGGCGAAAGGTAATGTTCCGGAAGGTTATAAACATTCATCCGGAATGAATGTTCTTCCGGAAAAATACATGAATCTTAATATTTCCGTTGCAAATATATTTTTTTTAATTATAAATAATCCTGAAGAACTCTAGTTCATCCGGTTCTATTCTTCTTCTTCTCTAATGAATAACTAAAATTGATCATGTTTAATTATAAATCATCTCAGTCCGCCAAGGCAGTGAAACAGTTGTCTAAAAATGTCATCTGGTTCTATTCATCTGCTCTCATTCCAGATGAACTCTTCTTCTTGAGGAATTCTAGTTCATACGGTTTTGTTCTTGTTAGTTCATACGGTTTTGTTCTTGTTAGTTCATACGATTTTGTTCTTGTTCTAATTTACTGAAGAAGTAAAATCTATCCAGTTTATAAATCACACTATTAGACAATAAAAAAAATATAAATTGTAGCAAACAAGGCTTGAACCTGGGTCAGTAAAAAAACAAGGCTTGAACCTGGGTCAATCAAAAGAAAAGAACACACTACAAGATTAAGAAGAACCATTGAGACAGAAGTGTTAATTGGTTAAATTTTAACCAGAACTTATTTAATAACTTCCATCACATAAACAATAATTGATTAATAAAATATGCGTTGCGAAATGTAATAAATAGACACGGTAAAAACAGGACTTGCGTGGTAAAGGTAAAAAATATACACGGTTATCGTGGCCTGACCTTTCCACTTCTTCCCACCATAGCTGGTAGCGTGGTCTATCTGCCATTTAATTTCCACTTTTTCGCCATCAAATTCTTCTGTACGAACTCCTGATCATCAAGAAAAAAACTTCGATCGATCAATGGATGCCTTTGGTAAACAATGGAGGATTAGGGGTGTTAATAAACCAGCGCCCTACTACGGTAATACTCCCCGTAAGTGTATTTTCACTCAACAATGGCTGCAAGTTTTTATTTTTAGGGTTTTCTGTTTTTTAATTACTTACTCTCTACTCTGCATTTGGGTTTTTTACAGGTGGTCGTAGGTTCACCCTCAAGATCCATCACTGCGGCGATTTCCACCGGAATGCCGCCGGCCAGGATGTGTGGAAAGGAAATGTAGATTATGTCGACTATGTCGACATTCGCACATTTGATTGTCATGATCTGAATCAAATGGTGCAATACCTAAACCACACATCGATTGGCTATTTCCTCATTTACTGGAGGATCCCACCTCTGTCCATCACATACGGGCTTGAGTAGGCTGATTTCATCACTTTCGAAGTTGTTGGGGATATGAAACTTCATCTCCAGGGACCAGAGGGGGAGAGAGAGCTGGATGTGTATTTAATCCGGAACATGGATTCCACCTACATCTCCGAGTTGGGACCGAGATTGCCGCCTTGTCAAAAGTTGTTTCCTGATGACAGTAGCAGTAGTAGCTTTTTTGATGATGAAGACTATATGTCGGATGCTAGGTCTTAGCTAGTTAGATAGATCTTTGTATAGGATCTGATGAAAATCTTTGTATATAGATCAATATATATATATATATATATATATATATATATTACTATATATAATACATATTGGTCTCGAGGGTAATTTCGTCATAAAAAATGTTGAATCCTTAAGACGCGTACAAGAATATTAGCACCATGTACAATCTCTAAAGCATCACATTTAAACCCATTAAACCCATCAGACCATGTACAAGGGAAAAGAGCTTTGGCTATTTACGTCTTTAACCGTGTTGTCGCCCACCTCGACCTATTGCAGGCCATATTCTCTCTCGATAGCTGCATCACCAGCCACACTCCACCCGTCTCTTTCCCCTCATTGCCTGAAAAAGCATCTCTTGATGAGCGAGACGACACATACCGATGCAAACTCATCATCTCTCTCATTTTTCGTATCTTTATTAGACGGCCGGCTCCATTCCACTTCAAATTAGGGTTTATTCGGCTCAGGCTTTAGCTTTACGCTTTTGTGTTATGCGTATAGTTGATTTGAGCTTCCTAATAATTCCTTTCTTCTTCTTCGCAGACAACATCAGAAGAACTTCTTAGGGTTCATCTCTTTGTAATCTAAGGTGAGTTGAGCTTCTAAAGGAATCATGGGCCAACGAAATCGGAGCCTTGGCTCTTCTTTTGCATTTGATGTCTGCTCAACCGTATTCTTTATTACCAATCTGAGTTTCCATCTACGTATAATATTTTTTCTGTTTAGTTTACAATCAGCTTATAGTCGAATTATTCAACGTTTTCTTCACAGAGATTGATCAATACGAGTTACGAACCTAACAATATTAGTCCACAGAGATTCATTGACGACAAGTGATAAAGGTATGTATCCAGATTCATAGTTCACAATTTGAATCCACGAAATTGTAGATCTAATGTGGTGCAAATCCTAATGCCTAATCCATTTATATAATTTATGAAGCGGTATGAATGCTTCAAGAATGATTAATCCATTGCTGCCACCATGTTCGTCCCCTTTGCAATGTTTTAAATCGTTCATATTTGGTTCTGATTTGATTCATATGTTTGAAATCCTTTGCAATGCATGTTTAGTACTTTATTTGGTTCTAACTTCGTCTTTTTGTTTCATAAACCGTTCTTTTGTTGTTTTATAGCTGTAATCGTTCCTTAATCGGCCATAGAAACTGTTGAGCCATGTTTCTATACCGGGTATGTCATTTTTTCTTTCCTTTTCGATCTGTAGCGTCGTGATTGTGAAACATAAATTGATTTCTTCAATTGATTCAGGCAACTATTGACGGTAGTCAGGCTTTGTTCGAGGCAGTCGTATACAGGTTTCAGTTTTGGGGTTTTAATGTACTTTATTTGGTAAATTTGTTTGTCGATGTCTCAATCAATTAACATATGAATTAGATGTTCAACTGTGTTTGTTTTAAATGAATCTTCATCTAGAAACCAATTAGCAGAGTTGTGACTTCTATAGTTCTATTAATGTATGCTTGTTCATGTAATTAGGTCAAGAAAGGAGAACACAGAGGTGAAGAGAAAAGGGGAGCTCCTAAATTGTAAGTCAAAGTGAAAATCATCAAAATGTTCTTATAATGCTTGTTTATGCTAGATGGTTTATTTTGGACTTAACTACTTAAACAAATTATATTGTTTCTTATAAACATTATACTATCAGCATAATATAGGTACCCCGAAGTATGTTTTATTAATTTTCCCCCATTCTATATCTCTATTCACACCAACTAATTCCAATAATGAGTTTAATTTTACTCTTATAGGTTTAATCCATTCTAATAGAGAAATTCAAGATAATGACAAGGGTAAATCCACACGGTAAGCTGGTAACAATACATGGCTTTACATGTGAAAAAAATGAAGATTAATCGCTAACAAGTGTTATCTTAATTTCAAGATTAATCCTCCAACGATAATATAATAGCATATAGGAATGAAAAAAAACTATAACAAGACAACAATAAGGTGCTGTCATGGTGATATTTGTTGAGGTTTTAAATTTCTACAATGGGATTTTGCTATTTTTAGTTATTACATATGAAATATTTTGAAGTTTGTAATCGTTGTTCATTATTCATTTATATATTTAATATTGCAGGAAGGGCCACCTGAATTTTGTGTCATTAAATTGGGCATTACTATATGTAAATTATCGGCCATAAAATCTCCATATTATATGATTCTTTTGGCTTTTAAGTCTAAGAATCATCTTATCTTGCAAGGGATATTTAATCAATGCCATTTATTGAGGCTCTTGGCCAGTTCTCATATCGTGTTGGTAAGTTTCGTTTTGGTGTCAAGGGTTTGTTACAACGATTCTCATGTTTGTGTGGTTTAGTTTTTCCTTTTTGTTAGCTGCTGGAAGCTTTTGCTTAATACACATAAGACTTGTGCCTGTTCTAAACGTTGTTGGAGAACAAGTCAGTTTATCATACCTTCGTGTTATGTATGATAACCATTGAGTATAAGTGATATATACATTTTTTTCTTGTGATAGGCTGGGTTAAAATCAGAGGATAACCATTGAGTATAAGTGATATAGACATTTTTTTTCTTCGTGTTATGTATGATAACCATCCATAGTTCTGATTTCTCATCTTTAATATCATTATTCGATTTCTTCCTCTGATTAACATCTTCTAGCCAGGATGATTAACATCTTCTAACTGATATATAGTTTGGGTTTGCTTGCAGGAGGAGGCGAAGGAAGAGAGTGATGATGATATGGGATTCAGCTTGTTTGATTAGGGTTTTTCCGCTTTATTAATTGACCTCAATATATCAGCTATTCTATGTAGGTTAAAGCTCTTAAGTTCAAACTTCAAATTATTGTATACACATAAGGTATTGTTCTATCAACTTATACCAAGTTATGATACCGTTCTGTTTCTGTCTGTCGGTATACTCAATGCTTATTGGTTAAGTTTACATTCTTCTATTTATTTCAGTAATTTAGGTTGTGTGAACCTTTTTAGTCTAAAAGCTGTGGATCTCGGCAGCCTAATACTTTACTTAGCCAAATTAAATCCTTTCTCATTGTAATTTACTTGGTTACTAGATCCCATGTTTTACTCGGAATAACAGGTTAAGCATGATATCATAAGGATACATGGGTATTTTAAAAAACATGTCTATAAGTAAACCACACACTTTTCTATTAGTTCACTTTGTGTTTTATAAAGGTTTCCTTTACAATTTTTTTTTTGTATCTAACGGTTATTTTCAATACACTCTTTGACATTTATACTTCCATCTTTTTTTTTGTATGATGATAATTAACATGGCATCAACTAAGTAATTGATTATCTAATCAATGTTAATTGATTCAAGAGATAGGAGTAATTGATTATCTAATCAATGTTAAAGATTTGCTCTGTATGTTAGTTGTGCAGGGTTTTGGAGAGAGCTAAGAGATAAGTATTTTGTGTTCTTTGTCCTTATCTATTTGATTTCTAGCTTACAGGTAATTTGACCATTTTATTGGAATGTGACGATTGGTAGCCATGTATATAATACTTGAAACTGGTCTTTAAACAGATTTTTTGACCTCTAAACTGGTCTTTGATTTCTAAATATGCACTAAGTTTATTTTGAGAGCTTAAATATATACAAACTTACTAAGCATTTCTGTTAAGTTTTTGATCAACTTTGGATGGGTTAGTTGCTGTTACAGAAGCTATATATTAATGGTTTTTGGATCAGTTGAAAACAGGAAAAGACACCTTATGTAGCCAAAGCTGACAGAAGGATTGCAATATATGAGAAGACCATGGCAGCCTACAACAAAATGTAGGTAATCTTTGTTAAGTATATTGGTTTATCTATTAACTTATGTACATTTTGTGGACCGGTGATGCGGTTGTTAAATGCTGTTTTGGGACATGTTCTGTTTAATGTTGTTTAATAATGTTTTGGGACAGGTTCTTAGTTTGTTTTGGACTATTTTTAGGTTGCTTTAAAAGTGTTTTGTGCGTGCAGTTTTATGTTGTTTTGGTCAGTTTTTAGTGTTTTTGTCTGACCATATGTATGTCGTTTTTAGACATTTTTGAGGCTACAATTTTTTTTATATATCACGACTATTTTTAAAGTTTTCTTGATGTTATCATCATGCTGAATCACAACCATCGAACATGCTCATGGCCATAAGTCTTTTTCATAGTATGAGCTTTGAATATAGCTTCACCTCTTTTATTTCACCCAACTCCAATCTTAGTTCAGCTTATTATCTATCTAATATTTTTGTGACTTCTTTTGCACCTTATAGGCCTTCTCTTAGCCCAGATTCATTTTTGTGACTTCTTTTGCACCTCCGTTCATCAATTTGTTACTTTCTTCAATGAATTTAGATGTTCTTTTGTAGGATTTTTTGCTTTCACTCAGTTTTGTGGCTGTTACCGATGGTTACCGAATCATCTGATGACCATTGTTTTTTATTGTTAGGTGAACATGTAAATTTGGGTTAAGTGGAGTTCAACAATTAATTTATGTTTATCTCTGAATTTGATTTTGCTTTAAAAACCTCTTCTCTGATTTGACATTTGTTTTGAAAAATTCTTAATTTGTGTAATTTTTTTTTCAGGAACTTGGGAAAGGATATTGGTGAGCCTCCCTCTGTGAGTTTTTTCTTGACCCATATCATAATTTTTCTCTCATTACATATATATGAATAAGCTAGTCGAATTTATAATAGATATTGATTCCAAATCAAACAATTTTTCAGCCAAATTTAATAGTCCATGTTATTTGTTTATATCTGAGTTAGACATGTGCATGACTAACAAAGTTGTGTACCATATAGAAGAGTACCTCAATAGCAAAATTACCGGAATTGGACATGTGCATGTCTGTATTTGGTAACATGTCTTCTATTTGGTACTATTCTCATTTCTCAAGGAGAATAACTTCAAAATGCAGAAATTGAATGGAAATTGTGCGATTAAAATGCAATAATATGCAGTGGCGGAACTAGAACATTTTAATTGGAGGGTCCTAATGAAAATATTTTTTCTCGATGGATAAAACCCCGGCTAGCTCTCGAAGTGAATGTTTTTTATTAGTATTTTTTATATTAACGTTTTTGCACGATCAAGAATTAGTTTCTAATTATGTACGCGCAGTTTATAAAATCTTAGATAACATATTTATTTTAAGAATTATAATGATTAGTTATATAATAATTAAATTTAAAAAATAAATAACCAGTTTTATTTAAATATATATACAGTTAAACAAGAAATATAAAACTAAATTATTACACAAATTTAGGGATAACTATAAAAATAAAAATACATGATATATTTTACACTTAAGGTTAATGAAAGGGATCCCTTAATGAAAACATTATGCTAAAATAAAAAATAAAAAAGGGTTAATACCCAAACAAAATTTTAGCGATAGTTAATAGTAAAAAACTAAATCCCCAATTCCCCATATAAGGACAAAAAGATATAAAGTTATTTAAAATCTAATCTAATGAATTTAGCTGTTTAAGAAAAAGTACACACGGTAAAATACATATCCCAACGTAAAGATTAAAATATTTTTCTGACATCTCCATCATCCTCATCTAGTCGTCTTCCTCCCCTAGTTATTTTCTTTCTCTGTAACTCAAAACTTGCAGGTATCACGACCGGAAAAACTCTTTTTAATACTCTTCACTCTTCATCTTCATTCTTATCTTCAGATCAACTACTTTACTATTACAACTTAAGAGGGTCCAACAAGAAAAAAACTTCTCTTTTTGCATATCTCGATTAACAAAAAGTATGGTATGCCGGAGGTTGGCCGGAGGGTCAACGGACCCCCCGGACCCTCCCCTAGTTCCGCCGATGATAATATGTGTAATGTGTCTAAGGGGTTCAATATCTCTGCACTCGTAGGTCAAATGAATTTGATTCTAAAGCTGAATTGTTCCTCTTTCATTGATGTTATGGTATTTTTTTCTAGATCTCATAGCTAATTATGAGATTTATTTCTTATACAGGTATTTACATATTTCAGGAAAAAGTCACTACTTTTGGGTCTAATTTTCTCAAATTAGTTTCATTTGTGTCATAATAACATGCTACTTTAAACTTCTTTTATCATTGATCTAGGTGTGTTAAAGAGAAGAAAGCAGTGGGTGGAGATGAGACAAAGGTAAAGAAGAAAAGGAAAGAAAAAGCACCAAGATTTGCATTCATGACCAGGACTGAGATTAATCATCTGGATGATGGTTACAGATGGTGTAAGTACGGCTAAAAGGCTGTCAAGAACAGTCGTTTATGATTTTTGTATGCCATAGTTTTGTTTCTCATTTTAACCTGGAATGATGTTGAATTCTAATGTGCGCAGGTTTGGAAAGTTAGGTTAAAGTTGAGTTTTTGACAAAATACTTATCAATACAACATAAATACATACTTAATTGCCATTATATGCGAATATATACATTTAGTGTCAACAAATCATTTGCATTATATGGTGAAATTTTGAATGAAGCTTGTTGCATAAAGTTCTAAGAAACAAAGGTTTGCATTTATATTTAAAGTACCGAACAAGTTGATTTTTGTTTATTGTCTGGTAATTTAGTTCTGTATTTTTAACTCATATCAAGATTGTCTTTGGTGTGTGAGGGTTCCTTCAAATCCCCATTTGTAAAAGAATACACCACATCCCTCAAAAATACAAGAGATAGATGAGACCAATAGGCTCCTAATAACTACTTTGAGTTCACTCCTTACGAACAACTACCGTCTCTCTATGGCACGTTCAATATGACAGGTAATACAAGTTAAAAAAATAACAAATACAAGTTTATAAATACTAAAATCACAAACAATCTAAAACAACTATTTTTTCTACCAGATTATGCTAGAATATTACAAACTATAGAGGACCGCATAGGAAACAGTCAAACACCATTTCTACAAATGACCTTAATTGATACAAGGTAATTCTGTAGAGTTTCTATTTTCTTTTTTCTTAAGAAGTGTTTCATTTATTATTCCCAATTTTTCATTTCTATTCATCCGTTGTTAATTGTTAAATTACTAAAATAGACATGTTATTAATTGCTTTATAAAATGACATATAGTAATTTCTAAAATTGTACATATGTATCTTCTTATTCTTCTTCATTATCCTCCTTCAATAGTGTTTGTAAGTATGTGTTGCTTAGTGAAGTGTCTGAGTTTAGAAACGCATTGTGAAAGTTTTTAAATATATAATGAACTGCAATAGCCAATCTTCAAAGTTTGAATTTCAGATTCTACAACCTCTGGATTATGTGAGCATGTAATTTGATTTGGAACAAACTATAATTAATTTAAATTGTTAAGCTTTTCTTTATCATAAAAAATATGCGACGAATGAGAAATCTAACATACATATAATACAATATATCACGAGACAACTGATAAACTAACAAAAAACAAGTATTGCGGTTGTTGATTGTCGTTTTCGTCGTATCGGGCTAATAGAAACGAATACCGCGATGTAGTTTCTTGTGCCGCTGCAACGTGCGTACAAAAGACGAATAACACGCTATACACTCTCGCCGCTGCAACGCGCGGGCATACGACTAGTATATATATATATATATTAAAGTTTTTGTTAACTCTTCCTTCTGTTTTGTTTTGGTTAACCCCATTAATTATATAGATAGATTTTATCTCAATCATTAAAGTTGATTTTATTCTAAATTTGATTGTTGCAAATAGATTTTATTGTGAACTGATGTGATTTTTATTTTATTGTGAACTGGTTAACCATTCTGAAGAACTTTAGAATTCTATTTTACCCGGTTCATCCTGAAGAACTCTAGTTCATCTTTTCTCAATACTCATGAACTCTTCTTCCTGGGGAATTGTAGTTCATCCGGTTTGTTTTTCTTCTAATTTAGAAGTAAAATTTATCCTGTTTATAAATCATCTCATCCCACCATATCAAAATGCAAACATATACTAACATAACATATGAATATATACTTCATGTAAGATCACAGTTATGAGTAAAATGAAGTCTACTATGATTCATTGAAAATGTGTATGTTATTATAGATGAAAACTAGTTAACCATCCTGATGACTTTTAGAACTCTAGTTTATCCGGTTTATCCTGAAGAACTCTAGTTCATCTTCTCTCAATGCTCATGAACTCTTCTTACTGAGGAATTGTAGTTCATCCGATTTTGTTCTTCTTCCAATTTAGAAGTAAAATTTATCCTGTTTATGAATCATCTCATCCCACCATATCAAAATGCAAACATATACTAACATAGCATATGAATGTATACTTCATGTAAGATCACAGTTATGAGTGAAATGGAGGTCTGCTATGATTCATTGAAAATGTGTATGCTATTATAGATGAAAACTGGTTAACCATCCTGAAGAACTTTAGAACTCTAGTTAATCTGGTTTATCCTGAAGAACTAAAGTTCATCTTCTCTCAATACTCATGAACTCTTCTTCCTGAGGAATTGTAGTTCATCTAGTTCTTTTCTTCTTCCAATTTAGAAGTAAAATTTATCCTATTTATAAATCATCTCATCCCACCATATAAAAATGCCAACATATACTAACATAGCATATGAATATATACTTCATGTAAGATCACAGTTATGAGTGAAATGGAGGTCTGCTATGATTCATTGAAAATGTGTATGTTATTATAGATGAAATCTGGTTAACCATCCTTAAGAACTTACTATAGTTTATCCGGTTTATCCTGAAGAACTCTAGTTCATCTTCTCTCAATACTCGTGAACTCTTCTTCCTGAGGAATTGCAGTTCATCCGGTTTTGTTCTTCTTCCAATTTAGAAGTAAAATTTATCCTATTTATAAATCATCTCATCCCACCATATCAAAATGCCAACATATACTAACATAGCATATCAATATATACTTCATGTAAGATCACAGTTATGAGTGAAATGGAGGTCTGCTATGATTCATTGAAAATGTATATGTTATTATAGATGAAAAGTGTATGAATAAAACTGTAACAACTATCATGTTAACATACAAGCTGGAATAACTTATGCAATTGTACACAAATACAGGGATCAACTCTTCTTCCAACCAAGTTCATCCGTTTCCCATCTTGTTCTCCTCTTCAATAGTTTGTAACCGAATTTTGGCCTTGTGAAATAGGAGACTTTCATGAAAGATCCGTGTCATTATTCTGCTCTCAGTATCACCAATCCTGACAATATCTCATATCTCAGCTTCAGAAATCCCATTTAGAGCATCTTCTAAGCTTCTATATGTCTCGCCATGTTCACTGGTGAAAATGTGATACATGCTTGTTTTTTTCTTATACTCCCAGTTGGTCACATGTTTTTTCTTAACCACATGAAGCCTGTTAGTTAACATTATTAAATGGATTCTGTCTTTCTCAGCCTGGCTCCATTCTGGATCTGGAACTGTACTATGCGTTGTGAATGACCCATCAGCTCTATAGACTACCAACTTTCCATCCTTATCAACTTCAAGCGTCGAAACAGGATTGTCAATGCTGCATTGTGTGGCTTCATCTAATTACCCATATAAGTCATCCAAATACATCTTTATCCTCAGCATTAAGGAGTCCTCTTGTGAACACGTACCCTTCATATCACCACGTAACTGTCTAACATCACCCAACTCATGGTCAGTGAGGTTGTACATAGCTTCTTCAGCTGTAAACTTTATTACCTCACCCGAACTGGTTGGGAATAGGTATACTTTGGCTTGATCATCATACCTCCAGGAGATGATTCTTCTCCTTTCATCATGGACATCTCTGTATTCATCCTCCTCATTGATCACTTTTTCTTTTCCCTTCTTAGCCACTGACTTCATTCTCTTGGTGGGGGGTTTTTCTGGTGCCTTGGGTGGAGATGAGGGTTTTAGGGGTTTGTTTAGGTGAGGATATGGAGATGGAAGAGTATGACCACTTCTAGGTTGTGGTATAAAGGGTGTGAAGTTGTCTGTTCTAAACTTTGGTGGAAGAGCCTTTAATGTTACAGGTTTAGGAGGCTTTACATGTCTACTAGTTCTAGGAGGGTTTCTTCTGGGTTGCTGTGAGGCTAGGGTTCTCTTCAGATCAGAAAATGCACCTGGTGGTATTGGTTCACCTGTAACCTTTGAGATTTTGTTCTGTTCATGTATGGTATTTTAGTATCTAATTCTCAAGCTATTAATACCAGAAGGATTGATCTTTTTTGGGTCCCCCCCCCCTCATCTTAATGAAATAGCATTTGAGAAGCTTGAGTTCTTCTTCCTCTGTCATAGATTTTTCTAGGATTTTCTGTATCTCTTCTTCCCTTTTTATCTTCTCCTGCCTTTCATCAGCATCTATCTTTTTCATCATTTTTAATTCACCATCCTCTTGAACAACCCTGGACATCATATCGCATAACTGATTAGCAGTCATTATATTTGCTTGTTCGGGAGTTGCCCATCCCCTGGCTATTATAATATCTGTGAACTTCATAAGGAGTTTGCCATTCTGAAGGTGATTTGACAATCTGATCTTTTCTTGTTCAGCTTTGATCTCCTTGTCAGATTCTGTGGTCATTCTTCTTTTTCTTGTCTCCTTTTCAGAGTCTATCGTTGCCATTTTCTCACCAATAGACCTTCTCTTGATTTCATTTATCAGACCCATTATTACTTTATCATTTGAATAACGCAGCATGTCTCCTTGTAGTTTGAATGCCAAGGCCATGTCTCCATCCCTTTTTTATTTGTTCAGCATGTCTCCTTTTTATCTGCAAGTGCCTGTTTTATCATGTTTACCTCATCTTCTGGGAGAGATACATGTTGATCATGAATGAATGTTGGAGGCTTTGTCTTCTTTACAGCTGCAAACACCATGTCAGAATCTGATTGGTACTGGGGCATCACCATATTTCCTTTCCTGAATCTGATTGCTTCAGCAGAAAACTCATTCTCATTAGTAGGTTCAGTCTTGGGCTCCACATGATTTGTCTTTTTAACGGGTGCAAACACCTTGTCTTTTACTCCGTCTTCTTCAACATCAGCTTCAACAACCTTTTATTTTTCAGGAGTATCAGGGGGAGCACAAGGCTTTAAAACAAGAATGATGGGCAGAGATGGAGAACTAGACTTTAAAAGAGGAATGATGGGCAGATATGGATCACTAGGCTTTAAAACAGAAATGATGGGCAGAGATGGAGCACTCCTTAACCAAGTGCAGTTAAGAGTATTCCTAATCATCATTTTTCTCATGAAAGATAGAGCTTCAGGAGCTATCTCCACATTTGTGGTTTGCAGATCACTCATCACACTTGTGCTAATCTGATTATCAGTAGTCACTTGCACCGGATAAAGTTGTTCAACCGGATCAAATAGTTCAACTCGATGAAGTTGTTCAACCGGATCAACATGGCCTTCTTCCTCTGGATGAAGTTGTTCAACCGGATCAACTTGTTCAACCGGATCAACATGGCCTTCTTCCTCCGGATAAAGTTGTTTAATCGGATCAACTTGTTCAAACGGATCAACTTATTCAACTTCATGAACATCTGAGGAAGACACCCTGTGCAAGATCCTAGTTTGAAATAAATCTAGTTTGACATTTGAATTTCATTTCAACGTATGGTTGACAAACTAACCTATCAGTGGCTTTCACAGATTGTCCTGCCTTCAACCGTTCAATTTCTTCTCCTTGAGCTCTCACAATTGCACGGAGAGCTGCCAATTCATTTTCAAGTTTTGTACATCGAACCGTTAATTCAGTATGTGTCATGCTGCTCTCAACTGGTGTGTTGCCAGTATCTTTGAGCAAAGAAGAACAAATAAGCCGACCTTGTTCATGCTCAGCACCCATGGTTTCTTGGCACATGGGATTCCTGTGATCAATTAAAGGTTCCTGAATAAGTCCCCTGAAAGAAACAGTTGCCATGGAATTGGTCTTAATGATGTTGGCACTGTCCTCAAGGTCCAGTGGGACTTCATGAGTAGTGTCAGTCCTTTCCACCTGACTTACTTCATCACTACTGCAAGTCACCTTATCAGCAGAATGTTGGTTGGGTGATTGAACCAAGTCCAGCAGTACATTCCCTGCTATAAGGGTTAGGGAATCTACTTCATGTGGCCTAGGTGATATATCACCCTCATTCTGAGGTAGTCCTGTGGAGGGTCTAGGTAAAGGAGACCTAGTCCTCTTCCTTTTGGGTGATTGTGGAGTGCGTGCGGTATTTTTGGTGGAAATTTGTATATCAGTGGACATCCTCTTCCTTTTGGTGGTAATTTGTATATCACCCTCATTCTGAGGTAGTCCTGTGGTCATCCTCTTCCTTTTGGTGGGAATTTGTATATCAGTGGAAGAGGATGGTCGGTCTGGTGTGGGCTCAACACTTGTTGGTGTAACAATGTTATCACCAGGAGCAGTTTGCTCAGGAGCAGTCATGGCCTTAGGCATAAGGTGTGTGTAACACCTATTGTAACACCCCCAATTTCCACTAACGGAGTTTTACCGTGTGGGGTGTGAACCAGACCAGGACCCGAGTCATTAGTTACATCAAACATAAGTTAAGGGTTCAAAATGTAAATATATTTCCAACGGGAAATATCAAAACCAGAGTTAAAGTTTAGCGGAAGCTCATAAAAGTTATGTTGCGCAAAACAAGCGCCCGACAAGTAAATAAAGTTCAAGATAAAGGTTTTAAAAGAAAGTTCCCAAAAATAAAGTTTAACCAGCGTACGTGCCCAAAAATCCGATTCTCCTAGCGTCCTGCAAAGCATGCATAAGAGCAAGTGTCAACTAATGTTGGTGAGTTCACATAAGCACATAAGTATAACTAGTATAGTTATGCAGTACGAATACAACAGTTTTTATTCGTATGTAAGTATGTATATTACAAGTATAATCCATATCGTAGGTAGCGAGCCTAAGTTCATGTCACTAAAACGTTCGCAACAGAAGCTGACCAATTAGTTGTAGGAATAATTCCTTACGTGGTTTGCCTTCCCCGTGTCTACTCGATCACGGTAAGTTTAGGCTGACATTGTCCTCAGTCCGACCGTCAGTCGGGTGGTGCATCTCGTGCCCGCTGAGTGGGGTTTGTCAGACCCCAGTAGTACTACCCAATATCCCCTCGCTATAAACTATTAACGGTTCGATAAGTAAGGACTTTCAAAGATAAGCATTTTACGTGAACATGTGATATATGTTGGATTTCTACTTTAATCATACATAAACGTTGTTGCATTATCACCCTAACCCGGGTGTAACGTGTTTGCGTGTGTTATCGTCCAAAACCGAACGTAACGTAAAGATTGTGTAACTCACCTTAGGGTGCACTCCTACAAATTTAGTTAGACTTCCGAGTCTTGCGTAATTACCGAGCACCTATCGATTTTACATACGTAAGTGTGTGTTTGCACATGAGTAACATAGCCTAGACGACGGTATTGATAACAAGTAATTTCAATTATGATGCAGGTGACAAATTCAATATGTGATAAAAATCAATTATTCGAAAGCAGTAAAAAATGACGTAAATCATGGACACAAGAATTTATGAAAATCAATGCGCGTATATTATTCCAAATAATAAAATGTAGAGATGATCGGATAAATAAATAATTATATGTATATTTATTCGTAAATATAAATATCGAGGCGTAGTCACAGGGGTGAAAAATAACACGTCCTAAATATATATTTATATGCCGTGTAAAAATTCCGAGAGTTTAAAGAAAATATTTAAAACGTTTGCATGACCATAAATCAAATATATATATGTATGTACTCATATATATAAAACTAATTTTTTTTATAATTAATAACGAGACTATACAATTTTAATTCTTTTAAATAATAATGTTTTCATAATATAAAAGTTTAACGAGTACCCAGCGAGATTTTGAAGATTTCATGGGTCAAGATTCGATACTCGTTTACTAGTACGCTTAAGTTTTGGACCAAGAAAACTTAAAACCCCAAAATAAAAATAAAAACCCAAACAGTGGTGGTCACGGGGCTCGAACCCGTGACCTGAAGATTGTGAGTCCAAAGCACCAACCACTGGGCTAGAGACCGGCTTTGGTTAACTAGTTCGAAGATATATATTTTATGTATATCGCGACTACAGAAACGAGTGCACAGGAAAATTGGAACCAAAAGGATTGGTGCTCGCGGGGATCGAACCGGAGACCTCTTGGTCCCAGGAAATAACGCTAACCAGTTGCGCTACCAGTGCATTTGTGTTTGTATTCAGTTACTAAATAATATATCCAGTCCCCACCAGTCATCATCTTCTTCCCCACAAACTCCGGTGGCCGGAGTTTTATTCCGGTCACCGGAAAATCGCGAAACTAGAAATAAAGAGAAGCAATACGTGCGATTAACAAAGGGGAATGGTTACCTTGAATCGGAATCGAGAAAAGGTGAGTTTTTGAAGCCGCAATAGAACTCGAACTTGAATCGCGACCTCCGAGCACTGTTACGATTCGCAAAACCGTTAACACCTAGTTGTTCCCCAGGGCTTCACGATCACAGAGGTTATGGAATGGTGGTGATTCGGTGGGTCTTTTGGCCGGAATTCGAGTTCACCGGAAAAGTTGAAAACGAGAGAAAAAGGAAGAGAGCTCGAGAGGTTGTGTGTGTGTGAATGATTATGATGTGAGATGAATACCAGAGTGATTACAACAGCAATTGGAGGTTAATTACAATTGAATTCAATTGAATTAAAGGAGTCGGTTATGAAATTTGAACGATAAGTCGCCTGTTTCGTTTCCTGCGTAACTCTTCTGTTCTTTCTCTTTTTTTTTATTTTTTATTTATTTAAATAACTTATGCTAATTGACAACAATGGTCCCTCCCAGCTTTAATAATTAAAGAAAATTTAAGAAATGACGAAAACGACCCCTCGGAGTAACAAGTTGTCGACATAACCTAGTGAGATTTACGGGAGGTAACTTTAACCGTGCGAATACGTGAGTTTGTCCAAATAAAATCAACGTATTATATATTTAAGGTGTAAACCCTAATTGGTTCGCATAACATCATAGTTATAACCCATAATTATATGTTTTTAGATTTCTATAAAATCATAGAAACACTTCGTATGATTATGTGATACACCGTCACATAGAATCATAAAATGACATGTGTACGTACACACATATATATTATCTACAAATAATAAATATAGTTGTCACATAAAATGACAAAATGTTTTCATGAAATCATAAAATATAATTTATACAAAATTATAAATTATATATATTCAAGTTGATCGAACGGCGTCTAGACTCATGTGCAGTGCTCGTAACTATTCTAGTTAACTGAGGTAACAGACGTTATCAAAATATAACACAAGTTATTAACGGGGTTAACCTGAGAAATTGCCGGTTGTCACATCATCCCCTTGTTAAGGAATTTTCGTCCCGAAAATTGCCTTAAGTTGCTACGGTTTCTGTGGAAGGAAAGAAAAATTTTAGGGTTGCCACATCATCCCCTTGTTAAGGAAATTTTGTCCCAAAATTTAACTTATACCTTGATTAGATGTTGAGGCTTGATCAAACAAGTGAGGATATTTTTTTCTCATCTGATCTTCTCGTTCCCACGTGAACTTCGGTCCACGCTTAGATTGCCATCTCACTTTGACGATGGGAATTTTATTTCGTTTCAATGTTTTCTCCTCACGTGCCATAATTTCCACGGGTGGTTCGATGAATCGCAGTTGTTCATCGATTTTCAGTTCCTCTAATGGAACTATAAGAGTGTCATCAGCTAAACACTTCCTCAAGTTCGAAACGTGAAACACGTTGTGTACTCCATCCAATTCAGGAGGTAAATTTAAACGGTAAGCCACCGGACCAATGGTTTCGGTGATCTCGAATGGTCCTACATAGCGGGGATTTAACTTCCCGCGCTTTCCAAAGCGTACAACGCCTTTCCATGGTGAGACTTTCAGCAGTACTTTACGCCGACTTCAAATTCCAACGGCCTTCGACGTTTATCTGCATAACTCTTTTGTCTGTCTCTTGCCGCTTTCATGCGGTTTCTGATTTGCACGATTCTCTCCGTGGTCTCGTGTACTAGTTCAGGTCCAGTGAGTTGACTCTCACCGACCTCAGCCCAACAGACTGGCGATCTGCACTTTCGTCCGTACAGAGCCTCAAATGGAGCGGCTCCAATACTGGTATGGTAGCTGTTGTTATAGGAGAATTCTACCAGCGGTAGATGCGTTTCCCAATTTTTCCCGAAGTCGAGCACACATGCTCTAAGCATATCCTCGAGAGTTTGGATGGTACGTTCAGTCTGTCCATCTGTTTGAGGATGATACGCGGTACTCATATCTAAGCGAGTGCCCATCGCTGCTTGTAAGGATCTCCAAAAGTTTGTAGCAAACCTAGGGTCTCGGTCAGAGATAATATATAAAGGCACTCCGTGAAGCTTGACAATCTCCTTCAAGTATATCTTTGCAAGTTTCTCTGTTTTGTCACTTTCCTTGATAGCTAGGAAATGAGCGGATTTTGTTAATCGGTCAATGATAAACCAAATCATATCGTTACCGCCAGAAGAACGGGGAAATCCCGTGATGAAAGCCATCGAGATTTCTTCCCATTTCCATTCAGGAATTTTAGGCTGTTGCAGTAATCCTGTTAGCTTTTGATGTTCCGTTTTGACCATTGCGCATGTCAAGCACTTGCCGGCATATCTAGCGATATCAGCTTTCATATTGGGCCACCAATATAGCACCTTTAGGTCTTGATACATTTTGTCTGAACCCGGATGAATCGAATAACGGGACTTATGGGCCTCGTCCATCACCAGTTCTCTAAGATTTCCATGGAGAGGTACCCATATACGATCCTTATAATAACGAAGTCCATCGGACTTAACTTCAGAAGTTCCATCGACGTCACGTAATGATTCAGACCCGAAATTTTCCTCCTTTAGGGCCTCTTTCTGAGCATCCCGGAGTCTATCCGGTAGCCCCATATGGATCGTTAATTGCAGAGCTCGAATCCTTCTTGGTTTAACATGCTCCTTTCTACTCAAGGCATCAGCCACCACGTTGGCCTTGCCTGGATGATACTTTATTGCTAGATCGTAGTCGTTTAGCAATTCGATCCACCTACGTTGCCTCATGTTGAGTTCCTTCTGTTCGAATATGTGTTGGAGGCTCTTGTGATCAGTGAATATCGTACACTTGGTACCGTATAAGTAGTGCCTCCAAAATTTCAAGGCAAATACGACTGCGCCCAACTCTAAGTCGTGAGTTGTGTAATTCTTCTCATGAGACTTTAATTGCCTTGACCCGTATGCGATGACTTTACCTCTTTGCATTAAAACACATCCGAGTCCCTGGATTGACGAGTCACAATAGACCTCAAAGTCGTCAATCCCATCAGGTAAAGATAATATAGGTGCAGTACAAAGTTTCTCTTTCAGAGTTTGGAAGGCTGTCTCTTCCTTGTTACCCCATCTGTACTGAACCCCTTTGTACATAAGAGCGATCAATGGTTGAGCTAACTGAGAAAAACCCTTTATAAAACGACGGTAATAACCCGCTAAACCTAGGAATTGGCGAGTTTCCGTAGGTGCTCTAGGGGTAGGCCAACTTTTAATTGCCTCGACCTTGGCTGGATCAACATGGATACCTTGTTCGTTAACGATGTGACCCAGAAATTGAACCTCTCGGATCCAAAAATCGCACTTGGAGAATTTCGCATAGAGTTTTTCTTTCTTTAACAATTCTAAGATTAACCGCAGATGTTCCTCGTGTTCTTTTTTTGTCTTGGAGTAGATGAGGATATCGTCAATAAATACTATGACGAATTTATCCAGGTAGGGCTTGCACACACGATTCATGAGGTCCATGAACACAGCTGGTGCATTTGTGAGCCCGAAAGGCATGACTAAGAATTCATAATGGCCGTAGCGTGTTCTGAAGGCTGTCTTTTCTATATCCTCATCGCGGACTCGAAGTTGATGGTAGCCAGACCTTAAATCAATCTTGGAATAGTAACTGGATCCTTGTAGCTGGTCAAAAAGATTATCTATTCGTGGAAGAGGGTATCAATTCTTGATAGTGACCTTGTTGAGTTCGCGGTAATCAATGCACATCCTGAATGTGCCATCCTTCTTTTTGACAAATAATACTGGTGCTCCCCATGGTGACGAGCTAGGTCTAATAAAACCCTTATCTGGAAGTTCTTGTAGTTGTGCAAATAGCTCATTCAATTCATTCAATGCTAGACGATATGGTGCATGCGCGGTCGGAGCTGCTCCTAGAACGAGGTCAATCCCAAATTCTACTTGCCGATGCGGAGGAATGCCAGGTAATTCCTCAGGAAATACCTCTGGGTAATCACGTACGATCGGGAAGTCTTTGATTTTTCTCTCCACTCTGGTTTGGTCTACCACTGTGGCCAGGATTGCCACGTGTCCTTTTCGAAAACACTTATGCGCTTTAAGGTATGATATGATTCCGGAGACAGCACTTCCCTTTTCGCCCTGAATCAAGAGTACTTCTCCTCCTGCTATGGGTATTCGTATGACTTTTTCTTGACAGACAATTTCCGCCTAATGTTTGGATAGCCAGTCAATGCCCACTATGACGTCGAAACTACAAATGGTAAAAGGTATAAGGTCTATACTTAGTTTATGACCAGATAGTTCTAATGTGCAGTTTTCAACTAAGTGAGTGGTGTCAAGAAGCTTACCATTTGCTAATTCAACTGTATACCTAGCTTTTAGTGGAGTTTGGGTAGCCTTAATCAACTTACAGAACTTAGTCGAGATAAAACTTTTCTCAGCACCAGTATCAAATAAGACATTTGCGAAGTAGTTGTTTAGAAGAAACTTACCGCTAATGACGTTGGCATCGTTTCTTGCTTCACCAGAACCCATAACGAAAGCTCGCCCTTTGGCACCATCTCCACCATTCCTACCACCATCACCACCGTTGTTATTGTTGTTACGGTGGTTGTTGTTGTTGCCAGTATTGTTGTTATTGTTCCTTCGGAGCTGTGGACAGTCCCTCTTTAAGTGTCCTGGTTTTCCACATTCAAAACACCCTCCAGGGCCTTCATTATTCTGCCTCTGGTTCTGATTCTGATTCTGGTTCGGATTTTGATTGGGACGGTTTTGTAGTTCACCCAAACAGTTCTTAGCCTCATGGCCCCCTTTACCACAACGCTCATAGGTGAGTGTCTTGCATGCTCCATTGTGGTGTTGGTTGCATCGATTGCAGAAAGGAGCTCGTCCTTTGTACCCATTGTTATTCTGATTGCTACCACCGTTGCGGTTCTGGTTACCGCCTCCGCTGTTGGTGTTACTATTATTATAGTCACCCCTGGAATTGTTGTACCTCTTGTTTTGATTGTGAGAGTTAGAGGATCTCCCATTGTTGTTGCCACTACCATTGTTGTTGTTGTTACTAGAGTCGTCATCTCTCTTTCTTTTCCCGTCTAGGGCAGTTTTGGGGACCTTTCTGGGTGGCAACGTTCCTTGCTCTATGGCCTGGTCAGTCAGCTTATGGGCCAACCTGTTAGCATTCTGCACATTTGCAGGGTTTGAGGCAGTAACCATCCCCTTGATCTGTGGAGCTAACCCATCCACGTACCTTTCAATCCTTTTGAAGTCAGCATCAACCATCGTAGGACACAACATCGCGTACTCATGGTAGCGAGCGGTGTACTCTTCAACCTCAGAACTTACCATTTTCAAGTTCTGGAACTCACCTTCCAACCTTTTAACCTGGTCGCGAGGACAATGCTCCTCCATCATGGCATCCTTAAATTCCTGCCAAGTCATAGCATTCGCTGCGTCGAGTCCTAACATTTGGATTTGCGCGTTCCACCAAGTGAGGGCAGCTCCCTCGAGTGTAGCAGTTGCGAAATTGACCCGATTCGCAACTGGGCAGTTACACATTGAGAACACCTTTTTTGACTTCTCGAGCCATCGCAGTAGACCCACGGCTCCCTCATCACCCTTGAACATGAGCGGCTTACAATCCATGTAAGTTTTGAAGGTGCACTGAGCTGGGCCTAGATTCGTTTCATGAAATTATTTCAGAGAATAATTTTAGAGGGTGAGAAAAAAAAAACGTAGTCAATTTTTCGTCTGTTTTACATACCACCGTTGTTGTTTGGCTGATTTTGGGCCGCTGCTAGAGCTGCTGCAACTCCTTGGTCAATCAGATTTTGGATCTGTTCTGCGGTGAGGTGTTCAGCCATGGTTCTGTTTTTCCATACAAACATTTCAATGATTAATATACCCAATATTAATATCCTTAAACACTAAAAAATTATTCATGCATCCATCCATCACATGACATAATTTTTAGAAACACATTGGAAAAGTAAAGATGTAATATCCATTACAAAATTTATAATCCATCCATAAGGTATCTCAGTATTTGAAAACATTCAAAATAAAATGAACACCCAGTCAATTTATTCGAAGTAACAAAATAACAGAAAAGGAGACAGATTAGATCAAGGATCAATATCATCTGGTTCTTCCTCCATCTCCTCATGAGGCTCCTCCTCAAAAGGTTCCTCCTCGAATGGTTCCTCCTTTTCTTCTTGAACAGGAGCATCTTGAACCTGCAGGGCTGCCATTTGAGCTTGGAGGGCGGCGACCTGTGCCGCAAGTGCCGCATTGGAGTGTTGAAGCGCTGCATTGGAATGTTGTAGTGCAGTAATCTGATGTTGTGCTTGATGCACTCTATGCTCCAAATCTGCTGGATTTGGTCGCGACTCCAGCGCAGCGACCCTGGTACGGATATCCATTACCCCCTGAGACAAGTTGTAGTGGTAGGTATCCTGCTCCCTCTGATCAGCCCGTAATTGCTCGATTTCTCTATCGCGTGTGCGATTGCTGATGGAATTTTGTCTGGTTTCTCCAAGAGTGTTGTCATAGGCTGCTATCAGTCCCGCAATGACCCGCTTCAAATCAAAGGGTAGGTCAACCCTGTTCGGCACATGAAACATATCAAGCAACCAATACGTCGTCGGATTCAGCCAGCTAAAATCGTCTGGTGCACACCTATCAGGACGAAGGTGCTGAAGGAAGTCCATTATCGTGTACACATGTTGCTCAGGCTCGCAGCCTTGTTGGTTGGAGGATGATGACTGTTCGTTGGCAATTTTCTTTCCCTTACCCCTCGTGTTGTCGTGTGGTGCCATACTGTCCGAACGTAGACAGACACAAACAAAAGAAAAACAACCTAATGTGAGTAATCGATTTTTGGCACGCGAAAAGAAAACATTTTTGGGAATTGTTGTAACTAATGTTCAAAACAGTTACAGTTTAGAATTTTTGAAAATTCTAGTTCTCTGCAACCAAGGGCTCTGATACCAATCTGTAACACCCCCAATTTCCACTAACGGAGTTTTACCGTGTGGGGTGTGAACCAGACCAGGACCCGAGTCATTAGTTACATCAAACATAAGTTAAGGGTTCAAAATGTAAATATATTTCCAACGGGAAATATCAAAACCAGAGTTAAAGTTTAGCGGAAGCTCATAAAAGTTATGTTGCGCAAAACAAGCGCCCGACAAGTAAATAAAGTTCAAGATAAAGGTTTTAAAAGCAAGTTCCCAAAAATAAAGTTTAACCAGCGTACGTGCCCAAAAATCCGATTCTCCTAGCGTCCTGCAAAGCATGCATAAGAGCAAGTGTCAACTAATGTTGGTGAGTTCACATAAGCACATAAGTATAACTAGTATAGTTATGCAGTACGAATACAACAGTTTTTATTCGTATGTAAGTATGTATATTACAAGTATAATCCATATCGTAGGTAGCGAGCCTAAGTTCATGTCACTAAAACGTTCACAACCGAAGCTGACCAATTAGTTGTAGGAATAATTCCTTACGTGGTTTGCCTTCCCCGTGTCTACTCGATCACGGTAAGTTTAGGCTGACATTGTCCTCAGTCCGACCGCCAGTCGGGTGGTGCATCTCGTGCCCGCTGAGTGGGTTTGTCAGACCCCAGTAGTACTACCTAATATCCCCTCGCTATAAACTATTAACGGTTCGATAAGTAAGGACTTTCAAAGATAAGCATTTTACGTGAACATGTGATATATGTTGGATTTCTACTTTAATCATACATAAACGTTGTTGCGTTATCACCCTAACCCGGGTGTAACGTGTTTGCGTGTGTTATCGTCCAAAACCGAACGTAACGTAAAGATTGTGTAACTCACCTTAGGGTGCACTCCTACAAATTTAGTTAGACTTCTGAGTCTTGCGTAATTACCGAGCACCTATCGATTTTACATACGTAAGTGTGTGTTTGCACATGAGTAACATAGCCTAGACGACGGTATTGATAACAAGTAATTTCAATTATGATGCAGGTGACAAATTCAATACGTGATAAAAATTATTTATTCGAAAGCAGTCAAAAATGACGTAAATCATGGACACAAGAATTTATGAAAATCAATGCGCGTATATTATTCCAAATAATAAAATGTAGATATGATCGGATAAATAAATAATTATATGTATATTTATTCGTAAATATAAATATCAAGGCGTAGTCACATGGGTGAAAAATAACGCGTCCTAAATATATATTTATATGCCGTGTAAAAATTCTGAGAGTTTAAAGAAAATATTTAAAACGTTTGCATGACCATAAATCAAATATATATATGTATGTACTCATATATATAAAACAAATTTTTTTTATAATTTATAACGAGACTATACAATTTTAATTCTTTTAAATAATAATCTTTTCATAATATAAAAGTTTAACGAGTACCCAGCGAGATTTTGAAGATTTCATGGGTCAAGATTCGATACTCGTTTACTAGTACCCTTAAGTTTTGGACCAAGAAAACTTAAAACCCCAAAATAAAAATAAAAACCCAAACAGTGGTGGTCACGAGGCTCGAACCCGTGACCTGAAGATTGTGAGTCCAAAGCACCAACCACTGGGCAAGAGACCGGCTTTGGTTAACTGGTTCGAAGATATATATTTTATGTATATCGCGACTACAGAAACGAGTGCACGGGAAAATTGGAACAAAAAGGATTGGTGCTCGCGGGGATTGAACCGGAGACCTCTCGGTCCCAGGCAATAACGCTAACCAGTTGCGCTACCAGTGCATTTGTGTTTGTATTCAGTTACTAAATAATATATCCAGTCCCCACCAGTCATCATCTTCTTCCCCACAAACTCCGGTGGCCGGAGTTTTATTCCGGTCACCGGAAAATCGCGAAACTAGAAATAAGGAGAAGCAATACGTGCGATTAACAAAGGGGAATGGTTACCTTGAATCGGAATCGAGAAAAGGTGAGTTTTTGAAGACGCAATAGAACCCGAACTTGAATCGCGACCTCCGAGCACGGTTACGATTCGCAAAACCGTTAACACCTAGTTGTTCCCCAGGGCTTCACGATCACAGAGGTTATGGAATGGTGGTGATTCGGTGGGTCTTTTGGCCGGAATTCGAGTTCACCGGAAAAGTTGAAAACGAGAGAAAAAGGAAGAGAGCTCGAGAGGTTGTGTGTGTGTGAATGATTATGATGTGTGATGAATACCAGAGTGATTACAACAGTAATTGGAGGTTAATTACAATTGAATTCAATTGAATTAAAGGAGTCGGTTATGAAATTTGAACAAGAAGTCGCCTGTTTCGTTTCCTGCGTAACTCTTCTGTTCTCTCTCTTTTTTATTTTATTTATTTAAATAACTTATTCTAATTGACAACAATGGTCCCTCCCAGCTTTAATAATTAAAGGAAATTTAAGAAATGACGAAAACGACCCCTCGGAGTAACAAGTTGTCGACATAACCTAGCGAGATTAACGGGAGGTAACTTTAACCGTGCGAATACATGAGTTTGTCCAAATAAAATCAACGTATTATATATTTAAGGTGTAAACCCTAATTGCTTCGCATAAAATCATAGTTATAACCCATAACTATATGTTTTTAGATTTCTATAAGATCATAGAAACACTTCGTATGATTATGTGATACACCGTCACATAGAATCATAAAATGACATGTGTACGTACACACATATATATTATCTAAAAATAATAAATATAGTTGTCACATAAAATGACAAAACGTTTTCATGAAATCATAAAATATAATTTATACAAAATTATAAATTATATATATTCAAGTTGATCGAACGGCGTCTAGACTCATGTATAGTGCTCGTAACTATTCTAGTTAACTGAGGTAACAGACGTTATCAAAATATAACACAAGTTATTAACGGGGTTAACTTGAGAAATTGCCGGTTATCACACCTATGGTAAAACCCTTGAGCTCTGAATATAAAATCACAAGAAAAATAAAGAAATTTTTTTTTCTGGAGGGCATGAGGACCGCATGCCCTATCTGGTTCAACCTCTCGCGGTCCTCATGACTCGTCGGGTCGCTGGGTCAGGATCTGCGTGTTTTTACCCCATGAGGACTATATGGGGGTATGTTTGTGCACCTCTCGCGGTCCTCATCGACGCCCAACACTATAAAAACGAGTTTTGCTCATTTCTGCTTATTTGCACGAGATTTTCCTCCAAGTTCTCTCCACTCTCCTCCTCTACTTTGCATGAGACGTCAAATTCCGGCCAAAGGAAGTCCGGTGGTCGAAGTTTATGCCCTTTGGAGCTCTAGGAGTGTTTCGGGTATGTCCCTAGTTGTTCGTTTCTTCATATTCGTGCATCATTGTTGTGAACCCTCCCTGACCAGAGCTTGTTGATGTTCCAGAAGTGGATGCATATGCGATCAGGAGTGATCAGAGGCACTAGGAGCAAGATTAGAGGCGTTTCGTGGTAAGTTCATGTTCGGTTTTGTGTTCGGTTGAGTTTTATCAAGTTTTTTGATGATCCATCACTCATTCTACGTCTTGATGATCCATACAAGGGATATTCTAGATTATGGAAGTTATTTGGAGATCGAGGAAGTTAAAAACCCGGTTTAGAGGCATTGTACAAGTTTTTCTACACAAGGTACAAGTCCTTTATGCATGCATGTGTATTTTCGGGTTTGTTGATGCTTCTGGAAGATTTGGCCTGGGAAACCCACCATCTCAGTAACAAGATTGTCACATTGGAAGAGATTGGTAATCGGGTGGAGGCGATGTTTGTAGTTTTGTGTTTAAAAACCTGAAAACCGAGTTATATGGACTATTGTCAAGTGATTGTGAAAACCCAGAGATTCCAGTAGCATATGGTTGTTAAAATGAGTTAAGATCAGTCCTTTGTTGGTAAATAGTGAGTTGGAATGGGTGGAAATTATAAAAAACCAGCTTGTAAAATGAGTTCGGGTAATATTCGGATCAAACCGGGACTTATAACGGGAGTTTGACACGGCCTGGAGGCCTAAGAATTTATATTTTGGCTACTGGAAATGTTGGGAATAAAACCCCGTTGTCGAAACAAGCAAAAATCAAATTTTGAGAAAAATTCACTAAATGACAAAATAGTCGATGAGGACCTCATGGGTTTCGTTTGTTGGATTGCTCGCGGTCCTCATAGCCTGGAAAGTCAACGTGGTCTGTTGTCCACCCATGAGGACCGCATGGGATGCTTTTCTGGTTTACTCGCGGTCCTCATGTGTCCCTGGACGGTTTCATTGTTTTGTTTTGTTTTGTTTTGTGTTTTGGGAAATATCGAGCGACCAGTTTGGTTATTTTCACGAGTATGGGCATGTTGGTTTCTAGTAAAGATATTTCACTTCCCGGTTGGGAGCCTATGATCTCGTCGGGTGTTTGTTGTCCGCTCGGTATGTTTCTGGGAGTTTTGTTAAACCTCTCGTTTGGTTAGTTATTGTTGCTACAAATTGTTCAAGCGTTTATAGTTGCGGATAGGTTCTGATATAACTATGCATATATCATTATAATATACTTGCCACTGTGATACACTTGGACGTTTGGATTCTCGTGCCCTATGACGTTTGTTTGATCCACCGCTTGTTTATCTTTGAGTTGATAGCTTTTCCCCTACTTTACCTTATTAACGTTTTGGGGTGTACATGAACCATGTCAAACTATTGCTTTTCTGCTTATTACTGTGCTTAGGTATTTTGTTACCGTGTTATAAATTTATACTCACATGTTACGAGACGTTCATGTTGATTAGTATGGTTAATTTGGGCCTTAGTGTTAGGCCAGAAAGACATATATTGCACCAATACAGCTGTAGAGGTAGATCAAAGTGTCTCATACCCGTTTGTTGGATCCATTGGACCATTAGGGGTCGGGTGATGGTGTATATGCCTAGTCCACAAAGGGAGGTGTGCGGCCATAGGATCGTACCCCCGGAGTGTTGGTTTAACCATAGGAATTTATAATAGTCACAGTATTGTTACTTGATTTGTGGAAACTTGGATTTGAGTTAAACGCGCTATGACTCACCAACAACTTTTGTTGTTGACGTAACTTTGGTTCATGTGCAGGTAAGTAAAGCTTTGGGTGGATGTCACGTTTGGATGTTAGGGAGGAGTTGGGTTTTGTACCCTTTGGGGTTGATTTGGTTGATTTTGGGATTTGTTCCCCGTCATGACTATCCTTTGTTATTGTTGTCTTTTCCTTTGACTGTGTTGGTAGCCTTAGGTTCTGCCAGGGCGTAGACTGATGTGTATTACTTAAGACTTAACATATTAAGTCCATTATGGTTTGTATTTGATTTTGTATTGGACGGGTCTTCCGTTTGTGTGTGTTGACCTTGTGATCTTACATCTATCTGTTTGCTTCCGCGTGTTCTGATATGGGCGGCCGGTCTCCCCCGCGGCAAGCAGTGCGCGTCGGGGCGGGGTGTGACAGGTTGGTATCAGAGCCCAAGGTTCCAGCAGATTAGGTGAATCTTAGAGCCCCTAAGCTTGAACCTCTAAGAAAGAACTTTAAGGCTAAGCTCGGTGCTAAGTCTAGGACTTAGGTGGACGTCTGTGTGCTAGGGAGTAGTTGAGATTTAGTGTAAGGTCGGTGGTAGTTTCAGCCTTGCAACCTGACATTCCTACCCACAGGTGCACTAAGACTCAGTGAACTCTAGCAGGCATACAAAAGCAGATAGTCTTCCCATGTTTGGACCTAGGTGAAGGTTTGTGTGTTAGGAGGATCTCAAGGATTAGTGTAAGGTCGGTAGTAGTTACAGAACTGCAGACTGCCAGTCCTACCCACAGGTACAATAAGACTTGCCGAATCCTAGCAGACCAACATAAGCTGAAAGCCCCTCCTTGTGTGCTTTTGCATTGGGTAATAAGATACATCGTCCTTAGTGAGAGTTAGGGTAACGGTACCCTAGGCATCCATGGGAGATTTGATATCTTGTATATTGTACTGACTTTCAATTTGACAGGTACCCTGAAGAAAGCATGGTTATCGGTCGAAGCAAATCATCATCCTCACGATCTAGCGGAAAAGGAAAGAAGAAGGGGGAAGCAGGTCCCAGCCGACCGGTTATTCCATTGAGCCCCGATTCTTCGGGTTATGTCGTATCTTCTTTAGCGTTTATTCAGAACATGCCGCATCGGGAGGAGCAGCCACAGGAACTTCCGTGACCGCCACGGAAGCGCATTGGAGCTCGTATGTCTGTTAGCCCTCAGCCACAGATCCAGCTGACTCCGAAAGAGATTGATGCCGGGTTTGCCGTAGCAGTAGCAGCCCCACTCGTGGATCTTGACGATGATGATGATGAGGAACCTGAGGAGCATGCATATGAGGTTGAGCCGCCACAGCAGCAGGAGCCCCCGGATCAGCAGCAGTCAGGTAACCATCTGGTTATCGAACTTTCAGTAGGCCATTCTGTCAGCTACCATTCCGGTGTTAGCAACAGCCCGGACGAGTCCGAGCCCATGGTCGAGGTCCCTATTGTTACAGCGGCCACCACTGCAGCCGCCATTGCTCCCGGACACCCTGTTCCCCCACCATACCCACTGTTTTCCCACGATATGCGTGATCCCTATGTTTTTGCACACATGGAGGCGGAGCAGGCATGCCTTGTTTCTGATCGTTACTCCTTCCCAGCGCTACAGGGATCGTACAGTGCTCATGTCCCCATGTATCCCCCACCAGTTGACCCTTATTATGCTCATCCTCCAGCATCCCCACCTTATATGATGCCCTCCTATCCCTATGCCCCATATGTTCCCTATGTTGAGCCTCATCGTTCTTCGTTTTCTGGTCCTGGTTTCCCATTTCCTTATTCTCCATACCGTGAGGTCGCCGGACCTAGCTCCCATGATGTTGCCGTTCTCGTGGAGCGGAACCGCGCACTGGCACAAGAGAACGCCCGCGAAGAAGATAGAGAAGAGTATGGAGAAGATGTTATCGGAGGCATCCACTACTATTGGGGAGGCAGCTAGGATGGGATTTGGCATGGGAAAGAAGAAGAGGCACTGAGGATCGATCCTTGGTGATGATTGTGGATCTACCTTGTGGTTGCATTTCAGACGTGTTATGATTGGCAGCTGTTTGTACTTGTTTTAATTCTGTTGTACTTTCAGACTTTTAGTGGTTGATGTATTGTGATCTGGATATTGTGGTCATAGTCCTTATGCTAGGACTTGTGTAAGACTTGTGATGGTATTATGCTTTAATAAATCCTAGTGTTGTGATTTGTTGATTGTGGATTGGATTGCAATAGGGATTGTAAAGCTTGTTGAAGCTAGGAGTAAGTGATTGCCTAATGTGTAGGAATTGCTTAGAACTCCATTATCCTTTGTTTCCCTTGATAGTCATGACACTGCTTAGTTTCGTGAGCCCCCTATTCCGGGTGTATCCGATAGGTATCCTCCGCACATCCCCGATGACTTAGACCGAAGCTATGCTTCCATATGGTCCACATTTGTTAGGGGCAAGACCGAAGCAAGCGTTTGTTCCCCCGTTTGAATAACCCCTATGGAGTCATGTCCGTATCACAATTGCAAACCTTTGTGGAAATTCTAACTGCATTTCGTCCAAATTTTAGTCGATTACGAAGGCTACTACTAGCAGGACTACGAGAAGGACACGCCATGCTACTGACAATCCCAAGAACGGTGGTGATAGTCCAAAGAATACAATTGAACAAAGCAGTGATGAAGGTGACGAAAACTCCTTCCGTATTGTGGATGAAAACCCTCTAACCTCCGAGTAGAGGCGAGAAAAAGAGCAGGAAGAAAGGTTCCGGAAACTGATTGCTGACGGGATTGCAACTGCATTCCCAAACTTAGTTGCTCAGGAGATAATACTGGGTAAGAAATACGTTGAACCTGAAGGACAGAAATCCAGAACTAAAGAAAGAACCGAATCGAGCCATCATAGGAAATCTAAGTCTGAAAAACGCAAGACAGTGAGAGATGAATCCTCCGCAAGTTCCCGAAAGCCGAGGTCTCAAATGCGTAAAAGGGTTAGAGAAAAGTCTTCTGCAAGCTCGATGAGCGAGCCTGTCACACCCCGGACAAATGATTGGGTGTGAGCGAGATGGAATCATAGTCACAGATATACAGAACAACTACTACTAAATTCAAACGTTAATTAAAACATAATATCATTAATTGTTGCAGCAGAAAGAGTGGTAAATGATATTTTCTTACATTTGAACTTTAATAGTCAAGTTTCATTTATTGAAAACATAAAGTAGTTATTTAGGATAGATAGGGACTAAGACTCCAACGAAGCAGGTCCGAATATAAAGGCGAAGTCCCATTTGCACGGCTTCCATGATCAGCTTAGTTACCTGAGAAATCATGAGTTTAAAAGGTCAACATAAAGTTGGTGAGGTTCACAGGTTTAGGACTTGATAGTAAGATTGTAAAACAGTTTTCAGAGTACTTAAATGTTACGTTGGCTTACTGTTGTAGTTGTATGATCTCACCTGAACCTTGATTTCAAATACTAACGGTTTACCCACCCATGGTATTCTTGCCCGAGAGATACCGAACAAAACAGAATAACTGACGTGTACCCCAAGACAATATCCGGAAGTCAAAATTGGAGCTACCAATCGAGGCAGGGTAGTCAACCCAAATAGATTTATTCACTAGTTATCGTTTCGAGCAGAACTAATTGAAATCAAGTAATGGTGGGATTCAGTTGCACTAACGTTTATAACGATAGAGTACCAGTTGGGAAATCAGTAAGAGAACAGATAGTCATACGGCTAACAATAGACCATAACATTAAGTTAAAACATTTTATCAGTTCATGATTGCTCCCCCATATGTATAAAACAGTTGTTAAGAAAAGGGGTCGTGAAAGTCACTTGATTCAGTGATGATGATGGATTGCCGAGTGGCAACTAGCAAGTAAGGTCCTAATAAAACATAAGACAACATGCATAAGGGTCCACATAATCATTTGAGTAACGAACGTTATCCAAATGATACCGGCCAAGTCTTGACGTATAATCCCGTTTGTAGCGTTTGAAAACCCGTTAGTTAATCAGTAAATGCTAATGTTCACGTATAAAGGCATTTAATGCAAATTGAATACAAGGAATAAACATGCGATAACGTATCATGAAGGCCAGTTCAATCAAGTATTAAACATCGTTTTAAATAATAATATTTATTATTATTTTTATGTTCGCTCGATCGATTGAATAATTAATCGTGTTAAGTTATAATGTATATAACTAGAGTTGGTAATTATTACCGAAATAATTATCCTAACTTGTCGAAATAATTTTATTAGATTATTACAAGTTAAAGATTAAATGATTTAACACAAGTAGTTAAATATTAAAAGTTATTTAATATTTAAATCATGTTATGAAAGTTAGGGTTTTGAGTTAATATAAATATAATTATCATTAAATTAATTATATTTACAAACCAAAATGATTTTAACTCAAATTAGGGTTTCTAAAATTTATAAGGATAATTATTTGTTGAAAATAATTATGTACGACTCGTTACGTCGTAAAACGTTTTTAAATCGTTTAAAGATTTTTTTTTTCAAATTTCAAACGTTTAAAAATAAATATTTGATCCGGTTAAAACGTTTTGATTAATTTTGATTCATTTAAAATAATCAAAAATGTTTAAATTCATTTAAGGGTTTTTAAGGTTATCATTTTATGTCAAATTTGTATATAACCTTCCTAAGTCCAAATTAGTCCAAATGTGTCACTAAAAACCATATTTAGTCCATGAGCATTTGTCATTAGCAACATATTAATCCATTAATGTGGCGACCCTAAAACTTTTGCTTTCTTTCCCCAGCAACCACGACAGCTGAGGCTGCGAACGCTACAACGCAAGCATAATTTTCGGGGACGAAAATTCCAATTACAAGGGGATGATGTGACATCCGAGAATTCCAAGGTTAACTTCCGTTAGACAATCTCCTTTAGTTACGTTATAAGTGTTAACTTAGTAACTAATGCTTAACTAGGCCGAATACGTCCACGACCTTTGGTTGATCACCGAACCCGTCCATATGTGTTTATTTATTGAATTACCTCTACGGAACAAAGTGCACAATATTTACCGACCACAAAAGCTTACAACACATCTTTGAACAGAAGGATCTCAATATGCGACAACGACAGTGGGTCGAGCTACTGAATGATTATGACTTAGCAATTAAGTATCACCCGGGAAAAGCCAATGTCGTGGCTGATGCCTTAAGCCGAAAGGAGTATGAAAAGCCTCGACGAGTACGAGCGCTGCAACTTACCATTCACACGGGATTGCCGGATCGGATCCGCGATGCCCAACGAGAAGCTTTGAAAGAAGAAAACTTCGCAGCTGAAGCACTGCGTGGCGTAGATGGAAATTCTGAAGTTAAGACCGATGGACTCAGATACTATAATGACAGAATTTGGGTTCCTTTACTTGGAAATCTTCGTGAGCTCGTGATGGACGAGGCTCACAAGTCAAGATATTCGGTGCACCCTGGATCGGATAAAATGTACCAAGATTTGAAGAGCTTGTATTGGTGGCCGAATATGAAAGCCGACATTGCGTGATATGTGGCTAAGTGCTTAACATGCTCAAGAGTGAAGATTGAATACCAAAAGCCTTCTGGGCTATTACAGCAACCAAAGATCCCAGAATGGAAATGGGAGGATATCTCAATGGATTTTGTAACGGGATTACCTCATCGATCGAATCGACCAGATGCGATTTGGGTTATCATTGATCGATTAACCAAATCTGCACATTTTATCCCGATGAAGGAAAACGACAATATGGATAAGTTGACAAAGCTGTACATTGACCGAATTGTGGCACGTCATGGAGTGCCTAAGACCATTATCTCAGATCGAGATCCTCGATTTACTTCCCGACTATGGAAATCTATGCAAGAAGCACTGGGAACCAGACTGGATATGAGTACAGCCTATCACCCGCAGACCGATGGTCAGACGGAAAGAACTATTCAGACTTTAGAAGACATGCTCCGAGCTTGCGTTCTCGACTTCGGTAAAGACTGGGAAGCTCACCTTCCGTTGGTGGAGTTCTCCTACAACAACAGTTATCATTCAAGCATTGGTGCAGCACCTTTTGAAGCTCTTTATGGCAGAAAATGTAGATCGCCCGTGTGTTGGGCCGAAACGGGTGAGAAAGGACTCACTGGACCGGAAATCATTCATGATACAACCGAGCGAATTATTCAAATCAGAAAACGGATAGCCGCAGCACGTGATAGGCAAAAGAGCTATGTCGACAAACGCCGTAAGCCTTTGAAGTTCGAGGTAGGTGACAAGGTGCTATTAAAGGTATCTCCCTGGAAAGGAGTGATACGCTTCGGAAAGCGTGGAAAGCTAAATCCTTGCTATATCGGTCCATTTGAAATCATTGGGGAAGTAGGCCCGGTGGCCTACCGTTTACAACTCCCTGCCGAACTCGATGGAGTTCACAACGTGTTTCACGTTTCTAACCTAAAGAAATGTCTGGCTGAAGACATCGAAATAATCCCGTTGGAGGAATTGGAAATTGATGAACATCTGAGATTTATTGAGCAACCGGTAGAAATCATGGGACGCGAGGAGAAAGCCCTCAAACGTAGCAAGATTCCGATCGTCAAGGTTCGATGGAACTCAAAGCGTGGACCTGAATATACATGGGAACGAGAGGATCAAATGAAGAAGAAGTATCCTCACTTGTTCGAGCAAACGTCCACTGAAACTCAAGGTATGATTTAATTTCGGGGACCAAAATTCCTTTAACAGGAGGAGGATGTGGCGACCCTAAAACTTTTGCTTTCTTTCCCCAGCAACCACGACAGCTGAGGCTGCGAACGCTACAACGCAAGAATAATTTTCGGGACGAAAATTCCAATTACAAGGGGATGATGTGACATCCGAGAATTCCAAGGTTAACTTCCGTTAGACAATCTCCGTTAGTTACGTTATAAGTGTTAACTTAGTAACTAATGCTTAACTAGGCCGAATACGTCCACGACCTTTGGTTGATCACTGAACCCGTCCATATGTGTTTATTTATTGAATTGCCTCTATGAGGAAGTATGTGCAACATGTTTATTAATTAAATGTGAAATTGTGTGAAATTCATGAACCATGCTTATCTTGCTTAGAATGTAAATTGGTCACTTTTGGCTTCCAGCGAAACTACCGGGCGAAACTATAGTGTCGCCCGGCTAGCTTAACCTTAGACTTACAGAGCCAGTTTCGCTTGGCCAGCGAAACTACCAGCGAAACTAGCCTCTGTTATATAAGGACATAAAACCCTAGAAGCCCCATTTCTTGCACCTTTTCTCCAAAAACACCCACACTCTCCTGAAATCTCTGGACCAGCCCCAAGACACACCAAGATCAGCCATCACTTCTGTTGGTGAAGATCATCCATCGATCCTTGATCAAACCGTGAGTCCCATAAACCATTCTATGTGTTTTCTATGTGTTTTCCATGTGTTTTACTTTAAAGCATGACCAAACCTTCATGAAATCGAGTATGCTTCTGAGATAATGTTTAGGGATGCTAGATCTGTTATAAAGTTTGCAACTTTACGTTTGAAATCCATCCATAATGAAGATTTATGCCATTTAGGTCATTTTAGGTTTAAAATATGTTTTTGGTGATTTGATGATGAAAACCCATGTTTAAGGTGTCAAAGCTTACTGATTTATGTTGGTAAATGATTATGCATGCTAGATATTGAATTACATGAAATATGGAAGCTGTTAGATTGATTTTTAGGCTGATTTGTGAGTTTTTCGCGACCAGCGACACTGTGTGTTCTCTGGGCGAAATTATGTAGCGAAATTATGTATATCTTCATCCAGCGACACTATGTAGCGAAACTGTAGTGTCGCCGGGTAAACCAACCAGACCTGTCCGAACGAAACTACCGAGCGAAATTCCCTGAACGAAAGTTCAAACCAGTTTCGGGCGAAACTAGGCTAGCGAAACTGTGCCAACAGTTTCGAGCGAAACTAGCCTAGCGAAACTGTGTCATCGGGTATTGCCTAGCGAAAGTGCTGCCCGTGCACACAGCGAAATTGCCTAGCGAATCTATGCTAGCGAAACTATGACCAGACCTAAATCCAAACTTGTGCAATTTACTTGAATGTTATGCCATGACTTACATGATTATGCTATGACGATACATACTTTGATTTCTGATGTATATGAACCCTTGTTTATGATCAACCATCGGTGTCGTGTGTCGGTATGTCGAGTCGTAGTGCCAACGTGCTATGTTATGGGCCATAGTGACGTTATGTAGAGTTTAGACACAAAACTAATACTTAAGACCTAAACGTGTTCATAGGTCTTCGTTAAGCAATAATTGGATTATTAACAAGTGTAGCAGTGCAACCCAAGGTGAGTGTCACTAACCCATTTACCGTGAACCCGGTTGGGTCACACTGAATAACTTAATGAAAAACAATGCTGACAACCTTATGAGAGCTATGCACCTCTCTGATGAACTTGAACTCGGGAGTGCTTGGCACCCACTTGATGAACTTGAACTCGGGAGTGCTTGGCACCCACTTGATGAACTTGAAGTGCTTTATGGGAAGCACTTGCGAATTACTTAAACAACTATTTCTGAAACAAAACTGAAAACACTTTTGAGATTCATGAGAATCCGGAAAACCATTTTAATATGGCTAGCGTAGGTTAAAGTCTAAACCACATGATATCACATGATTTCTAAGGATGCCTTGAAACTTAAAAGTCCTCAACTAAATTGTACCATTAATTGTAAAGCCAGGGGATGTTGGGTAGATCTACTGGAGTTTGACAAACTCCGCCCCGTGGCACGGGCAGTGCACGGAGGTACAATATCAGCCTATCGGACCGTGATCCCGAGAGGACACGGGGGAGGCAAAACCGCGATGACGTAGGTCCGCAAAACATGATGGCACGACCACTACAATATTGGTCAGCTTTGGTACAAACTTCCTTAGTGCATGGAACAACGGATTAGCTACCCGCGATATCGGTTGAGCACTTTAACTATTGAAAACGCTGGAGCGTGTGGATCGGTTCAGTTCGACATCAATTACGTGTATGAAAACAAGAACAATCGGTGTAAATAAACGACTCAATCTCTCATTCACAACTATCACAGTTACAAGAGATTCAGAGTACAAAACACACACTAGTTCTCACACATAAGCTCTCTCAAAAACTAGTAAATTACAAGACAAAACAACCTATTTATAAGCTGCCAAAACACGGCCTCCGAACCTGGTGTTCGGCCAAAGTTCGGAGCCACCGAACCTTGGGTTCGGCCAAGGTTCGGCCAATACAAAACTAGGTTGAAACATTTGTCTTCAAAACTCTATCTGATCCAGCCCGTTGCCACATATCATGTACCAACAAACTCCCCCTTGGCAACAGCTGGACCGTTTGTCATCAGCCTTGAACATCAGCAGCAGCCTCATCTCTTTTCCGAATCAATTCATGATTATTTCCTGCATAAATGTTGAAGGCAAAACAGATCCTTATCACCCTCTGGAACTTCAAAGCCTGTTCCATGTAATCAGGATGATACAGAATCGGATTGTCGTACAGCACTTCAATATCAGCCTTGGACAGATTAATCAGCCACATCGGATCATATATCCGAACAACTCTGTTCTCATTCTCCAGCACAATCACAGCTTCTCCAGTTCTCTCATTATAATACCACCAACGCAGATCTTTGATAAAATCAAGTTCCATTGGCATGAGAGGAATCTTCTTCATCACCACTGGTTTCTTCTTGAACACCAAAATAATCAGTTTCTTACCAGTTCTTTCATGGATTCTTGTACGAGATCGACGCCTTTTGGGCTTCTGAGGATTCAAAAACTGAAACCCTTCTCTGCATTCTCTTTCTACTAACTTCTTGAAATGAAAACCCAAATCATCATTCTCATAGTTACAGAATGGCTTTCTAGACAGCTCTCGAATATCCCACACTGGAAGACTACTGAAATCTCTGGCACACTTAAAATACTGAATTCCATTTTGGCGTTTAATCCCATAACACCTTAACCTTGAAGAATACATCCAACTGATAATATCACCTGAGACTTGACCCTTGAATTTGAAATCTGGTCTTTGAATAATTGGCTTTGCAGGAGGAACATAGTTGGCATGGAACTTTTTCATATATTCATCCATAACCCAACGTTGCTTCTGTTCTTTAGACTCCTTAACTGTTGGATCTTCAGGCTTTTCTGATTCTGTCTTTTTCAATCTTTCTTCAGCTTCAGTAACCTTATCTTTAGGAAATACCTCAAAATCATCACCAGACTGATTGTTGTTGACATTTGAATACATTTCAGGGTATTCTTCTTCAGTAATGTCTTCAACTTCAATTTCTTCTTCAAAAATCCCTTCAATATCTTCATCAGACTCTGGATCAGATGATTCATACTTCTTAGGTTCAGCTTCAGAAACTTTTCTCAACTCTTCATCATTCAAATCAAATACCGCTTGAAGCTGTTCAGCTGTTAATTCACCAGCAATCTCTCCTTCTTCTAAATTCTCAATAATATGCTGGAATTCACTCAGACTAGTACCAGCTTGATTGGATGGAATTGACGAAATCGGCACCGCGTCTCTGGAATCTTTCTCCCCCTGGGATGTAGAAGCCCCAGCACCCGAACTAACATTACCAGTTGGGCCTGAACCTCCACCAACATTCCCTTGATCATCTTGATCGGGATCATCATTCAAAAAATCCATAAAATCTTCACGACATCCAGATCCATCGCCAATCTCCCCCTGAGCTTTAAATTTCTCTAGTAAGAACTTTATTTGCTCACTCATGGTAGCAAGCATGGCATTCTGAGTCTCACTTGCTAAACTCAAACGTTGAATTTGTTGATCTTTAATCAAATCCTGTGCCTTCAATTCTTCATTACTGGCCTGTAACTCACCAACTCTAGCCTTTAAGCTATCAATCTGTTGTTGCTGATCATTAAGAGCACTTTGAAGAATACTGGCCTGAGAGAATGACACTGAGCCTTGCTCAAAGTTGAAATTAATATCAGGAGATGCATTTGTAGCAGTGGCTGTAGAGAACACTGGAGTTGTGGGTGTGGAACCCATAGACTGATGTACAAACTGCGCACCAGTACTTGCTGAAGGTGCTGTGCTAACAGTTGTTGATCTGGTGGCATTCATCAACTCTTGCAAGAAAGCAGACTGAACATCAGACACTGAAGTCTGAAAAGTCGTTGTAACATCCGGCACAGAAATTGTAGGAATTTCAGAAGAAGAAGATACACTCGTACGAGGTTGCAGAATGTACTTCTGAGACTTCCTCCTCTTACTTTTACCACCAGCTGATATTGACTTCACTCTTCTTTTGGAACCAGCAACTGGTTGCTTTCCTTTGCCACGTACAAGATCAGCAGAAGGATCATACTCTTTATCAGATTCAGATGAGGCTACTGTAGCATATACCCGACCCTGATATCGGTCGTTGCTCTTGTTCACACTGAGACGATATGCTAAATGAGCATCACTACCCTTCTTCAATTTCACATACTTAGAATTGATCAAGACACGAACAAACGGATCGTTTGTATCAGATATGTCTTCAGAATCAGCCCCCACATTCAGAAAATCATCATCATCTTCAGATTCATCAGATTCATCAATTAAAGTATTCACCGCCGATGTCTCAGTCACACTGACAGTTACAGGAACTTCTTGTGTTGTAACCACTGGTTCAGAAACAACTGGCTGAGACACAGTCGGTTGAGATACAGCAGGTTGAGATACGGCAGGTTGAGATACGGCAGGTTCTGAGACGACTGGAACTTGTCTCTTTGGTCTTTTCACTCTGCCTTGTTGTGGATTTTGATTTTGTTCTACAATCCAACTATAATCTAACTCTTCTGAATCACTGTCTTGGCTATGACGAGGAGCACCCTGTGCTGGTGCAACATAAGCAGGATTTGCCAAATGACCAATCAGTCGTTTAAATTTTGGCTTCAATTCAGGTGCCATCTTCTGATAAGATGCCAAGGCACCCACACTGGCTTCAGTCATATGTTTTAAGATCATCTTCTGGTTCTCATTCTTCACCAAATTTGGATACAAATCATTCAAGATCATCTGAATAAATCTTGGATAAATGGCTGCCTTCTTCTGCCTCTGAGTAAGATTATCTCTCATGTAATGAAAAATCATCCCAGAAATGTTGTAAGGACGATTCATCACCAAAGCATTCAGCAAAGAGATAGTTATCTGAGGAACTTCATCAAATCCAGAAATCCTGTGTCCCAGACACACCAGCAGCACATGCACCAAATATTTGTAAGGCACGCTCAGTGATGATTTGTAAACCCATTCTTTACTTGGATCATCTGAATACCAAATCCGCTTCAGAAACGCTACATTATCTTCATGCGGAAATGTTAATGGTGCACCGATTGTATCAGACTCCAATTGTAAAACCCTTCTAATGTCAGCTTCAGTAAATTCTACAGTCTGAGCTTGAACTGTTGCTGAAATTTTGATTGGATCGTCGGTAATCGTTCGTGCAGTGCTCCAGAACTCCAAAATAATATCCCGATACACATCACATGTTGCTGTAATGGCATAATGAATTCTTGAACGTCTAAGAAAATCAAAGATTCCATTGCCTCCAAATTGATCAAGCTTGGATATCCCAACACCAAGATGTGCACACACATTGTGTTTATCACCAACTTTCAAATTCACAGCCATATCTGAAAACACATAACATGAAATGTTCATTAAATGTCATATTATTAACAGATATAATCGCCAATGTTCATCAAAACATTATCATTTGCATAAAACAACAACATTTTGACACAAAAATTCCATTTGACCGAACTCTGTCCGAGCCTGCTCCGAACTACTAGTTCGGAGCCTCCGAACCCCGGGTTCGGAGCTCGAACGTCTCCGACAATTTTGAATTTGGGAATTAACGATTTCGGCCAAATCAAGTCAAACAAACAACCATCCATGGTCGGTTTATAGCGACAAACACAAAGAAGCCAAGTTTTCCCACTTTTACACACCTGTTTTAAGTGGTTAATTTCAGATCTAAGTTCTGTTTTACAATCGGATTGTTTTTGAACAAATATGACAGAATTTAGTGAACAAAACCAAAGAGATTACATCCCAGTACTCGGAAACACAATCCCTACCTTAATCTGCACTCAAATCGCTCAAACAAACTAAATTTTTGAAATTGAAAAATTTGGCAGCCTCCAAATTGATCAAGCTTGGATATCCCAACACCAAGATGTGCACACACATTGTGTGTGAACAAAACCAAAGAGATTACATCCCAGTACTCGGAAACACAATCCCTACCTTAATCTGCACTCAAATCGCTCAAACAAACTAAATTTTTGAAATTGAAAAATTTGGCAGCCGTTCGGTACACGTTCGGAGTAAACAGAAATTTGTGACCTCCGAACTCCAGAATCGGAGTATATATAGTATACCACGTTCGGACCCTCCGAACTCCCTCCGAACCTCTCATTCGGACCAGAGATCTCTCCGAACTTCCTCCGAACATATCGTTCGGACCTGAGATCTCACCGAGCTATGTCCGAACTCCTACCTCGGACCCCCCCGAACTTCAACCTTCGGACCTCCGAACGCCAAGTTCGGACCTCCGAACTTCAAGTTAGGTCATTTCCAAAAATTTTCAAATTAAACCTTAAAGTTGATGAATCTTCAAATTGAACTCCAAAGTTTTAAAGTTTTAACAATTTGTCACAAACTTGTTCAATTTTATGATGAAATTTCTGAAATCAAGTCTTTTTGGTTGTTTCCGGCATAATTGGTAATCTTTCACTAACGGTTGATCGAAAATAAAACAGAATTAAAATCTTTTTGATTTTTATAAACTTTCAAACACACTGAAAATCTTTTTGAATTTTTCTAAAATTATGCTAAAACACACCTAAAATCTTTTTGATATTTGACAGATATTCAAGGAAACAAACACACAGGACTAAAATGAAATCACTAAAACTGATATAACTTAAATATTTTTGTGAGAAAGATCCAGACGCGAGATCATATCGGTCAAATATGTATCAGACACACTTCAATTTCATCTATAATCAGCATGCAAGTCAAGTTGGCAGCAAATACAACTTTTCAGTTTATTTCAGCTTGGGTAGATCAATTTTTATAGCTTTCTGATATGTTAAGATGAATTAAGCAAGCATTGAAAATATGAAAACCCACGCAATCAGAAATATCGGTAATCTGGCTTATTCTTACTATTTTTGTATTTTTCACAGAATTTAATTTTCACAGAGATTTATCGTTCATGGTGTTTCATGCAAAAATAACGCAGAACCCTAAACAAACAACAATCAGGTCGGCTGGTAGGCACGCAGAGAAAGTCCGATTGTTTAGGAAAATAAGAAATGAAAAATAAAGCAGAAATTGTATAACCCAACAACAATCAGGTCGGTGCTTCCGCACACGCAGAGAAAGTCCGATGAGTTATACGAAACACCAAAGAAAATAAAGCAGAACGTCAAACGAACAACAATCAGGTCGATCTTTCGATACGCAGAGAAAGTCCGATCGTTTGACAAAATAAAGAAAATTAAACAAGTTTAAATCTTTGCAAAATGAAAACATGCATACACCAGAACATCTCTTATTCTGTTTTTGATTTTTCATTTTTAATGCCAAGATCACACAATACTCATCATGATGTGTCTCACAATTAATCAAGCAATTTTTATATTTATATCATACTCGCATATATCAGATTTACCCTAACGCATTCAACTAACCAAACAAGCACCTACAGCCTTTAATTTTACTTTATCCGTGGTTGATAACACATGCCGATGTATTATCATTTCTCGCTTGGTCGGATCAATTTCTCAATTTTCATTTTTCATTTTTTTTTTTTTTAATCTTTTTGCATTTTTCTTTTTTTTTTAATCTTTTCTGATTTTCTCCCCCTAAAAAATACAAAGACGCTATTTTTGGATTTTTATAACAATGGAAAGAAACACACAAAAGAAAAATAACAAAGAAAATTGATCAACCGTAGTTACTCAACTTGGTAACTTTTGAATGCCGTTAATTTGCAAAAGATAACGGAAACGGGTTTTATCAAAAGCTTTTGTAAAAAGATCCGCTTTTTGAAAATCAGTGTGAATCTTTTGCAAATCAATCAAGTGTTTTTCAAAGAAATCTCGGATGAAATGATAACGGATTTCGATGTGTTTGGTTTTAGAGTGATGAACGGGGTTTTTGGTTATGCAAATCGCAGCCGAATTATCTATGTAAATGGGTGTAGTAAGAAACTTCAAACCGTAATCCCGCATTTGCTGTTGAATCCATAGAACCTGCGAGCAGCAACTAGCAGCCGCTATATATTCAGCTTCAGCCGTGGATGTGGCAACAGAAGTTTGCTTCTTACACTGCCAAGACACCAACCTATCACCAAGAAATTGACATCCAGCCGTGGTTGACTTGAAATTAATCTTACAACCGCCGTAGTCAGAATCTGTATACGCTGATAAGTCGAACTTATCATCATGAGGGTACCAGATCCCGAGATCTGAATTACCCTTCAGATAAGCTAGAATCCGTAACACTGCATTCATATGCGAAACCCGAGGAGCTGCCTGATACCTGGAACACAAACAAACAGCAAACATTATGTCAGGTCGACTCGCTGTCAAATACATCAATGAACCTATTATCGCCCTGTAACGCGTGACATCAACTTTATCACCGTCTTCATCAGGACATAAGCCATGTGACAACTGAATCGGAGTTCCCGGAACGCGAACATCTTCCACTTTGAACCGAGTCAGAACATCTTTCACATACTTTGTTTGATGTATGAAGATACCCTGATCTGATTGTTGAACTTGCAGACCGAGGAAGAACGACATTTCACCCATGGAACTCATTTCAAACTTTGTTTGCATTAACTTCTCGAAATCTCTCGAAAGTTGTTCGTTTGAACATCCAAAAATAATATCATCAACGTAGATCTGTACCAGTAGCAAATCCTCCCCCGTTTTTCGACAGAAAAGAGTAGGATCAACCAACCCACGCTTGAACCCGTTGTCAAGTAAATAAGTAGACAATGTCTCATACCAAGCTCGAGGAGCCTGATGGAGACCGTACAAAGCTTTGTCTAACTTATAAACCTTCTCCGGATAATCAGGATCGAAAAATCCCGGAGGTTGTTTGACATACACCTCTTCCTTTACTTTTCCATACAAAAATGCACTCTTCACATCCATTTGAAACACTTTAAACCCGCGATGTGCAGCAAACGCCAAAAATATTCTGATAGCTTCAATTCTGGCAACAGGTGCATACACTTCGTTAAAATCAGTTCCTTCCTCTTGCGAAAAACCTTGAACAACCAACCGAGCTTTATTTCGGACAATGATTCCGCGATCATCCCGTTTACATTTGTAAACCCACCGTGTCGCACACGGTTCTTTACTACCTTCAGGTAAATCTTCTAGATGCCACACACCCAACTTTTTGAATTGTAATAATTCTTCTTGCATGGCTTCAACCCACGAACCGTCTAACAATGCTTCGTGAACATTCGTCGGCTCAATTTGTGAGATAAAGCATGAATGAAATGCCTCTTCCTGAACTCCAGATTCCAAGATTGAAAGCAAAGCACTACTCTCAATTTGATGTCTTGTGCGAACTCCTTCATGTAAATCACCAATGATGTAATCTTGTGGATGAATGGTGTTTATCCGGAGTGTTTGATTAACAGGAACTACCACCGTTTCAGGTAAATCAGGAACCGGATCTTCCTCAACCACCACAGTATCAGTTTCATTAACATCAACTTCATTAGAAGTAGATTCAACTGGTGGATCAGGTTGCTGAACAGGAATTTCCACCTGATGTGACACGGCTTCGTGAAATTCACTTTCATCTTCAGAAGACATTTCATCAGCAGCAATAGTCGTATCATTTGATGTCTCAGTCAAATACTCATCAGCGACAGGCACTATTGGAGTTGGCAGAGTTTGAATGTTTAGAACCGGTGTATCATCTTGCAATTCAATGAAAACTCTTGTAAGTTGTTCATCAGATACATCTGGTATCGATTTAAGATTTTCAAACAAAGTCTGATAATCAAATAACCAATCCGGTCCAACGCCTCTGGGTGGTAATGTATATGATTGAAAATCAACATGCAGATATTCCCCTACCATACCAGTCTGCTTATTGAAAACACGTTTCTTCTGATTTGAATAACCAACAAACAGTCCTTCAAAGACTTTGTCATCAAATTTCCCTGCAGCAGCCAATACAGTACAAGGACACCCAAACGGCTCTAAATAGTTAAGATTCGGCTTACGATTCTTCAGCAGCTCATAACATGTCTTACCAAGCCGCTTCACGGTAAGCACTCGATTCAGCACATAACACGCAGTGTTGACAGCTTCTGTCCAAAAAGGAACAGGTAATTGAGCATCAGCCAACATAGTACGCGCTGTTTCAATAATTGTGCGATTCTTTCTTTCCGCCACGCCGTTCTGCTGAGGTGTGTATGGTGTGCTGAATTCATGCACAATTCCTATTTCCATACAAAAAGTCCTCACGGCTATATTCTTAAACTCCGTGCCATTGTCACTTCGAATTCTCCTCACTTTCAATTTATACAGTGATTCAAGTGTGGTAATCAAATTGAGAAGAATTCTTGATGTTTCATCCTTGGAAACCAGAAAATCAACCCACGAATACCTGGAATATTCATCCGTAACCACCAAACAATACCAATTTCCCGAGATACTTTCACGATTTACAGGACCAAACAAATCCATATGAAGTAACTCTAATGGGACATCTATTGAATGATGTTTCTTTAGTGGATGAGATTTTCTTTTCTGTTTACCCTTTTTGCAACTCACGCATATATCATTAAACACAAACTGTTGCTTCGGTACGCCTTCAACAAGCCCCCTCCGCACTAGTTCGTTCATCTTTCTGTAATGAATATGACCCATGCGACGATGCCACAAAACAGAATCTCTTTCGGATGCCTTAGACAAGAAACATTGACCTGCGACCGTTGCCTTTGCTGAATTCATGTCAAGCATGTACAAATTTGAGAATCTTGGTGCCCGCATCATCACAAACTCTTCAGGAATCTTGAATTCAGGCTTCAGAATTAAGCATTCACTCCCTGTGAAAGCTGTTGTGAATTGCTTATCACAAATTTGGGAGACGCTTAGAAGATTATATTCTAACTCTTGCACATATTCAACGTTGTCAAATGTGACAGCACCATTCGAAAGTTTACCAATACCGGTTACCTGACCTCCTTTGTTTCCAGCAAACGTTACTTTACCTCCATCGAAGTGTTTAACATCATGCAACAAAGAAATGTCTCCGGTCATGTGTCGAGATGCTCCGCTATCAACAACCCAGATGTTATTCATCAGTTGTCGCGAAGATCCCTGCATAAATTAAACCAAAAGATTAGTTTCGGGACGTACCCAAGCCTGAAGCTTTGGGTCGACCGTCATCTTCAACAAAATCTTTCCCTGCCATGGACTTAGGTTTTTGTCCATCAGTTACATCACCCTTGGAGCTTGAAGCAGAATTTTTCAAAATCGATTTTGTCTTAGAGAATTCTTTTTCCGATTTCTTTTCATTTTTATGAAAATCTGATGATTTTACATTATAATGAATTCTGCCTTGCTCATCCACAAATCTGACCTTTTTCTTAGTATCAGTTTGATAACCTTCAGACATGTCGTCAGACTTTTCTGTGTCAGATTTAGTGGATTTGGGTTTCTTCAACGGACAAGTCCGATATGTATGACCGCGAATTTTGCATTTAAAACCCTTTCGTTTATCAATAATGACCTTTTCATTCGCGTCATCATCCACCTCGGACTCAACCACCCGGTTTTGAAACTTGGGTTTAACAACCTTCTTTGTAACATAACGATGTCCAAATTCATCGTTACGTCCTGAATCATACCCAGACACATTTCCCGAAAATTCATCATAAAAATGATGATCTCTGAAATTCTGAGATCTATTCCTATACCCACCAAACCGTGAATTATATGCACTTTGACCTTCAAAATCAACCCTTTTTGAGATTCTTCTAAAACCAGACTGATTTGGTCCACAACCAAACTCATCATAAAACCCTTCATCATTATAGAATTGAGACCTTTTAACAAATGGACCAGGTTTTCTGAAATTTGATTGTTTGTTATCATAAAAAACTTTTGGTGGTGGTGGTGTTTGAACATTTGAAATTTTCTTGTTCTTCACACTATTGACCAACCCAGACTCAGACTCAGATTGAAATGTGTCCATTGCATTAGCACCACTGCTATTTCCCCTCCTAATGGGCACATTTCTCACTTTGGGATCATATGCTGGATCATATTTACATGAGAAGATTTGATCGATCAAATTTGGGTTCACCATATCTAATGGAAAATCTTTGTCACTATAAACTCTATTAGAACCCTTTAACCGATATGTTACCCATGGTTCAACCTTGTCACAGTCGGTGTCCAAAGTAGAATTGTGAGCCTTGGCATTTGTAGGTTTCAAAATTTTCGGAGAAAAACCTTTTTCAGCAGTTTTAGATTTAGCCGAGGACTCAAATCCGACTCCACCATACTTTGACTTCTTACCTGTAACAGACTTGCTCCGAGCAATCTGCTTTTGTTCGTAGGTACTCAGTTTGGAAAGCTCAGATTTAATTGTTGGAAAATCATGTTTGGAAATTAAATTTTTATGATCTGGCTTACCAACTTTAGACTGAGTATACACCGAACTTTCAACATCAGTCTCCGACACTAAGTCATCGACTTTGTCAAAATCAGAAACATTATAAAAAAGCTCATCAACTGTTGAATCCAAAATGGATTTTTCAGTTGACACTTTTCTGAATTGCTTTGTTCAGCTTGATGAACAACATTTGTCGTTTCCTCAGATGAAGGACCCGGTGTGATATTCACCGGAGATGGGACGTTATTAAGCTTGCCAGAAACATCTTCTTTTCCAGATTTATACAAAAAGTTTGTGAAAGAAGATGAAATTTGAACAGAATCTAATTTTTGTTTTAACTCAAAAACCTCGATTTTCAAATCAGCGACAAGTTTGTTACTAGCAGCTAAATCCTTCTGAACAGACACGAGCAATTCGGACTGATTCGTAAAATCAAATTTTTGCAAACGCAATTGCTCATGTACTGACAGCAATTCCTGGGTTGTCCCCTCCCATCTTTCCTTATAAATGTTTTTATCAGCTTTTGCTACTGCCAGAAGATCATTTAATTTTGTCTTCTCATCTAAGAGCACACTCTTAGCAGTAGCAAAATCATCACATGATTTACACATTGAAGGATATGAAGTTACCTTTGAAGAATCGGCCATCAAAGCAACAGTTTCAGTAAGATTGCTTCTTTTCAATGAACCAATTTCCTGTTTCAGACTTGAATTTTCATCAGTAATTTTCTGCATATCCCTCTGCAATGCAAGCATCTTATCAGCAATTTCAAGAGCATTCTGTTGTGCTTTTTCATATCTCTCTTTCAGCGGAAGACTCTTCTGATAAAGATTTTCAAAATCATTTGCTGCATCAATTGCTTCGGCTTTTGCTGCATCACATTCTCGAATCAATGCCTCCTTCTCATCAGTCAGAAGTTTAATTTGCTTTTCTAACAAAAGAATTGCATCAGATTCGATCTTGTCAGACACATCAGCCATAAATGCAAATTTTTCTTCATTCACAGACTTATGATCACTTCTACATTGTAAAACTTCATCACCATCAGGCATTCCATCAAAAGTTTCCTCAGTTTTCTCATCATGTATTTCTTCTTCATTGTCAGTTGATTCAGTCAGAGTTTCTTCATCCTGCACATGAGTAACAATTAAAGCAGAAGAATCAGCAAATTGATTTCCCCAATTATATGTTTTATCAACTTGAGAAACAAGAGCTTTTGATGATTCAGATTTGGAACTAGAAGTACTCCCTGAACTCGACGAAGTGTTAGATCCAGAAACATTTGATTTTGGAGTAAATTTCTGATATTCCTGCTTCTTTGGCTGCGGACATTCACGAGCAAAATGTCCAAAATTGGAACAATTGTAGCATCTGACTTTGGATTTATCAAACCCAATCCTGCCACCAGAATTCAAATCCTTTCGTCCAGTTTTCTTCAAAAATCTTTTCACTCGTCTCGCCAACATAGCAAACTGCCAGTTTATATCCATTAACTCCAAATCATCAGGATCCACCTGATCATAGTCTTCTTCAGTCAACTCAGCATTACTAACCTTTCCAGTTATCAATCCATAATACGATGACACTAATGCAGAAACAAGAGCCATGTAATCTTCAGTGGTAGATACCGACATAGCCATCTTTCCCGTGTTCACCAGATTACTTGCTGGAATTGACGTACTACTAATTCCAGGACTATAATTGTAATCAGTACTTTGTGAACCTGATCCAGTCCCCGAATTTGAAACAAATCCTTGTAAATTTCCAGCCACAAATGCTGTAGCAGGTGCAGAACTGGTTACCTTAGCTGATTTCCCAGAAATAGTTGCTGCATTTGACCCATAGTAGACATCTGGATTCTGAACTGCAGCTGGTGTAGTGTTAACATTCTTCATTTCTAAATCACGAGCTTGCAATTTACCCAAAAGCTTCACAAAAGTCAACTCAGCATAGTCTTTGTCATTCATGATCATCAAAACATACGACTCCCATTTTGATGGCAAACCTTCCAACAATTTTTCCTTCAGCTCTTCGTCATCTTTCTTAATTTGGACATTATCCATTTCAGACAGTAAATGACAATATCTCGAAATTAGTTCAGGAACGCCCTCACCCTCAAAATGTTTGAAGTTGTCGAATTCTTTATTAAGCACCTTCTTTTTGCTTTTCTTATACTGTTCATTACCCTCACACCTCTCTTTCAGAGTTGTCCATAACTCATGAGAGTGTTTGCAACTTTTGAATTGATGTAATAACTCCTTTGGCAAAGCTTGAGTGATTAAACCGTACGCTTTCTGTTCACGAACAAAATCAGCTTTCTGTGTGAGATCCAAATTTCGCTGCATAATAGGAACATTATTAACGCCAACCGGATACACATATGGTGTATCCATAGCAATCCATAGATCTGGATCCGTTGTTTCGATATATGCCTCAAATCGTTTCTTCCAGTTTGCATAATCTTCAAATTTAAGCAACTTTGGAACTTTCTGAGTTGTTCCGATTTCATTGTCATAATTGAGTAAAGTTTGCATCTGCGTCTGAATAGCCGCAAACGCGCTATAGTCCGACATGATTGAAATTGAAACAAATTCTGAATTGTCCGAACTTGGTCCGAACCTACTATACCCTCCGAGCTTCCTCCGAACTAGGTCCGAACTCAGAAATACAGTCCGAACTACACCGAACTACCTCCGATCTCTCACCGAAACACAATAACTCCGAAGACCCTCCGATCCTAGTCCGAACTCTTACCGAACGTTGAATCTAGTCCGAATGTTCACCGAACGATCTCCGAACTTTCACCGAGCTCCTCCGAACTTAATGTTCGGAGCGGTTATACCGAGCTGACTCCGAACCTGGTGTTCGGAGCGGTTACACCGAACGTGGAGTACGGCCGAACGCGAGAAACCAAAAATTTTCAGAAAAACTCACAAAAATTGACACCTCTCGATCTGTGGATACTCAAACTAACGAAAACGAACAAAAACAAGCATTTTGAACGTGAAACATGACATTTTAGTCGAGATTTTTGAGAAACGAAGATGAAACACGAGCTTTGTCACACACTAATTGAATCAAATCGAACTAAACTTGACCAGAAAGCTCTGATACCACTTGAAAACGCTGGAGCGTGTGGATCGGTTCAGTTCGACATCAATTACGTGTATGAAAACAAGAACAATCGGTGTAAATAAACGACTCAATCTCTCATTCACAACTATCACAGTTACAAGAGATTCAGAGTACAAAACACACACTAGTTCTCACACATAAGCTCTCTCAAAAACTAGTAAATTACAAGACAAAACAACCTATTTATAAGCTGCCAAAACACGGCCTCCGAACCTGGTGTTCGGCCAAAGTTCGGAGCCACCGAACCTTGGGTTCGGCCAAGGTTCGGCCAATACAAAACTAGGTTGAAACATTTGTCTTCAAAACTCTATCTGATCCAGCCCGTTGCCACATATCATGTACCAACAACTATACAAAACTAGTTCATACCCGATAACGTACGTTACGGACATCAATTCTACTAAACCACGTTACTATGATTTTGGTCATTACAAAGCATTGCTTTCCACAAATAAACATCACATAAGTATATGTTGACACGTTATGATTATGAGACCGGGCCACTGCGTGACAAGCCCACTGTGAACTCACCAACCGTTAGGTTGACACTTGCGTGGTTTAAACTTTTGCAGATCGCTGAGGAGTATCCGGAGCGGGTTGGCATGGCACATGAAGACTTTTATTTTTGATTAAACTTAATTGGGGATTTAAAACACTGATTTGTAAAGCACGTGGTTAGTGCTAAGATGATATTTTGTTCCGCTGCGTAATTTGAGACTTTATTTATGATATATCTTGGACTAACTCTGATTCGTTTAGTATTTGTAACTAATGGTTGTGGTCCTGGTTTGCTCGCACCCCTTAACGGTATAAACTCCGTTAGTGGTTAATTGGGGGTGTGACAATTAACAAAATGATTAACAATATAAGTCACAACTAATAATTCTATCATTTTATGTCCTAACATAATCATGATTATATCAATTCTAGTGAACCATAACATTTTAACACATATAATCAACAATGTCTAAACATGTAACATATGTTAATTAATAAGTTATAAAACTTATCTTCTATGTATTTAAAACACCACATTATCACATTTTCAAACCTTATAACCTTAAGGTTTATATAGAAATGTAGTTAGGTGTTTACGATCGTTAGAAAACTTGGGTTTTTAATGGATCGATTGTCAAGACTCGTGGGATCGTTTGGGACGTTTAGTAACGTATCAAAAACGTAAACGAAGGGATTAAAAACGACTCACAATGGAGAAGGAAATAAACCGAAAGAAGGAAAGAAAGGTGGCGGGTGGCGGTTCTCGGTGGAGGACAGCAGCAACTCCGGTGCAGAGGCAACAGGGAGGTGGCGTGGTGGTGGCTGTGATCCAGTGGCAACAGTGGCAATAACGGAAACAGCAGCATTAGCTCGATCACAGCAGGTGGCTGTGGTTCGGTGACAGCAGGGAGGCGGCGGTGGACTGGTTCAGTGGCAGCAGCAGTTACGGTGGTGGTGGTGGACTGGTTCAGTGGCAGCAGCATTAGCTCGATCACAGCAGGTGGCAGTGGTAGGCAGTAGCTCCGGCGAGACAACAGCTGTAGGGGCTGTGGTGGTGGGTTGTGAGCTGCCGAGAGGAAAAAAAGAGAAGGTAGCAACAACAAGTTAGCGGGTCGGAGCTGGTGGCGGTGGCTGCTGCATTCCGAGAAGAAGGAGGAGGAGGAAGGTGGTTGATGTGGTGGATCACGGTGGTGGTGGGGGTTGTTCTGGCCGAAAAAAAGGAAGGGAAGGGGCTGTGTTTTCTCAACAGAAAGTGAAGGAGAGGTAGATGGTTGCTTGATTCACGGCACGGGGAGGAGGTGGTGGTTCAAGGTTATGGCGGTGGTTAAGGGTGAGGGTGGTGGCGGCAACAAGAGGTGGTGGTGAGAGCTGTGGTGTTCTCGGCAGAAAACAAGGAGCAAGGGGAGAGGGCGAGGAAGTGGGGTCTTGAGTGTTGTGTATACATGTGTAAGTGAGTAAGGTGAAGTTGGTGGTGATGGTGAGGTGCAAGTCACTCTCATGTACAATCTTCACTATGCACAAATGATGACGCTATAGGTAGGTTGATAGGTGAAGAGGTGGTCAAACTCTTGATCATAAATTTTTATCCAAATATCTCCTAACTAGTTTTTATAAAAAAAATCTCATTGGTAGGTGACTTGTTTTTATAAAGTCATGTCATGTTTAATAAAATGTAACTAGCATTAGAGAGCTTTTATAAAATATAAAAGAATGGTAATGGTTTATAATGATAACTTTTATGTTTAACCAATGGATAAAATTAATACAAGTCCATGACTAATTTTTATAAAAATATAAAAAGGTGATGACCATTTATAAAAATTAATTCAAGTTTGATGGGTTTAAATTATAAAAAATAAACCCATTGGGCTTTGGGCTTTATATTGGGCCAGAACATTTAAAAGAAAATGTAATTGGGCTTGTTTGTCGGTTTGGGCCGTGCGGGCCCAAACGGGGCGCTGGTTCGAGGCCCGGGCCCGTTATGCATTAGTTGCGGTTACAGGTCGTCACGATCATTCGGAATATTACGTTTGAGTAATGGATCAAGGTTTCGGGCTTGGTTTTATTGTTTTAGGCTTATTGGGCCTATTGGGCCTATTGGGCGAAGTCGGGCCCAATTAGGTGTTCAGTTGGAGTTTGGCATAAGTCTTGACAACGATTTTAGCTTGTGATGTTTTTATTTCATAAAAACAATTGCTTAAGTTGATTATAAAAGTTTTTCAGAAATCAGTTATATTTTTCAGTTTTTTTTCAAACGGGTTACGTAACATTTTCAGTTTGTCAGTTTGTAACAGTTTTAAGCTCGACCGTTCATATTGATTAAAACCGAATAGTTTTAGATGATCGATCGGTTATCAGTTTAACGTGTCGATTATATAAACGTTCGACACCAGTTCCGGATAAAATATAAAAATACATTTTGTATTTATTTTTCTTATTATTGAAGTTCCATGATTTATACATGAAATCTTTATGCATTTAACGGTTATACGCTTCTAGTACAAACGCGGGATTAGGTTTACGTCATCAGTTAACAGTCAGGCATAGTAATTAGCAGTTTAAACAGAAATCAGATCAGAGCAAGCACAATTAATACTTAATTAAAAGTCAAAGTAGATGGTTTGACCTGGATTTTCGGACGAGGTGTCACAGAGCCTAAGAGACGTTACAAGTATAGTTTAGATTCTGACAGCTCTGAGGAGCGCGAAGTAAAGAGAGAGCGAAAGGAGAAACGAAAAGCCTACCAGAGGGGTTGCGGCTACAAGACATACATGGCGAGTAAACCAGGAATCTTTAGGGGTGACAAAAGTGCCACTAAGGCACTAAACTGGTTGGATGAGGTTGAAAGCGCGCTGGATATCAGCGAGTGTGCAGAGAGAGACAAAATCAAGTTTGCTTCTCAATCATTTAAAGGACCCGCTCTAAATTGGTGGAAAGCGGAGCTGAACAAAAGAGGCAAGACTAGAACTTACTCGATGGGTTGGAATAAGTTCCGCAGATTAGTGTTGGAAAAGTTTTTGCCAGAAAATGAATCTGAGAAGTTGGAGAATGAGTTTATTCACTTGGAGATGAAGGGGTCAGATTACATGTCGTACATTAACAGGTTCAATGAGCTGCTGAACCTTGTTCCTCATATGGCAAAGGAGGAAGAAAATCAGATTCGTCAATTTTAATATGGTCTGAGCCTAGTAATCAGGGCAGGTGTGAGAGCTTCTCGACCTCATACTTTGAAATCTGCCATGAATTTGACTGGCACTCTATGTGATGAGTGGAACCGCCAATCTGAGAGATGGGATGAATCGTCAGTGCACCGTAAGAGGTTTGAGGGTAAGAGAAGGGACCGTGACCGAAATCGTAGGGGACATAGAAAGAAAGGCAGGGATGAGAAAGGTAGAGACTACAGGGGAGACAGGCCCACATGTTATAAGTGCAATACGGTTGGTCACTTTGCAAATTAGTGCACAAAGCCTGCTACCTGTTACAACTGCGGCGACAGAGGTCACATAATCGCTGACTGCCTAAAACCCAAGGATGCTGCTAAAGAAAGAAACCGGGGCAGAGATGGCGGGGGTCCAAAAGGTAAACCTCACCTATTTATCATGACTGCTGAGGAGGCTCGTAATAGTGATGATGTTATATCTGGTATGTTCTTTGTGAACAATGTGCTTGTTAGTATGTTGTTTGATTCTGGAGCTAATAGGAGTTTTGTGGCCACTTCGTGTTTACCCAAATTGAAATGTGCTTTACATGCGTTAGATAGACCCTATGTTATAGAAACTGCTAGTGGGCAGGAGATTAGCATTCCTGAAATTGTTAGATGTTGCCAACTAAGAATAGATGATGCCTTATTTAATCTTAAATTGTTACCCATGGCCTTCAAGTGAATTTGATATTGTACTTGGTATGGATTGGTAGACTCGCTATCGAGCCAAGATCCACTGTGATAAGAAGGTTGTGGAAGTAGAATCGTCAGAGGGCAAGGTGCACACTATCGTCGGAGATCGCCAAGCACGACCTTTAAATTTAATCTCAATGCTTAGAGCGGAAAAGTGTATGAGGAAAAGATGCCAAGCTTTCTTGGCTAACTTAGTAGAAGTCCCACGAGAAGAAAAGGTTGAAGACGTACCCGTTGTCTTCAAGATTCCCGATGTGTTTCCCGATGTGTTTCCCAAAGAACTTCCGGGACTGCCACCAAAGAGGCAAGTGGAATTCCAAATTGAGCTTACACCAGGGACGACTTCGATAGCTAAAGCACCTTATCGCCTTGCACCATCGGAGATTTAAGAGCTTAAGAGTCAACTGCAAGACCTTCTAGATAAAGGATATATCCGGCCTAGTTCATCCCCATGGGGAGCCTCCGTTTTGTTTGTAAAGAAAAAGGATGGCTCTTTGCGCACGTGCATTGACTACCGTGAGCTCAAAAAGGTAACGATCAAGAATAGATACCCACTTCCTCGCATAGATGATTTGTTTAACCAGCTCCAAGGGGCAAGTTACTATTCAAAGATTGACTTAAGATCTGGATATCACCAAGTGAGAGTTAGAGAAGAAGATGTTCCAAGAACTGCTTTTATGACAAGATATGGGCACTATGAGTTCACCGTGATACCGTTTAGATTGACAAACGCCCCTGCAGTCTTTATGGATTTAGTAAATCGAGTGTGTAAGCCTTACCTCGATAAGTTTGTGATAGTGTTCATAGATGACATCTTGATTTATTCACGAATGAGGAAGGAGCATGAAGGACACCTTAGGAAGATTTTATAGGTATTAAGGTTTGAGAAACTTTATGCTAAATTTTCTAAGTGTGAGTTTTGGCTTAGAGAAGTACAGTTTCTAGGACACATTGTAAGCAGTGATGGAATTCAGGTAGATCCTGCTAAGGTTAAGGCGGTAATGAACTGGGAGCAGCCTAAGTCTCCGACATAAATTAGAAGATTCTTGGGTTTAGCAGGTTACTATAGGCGATTCATACAAGATTTCTCTAAGATTGTGACACCATTAACCGCGTAAACTCAGAAGAATGCAAAGTGGGATTGGAAGCGGAAGCACACTGATGCGTTTGAGCTTCTAACGAAGAAATTGATCACCGCTCCTATTCTTTCCTTACCTGAAGGAACAAAAGACTTTGTTGTTTACTGTGATGCATTGATCAACAGGTTAGGATGCGTGCTGATGCAGCGAAACAAGGTGATCGCCTATGCATCAAAGCAACTAAAGACGCATGAGAAGAATTACACTACGCATGATCTGGAACTCGGTGCGGTAGTGTTTACCCTAAAGATTTGGAGGCACTACCTCTATGGCACCAAGTTTGTGGTGTTATTAGATCATAAGAGTCTTCAACATTTGTTCAATTAGAAGGAATTAATCTGCGTCAAAGGCGTTGGATGGATGTGTTAAGTGATTACGACTGTGAGATTAAGTGTAATCCTGGGAAAGCCAACGTAATAGCAAACCCATTAAGTAGAAAGGAAAGAACCAAGCCTCTGAGGGTTCGTGCAATGAGAATAGATGTGCGTGCTGATTTGATCGATGAAATTTTGAAAGCTCATAAGGACCAAATAACCGATCCAGAAGTGAATAGAAAAGAAGAAATGATGACCATCGTGGGTCGCCTTACCAAGGGACCCGATGGTATCCTTAGATTGGGAAATAGAATATGGGTGCCGAAGGGAGGTGGTCTCCGTGAAATGATCCTTCGTGAAGCGCATAAGTCTAAGTATAAGATGCACCCTGGTAATGATAAGATGTACCAGAATTTGAGACCCCACTATTGGTGGCCGGGGATGAAGAGAGCAATTGCCGAGTATGTTGGGAAATGCCATATGTATTTGCAGGTAAAAGCTGAGCATCAGAAGCCAGCTGGTTTACTTCAGCCTTTAGAAATACCTGAGTGGAAATGGGACATGGTGACTATGGATTTTGTAACCAAGCTTCCTAAAACTAGGAGTGGTAATGATGCTCTTTGGGTAATCGTGGACCGATTGACAAAATCAGCTCACTTTTTGCCAATTAAGGAAACTTACCCCACGGAATAACTGGCCAAGATCTATGTAAAGGAAATTGTGTCAAAGCATGGAGTTCCATTATCCATTGTATCTGATAGAGATGAGCGATTCACTTCCCATTTCTGGCGAAGTCTTCAGGAAGCGTTGGGAACTAAAGTGAGATTGAGTACGGCATATCATCTGCAGATGGATGGGCAGAGTGAAAGAACCATCCAAACCTTAGAGGACATGCTGAGAGCATGTGTGATGGAATTCGGTGGCAGTTGGGATACCCACCTACCGTTGGTAGAGTTTTCATATAATAATAGTTATCACTCTAATATACAAATGGCACCGTTTGAAGATCTATATGGCAGGAAATGTAGAGTCCCGTTGTGTTGGTCTGAAGTTGGAGAAGGGCAACTTACAGGACCAGAGTTGATTATGGCTACGAATGATAAGGTCCGAGAAATTCGAGAAAAGCTTAAAGCCGCACAGGATCGGCATAAGTGTTATGCCGATCGTCGTCGTAGGCCATTGGAATTCAAGGAAGGAGATATGGCAATGCTGACAATATCAACTTGGAAAGGGATTATTCGGTTTGGAAAGAGAGGAAAGTTAAGTCCTCGTTACATTGGACCCTTCAAGATTATATCCAAAGTCGGCAAGGTGGCCTATAAACTGGATTTGCCTGAAGAACTCAGTGGAGTTCACGATGTGTTTCACGTATCAAACCTGCGCAAATGTATGGTTGATGAAGCCCTAACTACTCCGCTTGAAGAAATTCACGTGATTGAGAAATTAAACTTCACAGAAAGGCCGGTTGAGATTATTGAGAGAACTGTTAAGAAATAACGCAGAAAGAAGATTCCAATGGTAAAGGTTAAGTGGGATGCTCGGTGTGGACCCGAGCATACTTGGGAATCGGAGGCGGACATGCGTAGGAAATACCCACACCTTTTTGAGCCTAAGTGAGGTCCGGGATTGAATTCTTTTAAGGGGGGGGGGGGGGGGAGGATGTAACACCTAATGTAAAACCCTTGAGCTCGGAATATAAAATCACAAGAAAAATAAAGAATTTTTTTTCTAGAGGGCATGAGGACCGCATGCCCTATTTGGTTCAACCTCTCGCGGTCCTCATGACCCGTCGGGTCGCTGGGTCAGGATCTACGTGTTTTTACTCCATGAGTACTGCATGGGGGTATGTTTATGCACCTCTCGCGGTTCTCATCGATGCCCAGCACTATAAAAACGAGTTTTGCTCATTTCTGCTCATTTGCACGAGATTTTCCTCCAAGTTCTCTCCACTCGCCTCCTCTACTTCGCCTGAGACGTCAAATTCCGGCCAAGGGAAGTCCGGTGGTCAAAGTTCATGCCCTTTGATGCTCTAGGAGTGTTCGGGTATGTCACTAGTTTCTTTGTTTCTTCATATTCGTGCATCATTGTTGTGAACCCTCCTTGATCAGAGCTTGTTGATGTTCCAGAAGTGGATGCATGTGCGATCAGGAGTGATCATAGGCACTAGGAGCAAGATTGGAGGTGTTTCGTGGTAAGTTCATGTTCAGTTTTGTGTTCGGTTGAGTTTTATCAAGTTTTTGGATGATCCATCACTCATCACTACTAGAAATAACCCCTTCCTTGAAGCGCGAACAATGACACTAAGAAATTTATGACGCGCAAAAACAAGCGTCATAAAAAAACTGTCGTATTTAACAAAATTTTACAACATTCAGTGGCTAGATGACGCGTATTTTTGCGCGTCATGAATATTCTGTCATTTGCAAAAAATATAAAAACGTGGAGGACATAATTTTCATGCGCGTCAAGCGTAAAATTAAATTCGTCATTTTATAATTTTCCTGCCGAAAAATAAATACGCGGAGGATATAACCCGCCCTTCTACACTTAGGGTTTTTTTGTGTCTTTTTCCCCAAAACCTCCCGCGCGCTCTCTCCACTTGATCTGGCGAGTACCGCCTACCGCCGACCACTCCCGCCGACCGAATAACGTCGACCACCGACCAGGAAGAAAGAAGATTAGGGTTTACTAATTTCGTTTCCACGGGAAGAAGAATAGGTTCGTGATTTACCGATTTCGTTTACACAAGAAGAAGATTAGGGTTTTTTTCCTCTTTCGGTCCTCGATGGTTCTGTATATTTGACCTAACTTGGATTTGAAGGTACAAAAACTGGCGGAGGTGCCTTCGTAGAAGAAGAAGAGGAGATCAATTTCCTGTTTTCGCCTAATCAACAGGTAACACTGTGTTTGTTTAGGGTTCGCATTTCTTTCCTAAAATCTTCAGTTCTACTTTAATAAATTCATGATTGGTGTGTGTTTGGAGATCCGCAGCTGCACAAGTGAGAATGGATTGAGCCTTCCAGTCATGTCCTTGTTGACCAGACTTGTTTCCTTCTGCAGATTCCAAAGTTGGGATTAAAGGTACCACATTCTGCCAAATTGTTCTATTTTTAAGGTCTGTGAATGAAAAGATTTTGGTTGTAATTGTCCTTCGTTTTGATAACCCTTCACAGCCCTCGAAATCGTCTGTAGTTTCTAAAAAAGTTTGGTTAAACGTGGTTAGAACTCTCTCCCCTGTAGCTGATTCTGATTTCGTAGTGTTTTTAAGAACGGCGTTCTGTATTTACTTATTCATTTTCATATTGATGTTCTTGATTGAAATTAAATGGTTTTATTTGGTAACTTTGGTTGTATTGAATTCATTCATGATAGCCATATTAGTGTTTTTGTTTTGTTTGAAAGATATGCTTTCAGACTTGTAGTGCAGTGTCTGATTTGATAATTTGATTTGTGTAAAAGCTACAATCCCCAGTTTTGATTATTGACAAATGTAATAGCTTATTAAGTTAGTAGGTTATTTTTATGTATAATGATGTTTGAAATTCTAATGTCCTTTCTTGGATCAACCTTCAATGAGGTTGTGGTGGTGGTTAGTGCTTCGTTAGATTTGGTTAGATTCTGTGTTTGTGACAGGCGATCAGACTCCTCAACAATACGAACCTTAACAGCAGTTTTTAGAATAATTAGACATTTTATAATCATAGTTGATCACAACTGATGATTTTTTTGTATCATGTAGTTTTCCGTGTGCAAGGAGAAGTTAAAGATAGAAACATCATTGAAAAATGAAGCTATGGGGCAGACCCACATGCTTAAGAAACAACATCGGGTTGAATTTCCCTACTTTTATACCAGCACCTCTTTTTTTTACCTTATTAAGTTTTTGTTTTGTAGTATTTTCTAAACAACTGTTTTGTTTTATAAAATCAATAACTTTTTTCCTACCTATAAATCTGAAAGCTTCTTTTAGCAGCTATACATTTAATTTTTTTTAGAGTTTCGGCCTCTAGCCTTTATAAGGTCTAACTTTTTTAGCCTTAACTGTGTTTCTTTTCTTCAGGTTTTTGTTAATAATCCAATGGGTTTGAAGAAGATTGGGTTGCCTATAGCTCGATTCGGTCGACATGCCAAGAGGTCATATGGGTTTTGTATAAGGAGAAGAGAGTGGTTAACGGGTCATTGGGATCATGTCGTTTGGATGGATCCAAAGACCATAAGAAAGAAGAAAAGGGTGTGATGCAAACAGCAAGCCTATTGCCTCAAATGATCAAGAAAACACATTCCAAGATCCTTGACCTACATTCATTAGTCCAGGTCAGTTTTTTCCTATTAGCAATCCATATTTTTGGGAGCATAAAGACTTATGTATTGCGTTGATTGAGTGTACATTGGGGATGGTTCTTGTTGTTGGACACCAATTTCAGTTCATGTTTTCCCACTTATTGTTTCAACAAATCAGCAGTCACTTATAAGAATAAGTAATATTCACAATTTATTTTGTCTATTTTTTCCAGACAGGAAAGTCAAAGCATTTTGGTTTCATTCAGTTGCTTCTGCAGAGGTTAAACACATACCCACTTTAAGCTTGAATTATTATTTTAATTTATTATTGGAAGACCTTAACTTGGTGTAATTATATATATGTTCAGGTGGCAAAGATTGTTGTTGATGATAATTGATATGGTTGGGCAATAGCCAAATCCCTAGCTGCTGCTGGTGCTGAGATTCTTGGTAAGCATTATCATACAGTACAACATACGAAAACTTGCATTTGTTTTTTTATTTGTTAAAAAAGAATAGTTTTTGTTGTTGATGTTAGCTGTTATTAGGCTCTTCATTGTTCTGTTACTGCTAATCGGAAGATGCTGTCGATTTATATGAAAAGGCTGCCAACAGTTACAAGCTAGAAAAATCTTGTAAGCATCAATGCTCGAATATAGTATAATATGTCATGCTTTTGATCAGACATTCAAAGAACATCTTGATAGCATGTATGTATCGAGGGAGCTGCCTGAGTTTCTTAATTCTCTAATGTAATTGTTATAAATAATTTACAACTTGTAATAACTTGTAAATGAGCCCTGTGAGCAGCCATGAAACCTCCACTACATATATACCTCCACCTGTGGAACCTGGCAGCAACTAATCTGCCAGATTCAAGGTCAGGGATGTTCAAGTGGACAAAGGAGCTAGAAAAGAAAAAGTAGGACTCATGGCCAAGGATGACACTTTTGATTTATAATTGTCACACTAACACGTCTACTATTTTACATGTATGATAAGAATCATGATTTTATCTTCTTGTAATTTGTAGGATCCAGAAAGAAGAAGCGGTAATCACTGTTTGGGATAATATGCAGAATGCGAAAGTAGAGCATCAATCCGGAAACTGGAGGTGCGTTTGGTAAACAGTTAACATACTCTTAACTACAAGATTTTGCTGATGCTTTACGGGAGATGTGGTGGATTAGCCGCTGGATTCATGGTTGTCCAATGTGTGGAGGGACATGGGTTCGTGTTGTATAGAAGGCCACTTCTTTTTCCGGTTATGTTTTGTATTAACTTAGAAATACTTTGTGAACTTTGTAATGTTTTCTATATATATAAAATGAATTATTTTGCTATAAGTGTATTTTTATTTTGTATTATCAAGTTAATTGTCATTTAATGTAGAAATTAGTGATTTTAGAAAAAATATTTTTTTAATTAAAAGTTAAAATTCTTGACGCGCAAAAATGCGTGTCATAAGCTAATTTATGATGGGGGCTTCTTTGACACACATTTTATGACGCGCATTGAGTGTCATAAATGGAGCGTTATCGTTCGCACGTCAAGAACAATATGACGCGCATTTTGCGCGTCAAGAAGATTCTTGACCCTACCTTCCTTGACGCTTTTTTGCGCGTCATCTGGGCCCTTTCTTGACGCGCAAAAAGCGTCAAGAAAGCCCTTTCTTGTAGTAGTACATTCTACATCTTGATGATCCATACAAGGGATATTCTAGCTTATGGAAGTTATTTGGAGATCGAAGAAGTGAAAAACCCGGTTTAGAGGCATTGTACAAGTTTTTTCTACACAAGGTACAAGTCCTTTATGCATGCATGTGTATTTTCGGGTTTGTTGATGCTTCTGAAATATTTGGCCTGGGAAACCCACCATCTCAGTAACAAGATTGTCACATTGGAAGAGATTGGTAATCGGGTGGAGGCGGTGTTAGTAGTTTTGTGTTAAAAACCCAAAAACCGAATTATATGGACTTTTGTCAAGTGATTGTGAAAACCCAGAAGTTCCAGTAGCATATGGTTGTTAAAATGAGTTAAGATCAGTCCTTTGTTGGTAAATAATGAGTTGGAATGGGTGGAAATTATAAAAAACCCGCTTGTAAAATGAGTTCGGGTAATATTCGGATCAAACCGGGACTTATAATGGGAGTTTGACACGGCCTGGAGGCCTAAGAATTTATATTTTGGCTACTGGAAATGTTGGGAATAAAACCCCGTTGTTGAAACGAGCAAAAATCAAGTTTTGAGAAAAGTTCACTAAATGACAAAATAGTCGATGAGGACCACATGGGTTTCATTTGTTGGTTTGTTCGCGGTCCTCATAGCCTGGAAAGTCAACATGGTCTGTTGACCACCCATGAGGATCGAATGGGATGTTTTTCTGGTTTGCTCGCGGTCCTCATGTGTCCCAGGACAGTTTCATTGTTTTGTGTTTTGGGAAATATCGAGCGACCCGGTTTGGTTATTTTCACGAGTATGGGCATGTTGGTTTCTAGCAAAGATATTTCACTTCCCGGTTGGGGCCCTATGATCTCGTTGGGTGTGTGTTGTCCGCTCGGTATGTATCCTGGAGTGTTGTTAAACCTCTCGTTTGGTTAGTTATTGTTGCTACAAGTTGCTTAAGCGTTTATAGTTGCGTATAGGTTCTGATATAACTATGCATATATCATTATAATAGACTTGCCACTGTGATACACTTGGACGTTTGGATTCTCGTGCCCTATGACGTTTGTTTGATCCACCGCTTGTTTATCTGTGAGTTGATAGATTTTCCCCTACTTTACCTTTTTATCGTTTTGGGGTGTACATGAACCATGTCAAACTATTGCTTGTTTGCTTGTTTTACTGTGCTTAGGTATTTTGTTACCATGTTATAAATTTAAACTCACATGTTACGAGACGTTCATATGGATTAGTATGGTTAATTTAGGCCTTAGTGTTAGGCCACAAAGACATATATTGCACCAATACAGCTGTAGAGGTAGATCAAGGTGTCTCATACCCGTTTGTTGGATCCATTAAGGGTCGGGTGATGGCGTATATGCCTAGTCCACAAAGGGAGGCATGCGACCATAGGATCGTACCCCCAGAGTGTTGGTTTAACCATAGGAATTTATAACAGGCACAATATTGTTACTTGATTTGTGGAAACTTGGATATGAGTCAAACGCGCTACGACTCACCAACAACTTTTGTTGTTGACGTATTTTTGGTTCATGCGCAGGTAAGTAAAGCTTTTTGTGGATGTCACGTTTGGATGTTAGTGACGAGTTGGGTTTTGTACCCGTTGGGGTTGATTTGGTTGATTTTGGGATTTGTTCCCCGTCATAACTATCCTTTGTTATTGTTGTCTTTTCCTTTGACTATGTTTGTAGCCTTGGGTTCTGCCTGGGCGTAGACTGATGTGTATTACTTAAGACTTAACATATTAAGTCCATTATGGTTTGTATTTGATTTTGTATTGGACGAGTCGTCTGTTTGTGTGTGTTGACCTTGTGATCTTACCTTTATCTGTTTGCTTCCACGTGTTCTGATATGGGCGGCCGGTCCCACTCTCCTCTCCCCCGCGCTTAGCAGGGCGCTGCGGGGCGGGGTGTGACAGTGTGATGTGTCTTTACCAAGAAAAACAGTTTTGTGCAGTTGTATGTTAGAAAATGTTTTACTTGTAAAAGATTTTAGTGCAAGATGTTGATAAGAGATTTGCAGATTTGGAAAATCACAATTGAGAATGTGTTGGATGAATCTGGGGTACATGTAACTGATCCTTTTAGGTTTTAGATTTTCCAGCATTCCATCAAATATTATTTTTGAAATGTTAAAGTTGAGCCCAATTACCAATCCATGAAAAGCGGATGATTGAGGTGCAACAAGTTCATCCCACGCAATGGAGAATGGTATGAGCAAGATATCGCCAAACATAGGGTAGTTGTCCCTTTTTGATGGTCCCACAAGTCAAGTCACCCCAATACCCAATTGCTCCGTACGTCTTCAAGTACAATTTAGACTTGTAATTAGGATCACCTCCTACATCATTGAATTTCAGATGCTTCCGGATCATTTCTTCAGTCACACTAATCTCATTCCCATTGACTCTAGAGTCAATTTTACCAACCCCATTGCTATCAACAGATTTTTTGGCCGAGTCCCAAAATTCAGCAATTCTCTGCTTGCATATTACAAGATTCATAGTTAAAGCAAATTGAGTGTTGGATTTCTCGAGGAAATCATTCATTTCATCAAATAGCTTTAATATATCAGACTTCTCGAAGTACGCTACAACATTGTGTTCGGAGAAGAACAGTTGAGTAGGCTTTGATGCAGCCTTTCGAATCAATTTGGGTGCCATTTGTGAGAAATTAAAGAGTAAGGTTTAGGTTTAAATCACCAATTAGAAACCTGGAGAGAAATTAGAGGGTAACTATTTTTCGAAAATGCAGTTTTATACTAACGACAGTTCTTCTGGATCACAATGAACCGTAAGAATTGAAACAGGGGAAGTTATTGGAGTTTGCCCATTTAGTTGAAATTGGGATGGGGGAAATTTTAGATAATTTAATTTGGTTTAGAATAATATTATTAATTTATTTTAACAGAATCCACATCAATTAGGGTCTATTAGGACCGATGAGGAATAATGAAGATAAAGTAGGGCCAATTAGGACCAACGAAGCCACGAGGCCCAATTAGGGTAAATTTGGGTCAATTTGGGTCAATGAGGATCAATTAGGGTCAATGATGAATACCATTTATACCTAACGAGGGTTGATTTGACTCAATGACGCCTTATGAGGACCAAATATGACCAATTAGGGTCTATTAGGCCGATTGAGGGCCAATTACGCTCAATGTGGACCAGCAGACTGAATTAAGGTCAATCATGGTCATTTATGACAAATGAGTACCAATGAGGGCCAGTGAACACTCAGTTAGGATGAATTAGGGCCAATGAAGGTCAATTATAGTCTATTAGTCTCAGTTAGGTTCAATGAAGATCACTTACGGTCAATTACGACCAATTAGGCTCATTTAGGACCAATTATAATCAATTGGGGTCAATTAGGCCTAATTGAGTCAAATGTGTTGTACTTCAAAGTAAATGGTCCTCGATGAGTCTAGTTGGTCCTTATTGAGGCTAACTGACACTAATTGGCCCTTAATGGTCCAAATTGTGCAAATTGCTCCTCATTAACCCGAATTGAGCCATATTGGTACTTATTCTGTCTAATTGGCCCTCATCGGTCCTAACTGGCCCTAATAACTCATAATTCATCCTTATTGGTCCTAATCGAGCATATTCGACCATCATTGATCCTAATGGGTCCTTATTGACCCTAACTGAACCTAATGGGTCTTAATCGACCATCACTAACCCTGATTTATCCTTATTGGTATCATTGATCCTCATTCAAACAAATTGGCTCCAATTAGTCCTAATTGGTCATACTTGATCATCGAAACTCATTAGTCACTTCCTTCATGCTCCGTCCTTATCGATCCTATGAGCATAATCGGCATTCCCATTGAATTGGTCCTAATTCGTATTCATTGACCATATTAATTGGCCATAAGTGGTCTTCACTAAAGTATCCTAAATGACGCTAATTGTCAGCATTTAGTCCTCATTGAGTCTGGTTGGTCCTAATTGCTCCTCACCATCCTAATTGGAAGTCGTTTAATATTTTTGGAAACAAAATTATTATACATGAGAAATTCGCAACATGGAGGACTTTTCGTATTTTTGTTCTGAATTGCATAGTAATTTATCATTTTCATTTTTGAGATGTGTTTTAGTAATGTCACCGTATTTTTGTAGTTGCGTTATCACGGCAACAAAGCACGTGTTATTAAAATTTTGTTTATTATATCTAAAAGAAAATAGTAAAATTAATATTAAAACATAATTTTGTTAGGGATTTTAACTCCGATCGTCGTCCAGATCTGCTTAAAGGATCACAGTTATGTCAACCGTAATTGATGTACTCGTACAATTTCACAATTTCATTATTTCAACACCTCAAGAGGATGAAGCTCATCTTGAAGAAGAACCTGCAAACCCACAAGAAGAGGCACTTGAAGACTTTTACGAACTGGATGATGAAGTTCATCTTGAAGAAGAACCCATCGGAAGAGCCACGTGGAGACATTTAATTAATTAATTATGTTTATGTTTAATTTTAGGTTTAATTATGTTTAATTGTACATTTTGTTTATATTATGGGTTTTATATATCACTTTGAACAATTCCCCCCCCCCCCTTTTAATTAAAAATTTCACCAAAAAATTTGAATATCCCACCATTAGTTCAAATTACACCCAAAATTTCGAACTAAATTTACTTATTATCGATTCATCAGATACTTTTCCCTCTCACGTTATCAGAAATTTTTTAGTTAAACGCCTCCAGCGAATAACCAGGTCTTCTTTCTCATCCATATCATTCACATCTTCAATGGAGCTTCAACAAGGAATAGCTTCAACAGACAGCACTAGCGATTCTTCAGAAGTTCCATGTGATTTGGGAGACCAATCTGTGACAACTGCCAAATTCCCAGGTTAACCCAGTTAACTTTCCGTTAAGACCTGCCAATGTGTACTAGTCGTTTTATGTCACGTCTGTTTCACGTGCACTTGTTTTACCGAGTCTGCCCCTACACACTGGTTGATCACCAAAATTCGTCAAACGCAAAGAATAACAGGAATCGATTCTAACTAGTTCTTATGTGAATTATATGTCTTTAATTGATTATATGTGTAGGAAAAAAAATAATTGCATGCATTATTTGATATAAATTGTTAGTTAAGTTTAGTTACGCTTATTAACGACACCGGAACCTACGATTCGATCCATTTAACGAACATACTTGCAATTGAGGACCACTAATGGACCTAAACCTACCTAAGACTTGGAGAACACTCCAAGCCCATCCCAAACCCCCCAAAACCGGACATAACCCCCCCTCTCATTCTTGGGCAAAACCACAACTCACCACAAACCCTAATTCCTCCTCCCCTCTCCCCTTGCGACGGCAGCCCCTCCCCAGCCCCTTTGATCGAATTTCAGCGACTTCCAAGGGACAACCGGAGGCCTACAATACTCCTACAACACCTGGGGAGTAATCGCAAAAGACTAGACACCAAACCGTCTTACCCTCGATTCGAAACGCGTAACACTTGGCTCAAGTGCGGCTTCTCGTAGCAGCGCTCCCTAAGGTGAGTTTCACACTCCAAATTAGATCATACCCCGTTTGGGTACTGATCCGCTTTTCTTACGAGTTATATGATAACTTACAAAACACTCGTTAATGTAATTGAATAAGTAACTATCACATGTCATAGGATAGCCCATCTATTAAAGCCCTCACATAATCGGACCGTTAATATAGTGTAAATAGCATGGTGACGTTTAGTAGTACTACTGAGGATTGACAACCCTCGCTCTACGGTGCACGGGATGCCCACCTGACTGGAGGTCGGACGGAGTTAATGTCAGCCAAAACTTTTGTGTACAGATGGACACAGGGGAGGCAAAACGTGTAGGTATTCCCTACATGCATTTAGTCAGCTTCGGTTGCGAACTTCCTAATGGACATGACAACTAGGCTAGCTACCTACGTTAGTATTCAATTCTATTAATGCCTATTATTTATATCTACATACTTAGTACATGAAATATATTTCTTTCGTGAACTCACCAGCATTAGCTGACACTTGGTTTTACCCTACTTTTGTACAGGTCGCTAGGAGTTCACTCTGTTATTGGTAGGTGTGGCGGGTTACCCCTTGGCTTTGTTTTCTTTTCAAACTTTTACTTTGGGAGACAAACATTTTTTTTATCTTCTCAACACTGCATGCATTGATCTTACTTTAAACTATTGGGCGCGTGTTTTGCGCATCTTACTTTCCGCTGCGTTACACATCTAAATTATGGTTTTCTAATGAATGTTTGATGCATTTATTTTATTATAATTATGGATTGAATGGGTTGTTGCAATCACTGACTCAGGTCCTGGTCTGTACTCACACCCCACACGGTAAAACTCCGTTAGTGGTAATTTGGGGGTGTGACAGATTGGTATCAGAGCCATTGATTACAGCGAACTAGGCAATTCAATTTTACCAAAAAAAAAAATTTTTTTTTTGCTCTAGACTGTAATCCGAACAGAGCGTGATTGCAACTTTCAAATTAACGGTCTCCCAAAAAGCCAATTTTTTTCTTTCCCTGCTTGCCAAGAATAGAAGGACTTACTTAGTGCTTTCTTTGTTTTGCATTTCTTTGTTTTGCAACCACTTACCTAAGATATCCTCAAAGATGGCACCTTCCGACAACACTAGAGGAAAGAAGCAAGTAAGGGAAGAGGCATCGCGTCAGGAAGGACACTCTACCAACCCAACTCCTTACACCCATGCCGACTTCGAGGCCGAGCGCCACCTCACCTTTCATAACTGTAACGCAGACGATTTCCGTTGGGTTAAACCCTCTATGTTTTGGATACTCAGCTCATTGCGGATGTTGGCAGCCGAGGTCCCTATTCCTCCTTTTCCCATATGGAAGGTTGTTACCGGATTACTCGCGGGTCAGGAGTATATCCTACGCAGGATGGACCAACACCGCGACGAGGCACGGAATAGCATAGCGACCGTGCGCGAAGACATGGTCACAAGAAAAGGCCACAATGACCTAGCACACGAAGTCAACGGGTGGGCGGGTACCATCTACGATATCAGTGGTCGTCTTGCTGAGGCCAAAGCAACCATCCAAGCTCAGCAGGTCAGGTTGAATGAACAGCAGGCGACTATAGCAAACCAAGGGGCCCAGATCGCAGCCCTATACGCCCAACTGGGATTACCCCTGCCCGCTCAGCCAATCCAAGAGGTCGCTCCATTGGAAGAGGACCCAGAAGAGGAACCAGAAGAGGAACCTGAAGAGGAACCTGAAGAGGAACCTAAAGAGGAACCAGAGGAGGAAGAATTTCAAGAAGCCGAGGAGGATCACCCCAACGAGTCGGATGCCGAGTCGGATGTCACAGACTCTTAGGCCCTCCGTTATTCTACCTTATTCCACTTACTACTATTAGACATAACAAATTCTGGATGTTTTTGGTAAATGTTTATGGTTGCGTTTGTGATGATCTTTGCTTGTAGTGGATTTTTTTTTTATAATGGATATTATGAAAATTTAAATTCCTTTCTTGCATTTTATTCTATGATTGTTTGAGACAATTATCAATTTACCGATTAAGAGGTTTCATGATGAACGTAATATGGACATATTAATTAATTAATGATCATGTGTTTATCAGAAATATGCCTCCACGTCGCGTTACACCAAACAACAACGCGGGCAACCCTCAGCCGATGACACCGGCTCAAATTCAGAACCTAATCAACCAGGGGATTGCCGCGGCCCTGTCAAACCACAACAACGACAACCATAACAACGGTAAGTAAAGAATTGCTAAAATGAATACAGGGTATATTTTTTTTCTCTTTTCTTCTATTCCTCTAAAACCAAACCTTGTAACCCAAGGGTAGAGATTCTAAAGTGAGCTTTCATAATGAATCCAGGACAAAACCAATGTTCGTTCAAATCATTCATGGGGTGCAAACCCATGATGTTCAAGGGCACTGAAGGGGCAGTGAGTTTGCTCCATTGGCTGGAAAAGTCAGAGAAAGTTTCTCCATGTGCAACTGCGCTAACGGCGACCGAGTGAAGTATGCAACTGGCACTCTAGAAGACTCCGCCCTTACTTGGTGGAATGCCCAAGTCCAGATGCTCGGACTAAATGCTGCCAGTGCTATGACATGGCAGGTGTTCAAGGACGCACTCATGGAGGAATATTGTCCCCGTGACCAGGTAAAGAGATTGGAAGTTGAGTTTCACAACTCAAAGATGATAGGTTCTGAGATTGAAGACTACACTGCTCGCTATCACGAGTACTCAGTTTTGTGCCCAACCATGGTGGATGCTGATTACAAGAGGATTGAGCGTTTTGTGGACGGCCTCGTTCCACAGATCAAGGGCATGGTCACTGCTTCAAACCCCGCCAACGTGCAACAGGCGATTCGACTGGCGCACAAACTGACTCACCAAGCTGTAGAGCAGGGGACTCTACCGCCCAAGAAGACCCCCAAGACGGCCCTTGACGGGAAAAGGAAGCGCGAAGAAGAACCGGTTAACACCGGGGATGGAAATTATGCGGGGAGGTCTCCAAACTCCCATCACTCCAACAAGCGTCATGACCACTCCAGGGGTGGTTATAATGGAAACAACCACAGTGGAAACAACCAGAACCGTAACAACAATGGTGGCCAAGGCAGCAGTGGTCAAGGCCAAGGTGGCTATAAAGGGAAATTACCCTTCTGTAACCGATGCAACATTCACCACTCCGACAACTGTAGGGCGAGTGGCAATTGTGAACGGTGTGGCAAGCCCGGCCATGAAGCTAAGAATTGCTGGGGTGAGCTTCAGAAGCGAAACAACAACAACACCAATGAAAACCCGCGTGGCTGCTTCGAGTGCGGGAAACAAGGCCACATCAAGAAAGATTGTCCCCAACTGAAGAAGAGAAACAACAACTCCGGTAACAAAAATAACCGTGACAACAACGGAAACGGCGGGAACAATGGTGGTGTTAACAACGGGCGTGGTCGCGCGTTCGTCATGAATACAGGAGAAGCCAGGAATGATACCAATGTTATAACGGGTAAGTTTCTCCTCAATAATTACTTTGCGAACGTCTTGTTTGATTCGGGCGCAGAAAGAAGTTTTATTTCCTTTAAGTTTTGCAAACTTATCAAGGCCAAACAGACACCCTTAACTGCTAAGTATACTGTTGAACTAGCAAATGGCAAACTAGTAGATACAACACACTTAGTAGAAAACTGCACCTTAGAAATTTCGGGCCACAAACTAGGCATAGATCTGTTACCTTTTACTATTGGTAGTTTCGATATCATAATAGGTATGGATTGGTTGTCCAAGAACAGAGCCGAAATTTTATGCCAGGAGAAGGTTATAAAAATACCTTTTCCAGACGGGAAAGTACTTAATGTCCAAGGAGAGAAAGCCAGTGCCGTGACTGGAATCATATCATACCTTAAGGCGCAGAAGTGCCTCAGGAGAGGGCATGTCGCAATCCTGGCGACAGTCACCGATAAAACACGCGAGGAAAAGAAGATAGAGAATTTACACGTGGTTAGAGACTACGCAGATGTGTTCCCCGATGATCTACCGGGCCTACCTCCATTCCGTCAAGTGGAATTCGGAATCGACCTTGCGCCAGGTTCTGCTCCGATCGCCAAAGCCCCCTACCGATTAGCAGTAAGTGAGCTAAACGAGTTGTCAACTCAACTCCAAGAGCTTTTGGATAAAGGCTTCATTAGGCCCAGCTCTTCACCATGGGGAGCCCCAGTCCTATTCGTTAAGAAGAAGGATGGAACGTTCCGCATGTGCATCGATTACCGCGAGCTGAAAAAGGTAACCATCAAGAATCATTACCCTCTACCTCGAATCGACGACCTCTTCGACCAATTACAAGGATCAAGCTACTATTCGAAAATCAATCTAAGATCTGGTTACCATCAACTACGCGTCCGTGAAGAGGACATAGAGAAGACGGCTTTTAGGACTCGGTATGGCCATTATGAGTTCTTAGTTATGCCCTTTGGCCTAACCAATGCGCCAGCAGTGTTCATGGACCTCATGAACCGTGTCTGCAAGCACTATTTGGATAAATTCGTCATTGTCTTTATCGACGAAATCTTGATCTACTCCAAGTCCAAAGAAGAACATGAGGAACACCTGCGACTAATTTTCAATTTGTTACGTAAGGAGCAACTCTACGCAAAATTCTCAAAGTGCGACTTCTGGATCAGGGAGGTCCAATTTTTGGGACATATAGTGAAAATGGGATTCACGTCGATCATTCGAAAGTCGAGGCAATCAAGAATTGGTCGACGCCTCGAGCCCCAACCGAAATTCGCCAATTCCTCGGTTTGGCTGGTTACTACCGGCGATTCATCCAAGGTTTCTCCCAACTGGCACAACCCCTGACTGCCCTAACACAAAAGGGAGTCCAATACAGATGGGGCGACAAAGAAGAAAACGCGTTTCAGGCATTGAAGGAAAAGTTATGCTTGGCACCAATATTATCATTGCCTGATGGTGTGGACGACTTCTCGGTCTACTGCGATGCGTCCATACAAGGCCTTGGATGTGTCCTAATGCAAAGAGATAAGGTGATCGCATACGGGTCTAGGCAATTGAAGACTCATGAGAGAAATTACACCACTCACGATTTGGAATTGGGAGCAGTAGTGCTCGCTTTAAAGATTTGGCGACATTACTTATATGGTACTAAGTGCACCATATACACGGACCACAAGAGTTTGCAGCACATCTTCGAGCAGAAGGATCTAAACATGAGGCAACGTCGATGGGTTGAAATATTAAATGACTACGATCTGGCAATTAAATATCATCCAGGCAAGGCCAACGTGGTGGCAGATGCGTTGAGCAGAAAGGAGCACATAAAGCCACGACGGGTGCGAGCCTTGCAAATGACCATTCACACTGAACTGCCGGATAGAATGCGAGACGCGCAAAGGGAGGCCCTAAAACAGGAGAACTTTGATGCTGAATCGCTTCGGGGAATTGATGGCGAGTCGGAGGTCAAGGCCGATAATCGGGTCTGGGTGCCTCATTACGGTAACTTACGAGAATTGGTCACGGATGAAGCACAAAAGTCTCGCTACTCTGTGCACCCAGGGTCCGACAAAATGTACCAGGACCTGAAGCTGGTCTACTGGTGGCCGAACATAAAGGCAGACATTGCCTTATATGTCAAAAAGTGCTTGACTTGCTCTAAAGTCAAGGTCGAGTACCAGAAGTCGTCAGGACTACTCCAGCAGCCAAGGATCCCAGGATGGAAATGGGAGGATATCTCCATGGACTTCATTACTGGGCTGCCTCGTTCCCCAGCAGGTAATGATATGATATGGGTAATAGTCGACAGATTGACAAAGTCTGCCCACTTCTTGCCCATGAGAGAAACTGACAAGACAGATAAACTTGCGCATATATACGTGAAGGACATAGTAAAACTTCATGGTGTCCCACTATCCATCATCTCTGATCGAGACCCACGATTCGCTTCCAAATTTTGGAGATCTCTACAAGCCGCCATGGGTACCTGAATCGACATGAGTACTACATACCATCCTCAAACGGATGGACAGACCGAGCGTACAATTCAGACTCTCGAAGACATGCTGAGAGCATGTGTAATGGATTTTGGAAAGAATTGGGAGACTCACCTACCGCTTGTTGAGTTCTCCTATAACAACAGTTACCATACAAGCATTGGGGTTGCGCCATTTGAGGCGCTATACGGAAGAAAATGCAGATCACCGGTCTGCTGGGCTGAGGTAGGTGAGAGTCAACTCACTGGACCCGAAATTGTGCACGAGACCACGGAGAAAATTGTGTAAATCAGAAACCGTTTAGCGGCTGCCAGAGATCGACAGAAGAGCTACGCCGACAGGCGTCGCAAACCGTTGGAATTCCAAAAGGGCGACATGGTGTTGCTAAAAGTTTCACCCTGGAAAGGCGTGATAAGATTTGGTAAGCGTGGGAAGTTAAATCCCCGCTATGTGGGACCCTTCAAGATCATCGAAAAGATAGGCACGGTGGCCTACCGTCTAGATTTGCCACCAGAATTAGAAGGAGTACACAACGTGTTCCACGTTTCAAATCTTAAGAAGTGTCTGGCTGATGAGACAGTGATAGTTCCACTAGAGGGATTACAAGTCGACGAACAGCTTCGATTTATTGAACAACCCGTGGAGATTATGGGTCGTGAAGAGAAAACGTTGAAACGAAGTAAGATCCCCATTGTCAAGGTTCGATGGCAATCTAAGCGTGGACCAGAGTTCACATGGGAACGTAAGGACCAGATGCGAAAGAAGTACCCGCACCTGTTCGATCAACCATATTTATCATAGTTAAGGTACACCTAAATTTTCGGGACGAAAATTTCCATAATAGGGGGATGATGTAAGACCCTGAAAATTTTTATTTACTTTCGCAGAACCCGTGACTACACCGACCAAATTTTCGGGACGAAAATTTCTGTAACAAGGGGAGGATGTGACAACTGCCAAATTCCCAGGTTAACCCAGTTAACTTTCCGTTAAGACCTGCCAATGTGTACTAGTCGTTTTATGTCACGTCTGTTTCACGTGCACTTGTTTTACCGAGTCTGCCCCTACACACTGGTTGATCACCAAAATTCGTCAAACGCAAAGAATAACAGGAGTCGATTCTAACTAGTTCTTATGTGAATTATATGTCTTTAATTGATTATATGTGTAGGAAAAAAAATAATTGCATGCATTATTTGATATAAATTGTTAGTTAAGTTTAGTTACGCTTATTAACGACACCGGAACCTACGATTCGATCCATTTAACGAACATACTTGCAATTGAGGACCACTAATGGACCTAAACCTACCTAAGACTTGGAGAACACTCCAAGCCCATCCCAAACCCCCCAAAACCGGACATAACCCCCCCTCTCATTCTTGGGCAAAACCACAACTCACCACAAACCCTAATTCCTCCTCTCCTCTCCCCTTGCGACGGCAGCCCCTCCCCAGCCCCTTTGATCGAATTTCAGCCACTTCCAAGGGACAACCGGAGGCCTAAAATACTCCTACAACACCTGGGGAGTAATCGCAAAAGACTAGACACCAAACCGTCTTACCCTCGATTCGAAACGCGTAGCACTTGGCTCAAGTGCGGCTTCTCGTAGCAGCGCTCCCTAAGGTGAGTTAAACACTCCAAATTAGATCATACCCCGTTTGGGTAGTGATCCGCTTTTCTTACGAGTTATATGATAACTTACAAAACACTCGTTAATGTAATTGAATAAGTAACTATCACATGTCATAGGATAGCCCATCTATTAAAGCCCTCACATAATCGGACCGTTAATATAGTGTAAATAGCATGGTGACGTTTAGTAGTACTACTGAGGATTGACAACCCTCGCTCTGCGGTGCACGGGATGCCCACCTGACTGGAGGTCGGACGGAGTTAATGTCAGCCAAAACTTCTGTGTACAGATGGACACAGGGGAGGCAAAACGTGTAGGTATTCCCTACATGCATTTAGTCAGCTTCGGTTGCGAACTTCCTAATGGACATGACAACTAGGCTAGCTACCTACGTTAGTATTCAATTCTATTAATGCCTATTATTTATATCTGCATACTTAGTACATGAAATATATTTCTTTCGTGAACTCACCAGCATTAGCTGACACTTGGTTTTACCCTACTTTTGTACAGGTCGCTAGGAGTTCACTCTGTTATTGGTAGGTGTGGCGGGTTACCCCTTGGCTTTTTTTTCTTTTCAAACTTTTACTTTGGGAGACAAACATTTTTTTTATCTTCTCAACACTGCATGCGTTGATCTTACTTTAAACTATTGGGCGCGTGTTTTGCGCATCTTACTTTCCGCTGCGTTACACATCTAAATTATGGTTTTCTAATGAATGTTTGATGCATTTATTTTATTATAATTATGGATTGAATGGGTTGTTGCAATCACTGAATCGGGTCCTGGTCTGTACTCACACCCCACACGGTAAAACTCCGTTAGTGGTAATTTGGAGCTTCAACAAGGAATAGCTTCAACAGACAGCGCTAGCGATTCTTCAGAAGTTCCATGTGATTTGGGAGACCAATCAGTCTAGAAAACGGTAATTGTCAAGTTATTCCGTTTCATTAATTATAATTTGTTTTCGTAAATTGTTTGTTTTGTTTATTATTGATACACGTTTAACTTGGGATCCCTGTATTTGTGTACCGTTATAGTTACAGATCGATAAAAATTTATTTCATACAGAATTAATAGGAAGGGGTATATATTGTAGAAATCCTCTCCATTCATTGTATGCTAAATTAGTTATTTACCTTCTTAAATGATTGTGGGAGCATGCTAAATTAGTTATTTTTATGCTAGGAATGTTGAGGTCAAGCATATGCACATGTTTGTAGATTCATGTTACTGGTGAACCTCTTTTCTTCTTTACGTACACTGCTAGAAATGGTAAAACTGTTTGTTTATATCCACTGAAGACATGATGTGTTTCGCTCTTCCCTTTAGATGTCTTTAATTTGTGTATAACATATCAAATAATTAATCAATAGGGTCTTTATGTGATATCTTAACAATTAAGAACTAATTTATGTTACTTTGGTCATTACTAGCTAGGAAATGATCCTAGAGGACATATATAGGAATGTTTCCAGCATTTTTTGTAGGTTCATGTTAGAGGGGTACAAAATAAAGAAATTGTAGTTTAAATCCCATGTAGAAGAATAGAAGAATGTTGATGTCATGCATCTGCTACTTTGCTAGAAATGGTAATTTGTTGATATCCACTGAAGACATGATGTGTTCCACTCTTCCCTTTAGATGTCTTTCATTTGTGTATAACATATCAAATAATTAATCAATAGGTTCTTTATGTGATATGTTAATAATTAAGAACTAATTAAGAGATAATGAATCAATTGGGGCTGCATGCTTTCCTATTTATGTACTTTGTTAAAAAGCATCTAACTACATTCTGTTAATTGTATAAAATTAAAGTATCGATCCAACAACACTAATGGTCAATTAGAAAAACTTGAGTTCGAACTTAAAAAGGAGAGACTTATTAGGGATGAAAAAAATGAACAAGTTAAGGCCCTCTTCCTAAAGATTGAAAAATCGGATAAAAAACTTGATCTACTTATAGCTCATCTATTTGCACTTGGAACACCGTTACCACAACAACTTAATGCTCCGGCATCTACAAAGGTATTCTTTACATCACACCTTAATCATACTATTCTCAAGTACTTTATAATAACATACACTCTCGTTCCTGAAGAACACAATCCGGATGAACTCTTGTTCCTGAAGAACACAAATAGATGCAAGTTCCTGGTACATAAGAATATATACTTCATGTAAGAACAAAGTGATAAGTCAAATGGAGCTCTGCTATGATTCATTGAAAATGTATGTTAATATGAAAAAAATAGAGTATATACATAATCTGTATGAATAAAACTGGAACAACTTATGTTAGATTAAAAAAACAGAATAAATACTTTCATGATAGGTCCGCGTCATTATTCTGCTCTCACTTTTTACCAATTCAAAAACTTTGTTCTAGGTAAATTCTAAGGAGTTTTTTGTTGGATCTAGCCACAACACTAATCATGCTGACATACACACAACGGTTAGTATTTGTCAAACTCATTATCGGTTTGATTGCTCATTTACATAAAGTAATTAATTGAACTGTAGGGCGTGAAATTGGTGGTCGACCAACCTCGTGTGAAGCGGTTGAAAAGAAAAAAGGTAAATATTTGTCAGTCAAGTTTCATCCCGTTCTATAGTTTCACAGTAATCTATTTGGTAATGTCATGTAGTCCCATTTTAAATGTTATTTGGTACCTCAAACACTTGGGCTAGCTAGGGATTGTTGGAACAAATGTTGAGATGTGTACCAAATAAAGTTCAACTGCTTTTAAGTTGATCCTGAACTTAATGTGATGTTCATCCGAATGTTTTAAGTTCATCTGGATATCTAATGTTCATCTGGAAATCAATTGAATTATAGGACCTGATGACCCATACTACTTGGAATAAAATGGCACTCCTCTGTCCATATCTATCATGGTGGTAAGTAATTAAAAATTGCTATATATATCATGATCAATTTCCGTAACCTAATTATCATTATATGTTTTGGTATAGGAAGGAATACAAGAAAAAATTATCCTAATTAAGCTCAAATCTGGACAGTTGAAGATGAAGACCACATGGTGGTGTTGTTGGCTCCCGGATTGAAAATTAAATTGAGAATAATGCTTGTATGCAGTGTAATTTTCTTTAATTCTTTATCTGTATTTCATTTGTATTTGACTTGTAATTGAATTTTATTTCATTTGTAATTAATAATTTGTAAAAGCTTTTAAATTGGCCACGTATATAGCAAGGACCCATCTGATTTCAACAACCTTTTGGTTACTTTTTCTTCTTCCCAAATATATGTGGCTAAAACACAAATATATGTGACCATATAATACCAAATGCCACAATTTTTATATTTTAACGTGGTCGTTGCCACCATTTGGCCACGCGTATTGGGACAAAATATCTTATTTCAACTACCCTTTGGCCATTTTTTTCCAAATATATGTGGCTAAAACACAAATATACGTGACCATATAATACCAAAGGCAACACTTTTTATATTTTAACGTGGCCGTTGCCACCCTTTGGCCATGAGTATTGGGACAAAATGTATGATTTCAACTACCCTTTGGTCACTTGTTTTTCAAATATATGTGGCTAAAACACAAATATACGTGACCATATAATACCAAAGGCCACACTTTTTATATTTTAACGTGGCCGTTGCCACCCTTTGGCCACACGTATTGGGACAAAATGTATGATTTCAACTACCCTTTGGCCACTTTTTTTTCTTTCAAATATATGTGGCTAAAACTGAAATATACGTGACCATAAAATACCAAAGGCCACACTTTTTATATTTAACGTGGCCGTTTCCACCATTTGGCCACGCGTATTGGGACAAAATGTATGATTTCAACTACCCTTTGGCCACTTTTTTTCCAAATATATGTGGCTAAAACACAAATATACGTGACCATATAATACCAAAGGCCACGCTTTTTAAATTTTAATGTTGCCGTTGCTACCCTTTGGCCACGTGTATCTGGATAAAATATCTGATTTCAACTACCCTTTGGCCACTTTTTTTTTTTCCAAATATATGTGGCTAAAACACAAATATACGTGACCATATAATACCAAAGACCACACTTTTTATATTTTAATGTGGCCATTGCCACCCTTTGGCCACGCGTATTGGGACAAAATGTATGATTTCAGCAACCCATTTGGCCACGTTATAATATATGTGGCTAAAACATAAATATATATGACCATATAATACCAAAGGCCACACTATTCATATTTTAACGTCGCTGTTGCCACCCTTTGGCCACGCGTATTGGGACAAAAATTATAATTTCAGCAACCCATTTTGCCACGTTATTTTATAACATATGTGGCTAAAACACAAATATACGTGACCATATAATACCAAAGGCCACGTTAAAAAAACACATGTCGCCGTTGGGACCCTTTGGCCATGCTTTTTGGAAGAAATATTTGATTACAACAATAAATACTGGTACCCTTTAGCCACACTTCTAGGTGGCTTCAGCCACTGATATTGTAACGTGGCCATAGGATACATAAGGTGACGGGACCTTTGGTGTCGATTTGAATGAAAAAAAACGTGACGAAACACCTTTGGTCACGATTTTTTTCTGTGGCCAAAGGTGAATTTTGATGTAGTGTGGGTAGAGCATCCTGAATCACAATACCAGATTTGTTGTATGTGATGCTCTTGACACTTAGTTTGAGGTTTTAGGTACTGGTGAAGATTTTTTTCTATTATGAGGCATAAAAGAGGTTGAAGAGTTTTCTTCTTGTGCCTTTTGATTTCAGAAAGTTCCATTTCAGAATGATGGGATATATTGGCTATGCAATCCATCAGGGAATTATCAACTTCTTTCAGAAGATTGGTAATTCTATATTTCCACTATCGATATTCCTTCCAAGCAAGCATAGGGAGGTTTGTTAGTGAGCCGAGAGATTCCCCATTATTCTGACTTGGGGACAGGTTTGATAAAATGTAGAATAAAAGATGTTAAAGAGCAGGAACATTAAATATTGATTATTCAATCTGCTTTTATACCAATTGTTAGGTCCCGTGAGGTGCTCTTTAACAATGTTTGCACAATTTGATTTAAACAAGATAAACAAGTTGTAGAAAGTAAATCAAATTGGAAGACATCAATTCATAAAAGGGTTATTCTGTATATCTCAAATGTAAATAATGGGTTACACGAGTTTATATTATAAATATGTATCAACATAAATAACTTTTATATGGGAGTGATGTTGTAATTGCTTTGAGAAGATATTGAATTGTATGCTTGATGTCTTGCTTTGTTTGGTGAAGTTAGCTTGCTATTTATAGGAAGATGTGGCAAGTTGCTTTGGATAAGGTGGTTGAGGACGGTTGATTTTGGAGTGTGTCAGATTATATAGAGATAAATTGAAGGTATTCAATTTATCTCTTTTTCAACTGTCTTCAACTGCTTTCATGATTAATGCCAAGTTGGTATTCAACTTGCTTGTTATTCACACAAAGGCAGAATTTGTTCTTCTCGTAATCTTTATCTTCTGATAGTCCAGAACTCCTTCAGGACTCTTCTCTGAAGACTTTTGATGCTTCCCATTAGAAGCCTTCTACAGAAATGAGGGTTTTGTAGAATTTAGTCTGTATAGAACTACTTTGGAATTTCCGGAGTAGTTTTGTATGAGTACAGAAATCATGCAGAAATCTGTAATTCATACAAACTTTCATATCCTTTCTCTTTTAAGGATATATCTTACCTTTTCTTCTAATACTTGACTGTTTTGTGTTACATTTACATTGTGTTCTAACATGGTCGCGCAAAGTCAGACGGCTCCCTTAGGGTTAGAAACGATAAGGTGACTGGTAACTAGAGTCGTACAGGCATATAGGCAATATGAAAGTCTATTTGGTGAACAAGAGGAAGACCCGATGTGACTTCGGATGTCTCCGATTCCCTTTTCATTATGATGGACTTCCATAATTTTGGGTCCAAGATGCATGCGCTCCATACGCAATTAATTATGGACTAAATCCCATAGACTGGTTTATCGTCAAGGGTTGCCGGGACCTGAGGTTCTGGGCGAGATATGAATGATTTTCTTAAAGCATACAGATTCTTAATGATAATAGAAATAAAACTTCGAAGGTACAGAGAGATGAGTGAAAAAAAAAAGAGCCTGGAGGTGCTAACGGTGAACAAGGCTACAAATGAGTGGGAACGATCAGATCTTGCTAACTCATGTCATTTTGATACAAGAACGAGACAATTCGGTGTAAATATAAACTCAATCCTTTGTAAACTGGAATAACCAGATCTTACAAGGACTCAGAGCAACTAGACTGAATACACTATGGAAAACACACACATAAGAGACTTAGTTCCAAAATTTCTAAACAAAACATCTCTATAGGAAAACCCAACTACCCGAACTGGACATTGTCCAAACTGGCAGTTCGGCTGCCATTTCGTATTGGTTCGGGTTAGTTCGACTAATTAGTTTTTCTTCTTCTGATTTTCTTCAATCTGATCCAACATTCTGCATTCTTGTATCAACAAACTTCCCATTGGCAAATGCTGGTCAGTTTCTTTCAGCCTTGAGCTTCAGCTTCCATCCCGGCCCATGTCTTCTGGTTATTTCTTCCGGCATATATGTTGAATGCAAAACATATCCGAATAACCCTTTGAAACTGCAATGCTTATTCTATAAATTCAGGATGGAACAAAATCTGACTATGGTACAACTCATCAATATCAGCCTTGGACATATTTATCACCACATAGGATCAAATATCCTAACCACCTTGTTTCCATTCACATCCTCCCACCACTTTCTCATCACAGTACCACATCTCAGGTTCTTTAAAATCTAACTCCATCTTCATTATGGTATCTTCTCATCACTTTAGCTTTCTTACTTCAGTCAATCAAAGACTTGCCAGTCATTGGATGTTGGATGTTCACTTCGTTTTGGCCTTCATGGCTTCAGGAATTGAAATCCCATTTGACATTCTTTTTCCACAATCTTTTTGAAGTGTAGCCCTTTCCATCCAGTTCCATAATTACAGAATGGTTTTCTAGTAAGCTCACGAACATCCCATACCGGCAATGAGCTGAAATCCAGAGCATGCTTGAAATATTGTATACCAAACTGGCATTTGATTCCATAGCAATCAAGATCATCACCATACATCTAGCTCACAATATCTCCTGACACCTGACCCTTGAATCTAACATGCCTTCTTTGTTTGATTGGTTTTGGAGGAGGAACATAGTTAGCATGAATAGTATTCATATATTCATTGAAATATCTTCTTTGTTTCTATTCCTTAACATCTTTGGAAATCGGGTCTTCAGGAATTTCAGCTTCTTTCCTTTTTAACTTCACCTCAGCTTCATCACCATTTTCTTTTGGAAATACCTCAAATATCATCATCTTGAGCTGTTTTTTTGAAATTTGAGTACAAATCAGGATACTCTTGTTCAGTTATATCTTCAACTTCAACCTCATCATCCAAATTATCATCTTCAGATTTAGTTTTTAATTACTTATAAACTTCGGGTTCAGCTTCGGCGGCTTTCTTCATCTCCTCGTCATTTAAATCAAAGATCGATTGAATTTGTGCTTGGGTGAGTTCACAGATAAACTCCCTGTCTTCACGAGTCTTGTCGATCTAATGAATACTTTTAGCTGCTTGATTTGACGGAATTGATGATACCGGCTTCACATTCCTTGAATCTGACTCCCCCTAAGATGTAGAAGTACACCAGCACCCGAACCAAAAGTTCTTGTTGGGCTTATACCTCCACCAGTTGCACCTTTGGGATCATCATTTTCAGGACCATCGTTTAAATATCAAAGCACATCATCTTTGCACCCAATCTCCCCCTGAGCATTAAATTTTCCAAGCATAAATTTAATCTACTCATTCATTTCTGCAAGCTGTCTTCCTGAGAAGAACTAGCCCTTTTTTATCTCAGAGTCTCTTGAGTCCTGGCCTCATTTCCACTTCTCAGTTGTTGAAAATCTCGTCTTAGTTCAACAATCTGTTTGGACTGATCTTCATCTTTAGCCTTCAATTCCTCAATCAACATGGACTTTTCCTCATCTTTTGCTTTTAATTCATTTATTTGAGCTTGACGCTCTAAAAGCGCACTGTTATGTTACATCCCAAAATTCATAGATACATAATATATATAGTAAATACGTGTTATATTATAAATACGTGAGCTTGATTGATGAACATGATAAGACTATGCATTAGATAAGTTGCATGTGTTAGAAATACGTGTTTGATGGCCAATATAGTAAAACGTGCAGAAACGAATGTTAAAGAAAGTAAAATATAAGATAGAATATGTGTTTATATGATTAGCATCATTATAAATGAATCATTGATAGATATATACGTGTAAATACGTGTGTTAATGGCTAACGAAAAAGTAAAAGGGCTAAAAGCGTAATTATTGTAAAGATATAAACATATACAAGTATTATACGTGTTTATAATTATTATAAGTATCCCGAGGCTTAGAAATTAGTAAAAATATATCCTAATATGATCATAACATAAAATGATAAGTATTGTAAAGTTTGAGGGGTAAAACATAATTTAGCAAATAATAAATATATATATAAATATATATATATATATATAAGTTAATATATATTATTGAATGAATCCCGAGCCTTAGAAACTTTAGAAAAATATTAGAAATATGTTCCATAAAGTTTTGGTACATAAAATGATAAAACTATAGAAGTTTGAGGGGCTAGAATGCACTAAACCAAACAACAAAGGCTAAATATGTAAAATTTACAAAGCTGGCCGGAAAACCACTGGCTCGCGTAGTGCGAGGCACATCCATCACTCTTGCGCGATACGCGAGGGCACCAAAAAACGCAGAAACATCACAGGTTCGAAAATAAGCCACGACAGTCACCTTGGAGCTCAAGTTAGGTCGTAATACGCGTCGATTTCGAGCATGAGTCACCATAGTACATGTTAGGGACTTAAGACGCACCTAAAATTAATAAATAGCGGCCTTAATTCCATCAAACAACTCGCCAATTCAATGAAAATCAACCCAAAATCCCTCTTTTGAACTAGAAACTTCGTCGACCGAATACGCACAAAGGAAGTGGTCTTAGGAGCTGAATTTCTGAATTCAAGCATCATTAGGTATGATCTAAAATAACCTATCTCAGTTTTTGATAATATTGCCTCTAAGTATGGTTTCTAAATATGTATAAAAACTAGGGTTCTTGAGTTTGTTTTGCCAAAATTGGGTGATCGGGTGGGAATTAGGGTCTGAATTTTTGTAGGTAATTCTAAAATAATGTGTTAAGAAAGCCCTAAGTTTATTTCACAATTGGAAAAGGTTTGGTAAAGGTTTTGTTAACGGGTCAAAATTAAGGTTTTCGTAAGGTAGGTCTGCCCAAATTGAGTAAACGGTTTTGAATTAAGCCTTGATATTTTAAAGCATATTATATAATGTTATAATGAATAATGGTCCTAATTTGGTTTGAAATAAAATTGATTTTTGATAATAAAACGAGATATTCATGAAATTAGGGTTTCTAAATATGCATAAAATAACCCGGAGGGTATGGGTACTTGATTTTTGGTCTTATAACATGTTTATATCTATAATAAGTATTTATGAGCTAAAATTTGATAAATAGTAAAGTATCAAAGATACCGTATTAATCGGATATTTAGAAGTTCGTGCAGACCGGAAGGGTAGGCGCCTGTACTTTGAGGTTTCTGGCAAAGCGGGTGTGTTGCATAAATCCCAACTGGGACCTGGCATACCTCACTGGGCGATCCTGGGGTGAGCGTAAACTTATAGGAACGCGCGTCTTCATATTATCAATAAAAAGGTTATTATGCCTATAAGGGCATTTTGGTCATTTTGACCCTAAAAGAGATAAACCCTAATAAAGTGTTATTAAGATAATAAGATATAAATAAACGTAAGGATTATTTATAATAACTTTGCATTAATGCAATTCGATACACGATTAGGTTAATTGTGGACCATAACGGAGGTTTTGTCTGAATAACCATTTAAAGATATCAGGTGAGTTTCTACAAACCCACATTTAAATGTTTTAAATGTTTTCGGGCTGGTATATACATACAATACTTGTGAAAATATATTCAAGATAATTGTGACTTGATATATATGTGTTATATGATGAAATTTTTGCTGAATTGCTTATACGTGTTATGTAATTATGTTGATTATAATGTGATGTGTATATACTTGCTTTGAAATTAGATAGCCAAGTGACAAGGGAACTGTTAGTAAATATTTATTGAATATGTATGATTATATGAGAACAAGTGGTGCATTGGCTTGTATTAATATGTGGTGGATACGCCGCTGGTACATCCTATATATATACATAGTAATATAAGTTACCCGGTATATCGAAAGTGTGGAGGATACGCCGCTGGTACATCCTGTATACATACACCTAGGTAAATTGGGGGATGTCCATTTGTTGCAGTATATGAATGCCTTATCACTGTTTAATATCAAACCTAAAGCATCTGGTTATTTAACTAGGGGTAGGTAGTATACATGATCGGAGATTAAGTCATTAAGATGAGTAAATGACCTAATAGTGTTAAAGCATGAGTTGCTACTAGAACCTAATAGAGTTAAAGCATGAGTTTCTAATATGACTTATTAGAGTTAGAGCATATGTTGCTACTGAAGACGAAGGGTCGCTGCTTCCCCATAGTGGTGGCTTAAGGAACCGTGTACGGACAGAGCGGTAGTCGGACATCGCAAAAGCTATCTTACGACAAGGTAGGATGACGATTGCAGTGGCCGGAGAACCTTTCGAAGGAGATGAAGAATGAAGAGACGCTACTTCCCCATAGTGGTTGCTTAGGGAACCGTGTACGGACGGAGCTGCATTGGGTCGTTGTAATAACTATCCTTCGAGATGGGACGGAGTGTGCAGTGGTGGGCGGACTCTTCATGGAGAACCAAAATAGTTGGTTAAATATAGTGACCTAGAAGTTAAGCCTAGGGTCATGGTTAAGATGATAGGATATATTATCTTAGTGAATACGTGTTAAGATTTATATGTTATTTATAAATGTGTTGTGAAAACCAGGTAAACACTTAAACGGTTTTGAACTAAACGGTAGAACTCACCAGCGTAAGCTGACTTTTAAAAGTATGTATGCTAGGTTCTGAAGAGACTTTTAGAAGTAAAGGCATAGACTGTTAGAGGACGGGATAATAGGGAAAGCTATCAAGGAAGGATTTCTGGGAAGCTGGCTTATTTATAGATTTCTTTACTATAATTAGTTGTAGTTATGTACAATATCTCTTTTACTATAGTACTTGGCTTATATAATAAAAGTTTTAAATTTCCGCTGCTTAATATCTCTGTTGATACCTTGTGTTCATGAGTAAATCCAATACGTGACCCCTTGTAGAGGCTAGATTATGAGGCTTGTAATATTAAATAAGTTGGGCTGGGCTTAGAGGATTTAATTAGATTAGTAGGCTAGTTTTATTATGTTTAGGCTAGTTTACTATTAGATTGGGCATGGGCTTGGGTTTATGATTGGGCTAGTTAGAGTTTATGATTGGCCCAAGGCCTTGTAAGAGGTGGTATAAATACCACCTCATGTTTATGATCAAGCAAGCCTTGGATATTCAAGTTTACGATTTTCTGCATCCTTTGGTGTTTCCGATCAGATTATTTGGCTTCAAGATTGTAGTGTTTTTCATTCAAGATTAGATCTTTGTCTTAGATCCAATCTATTTCATCTACTTTCTTCTTGAATCAATCACATACGAGGATTCCGCACTCGTTTGTGATTAGATATCGTGTGTTTGGGAGATTTCCGGACCTACACCCCTCCTGGTGCCAAGTCTGGGAGTGGGCGTCACATGTTAAGCAAATTCATTTGAGAAAATGAGATTGAAACTTGAGAAATATTAATGTTGACATCAGTTGAAGCCGGTGTGGAAGTTGTGCTTAAAGTAGCAACTGTTGGAATAGGAGATGTTCCCATTGGCTTATTTATAAATTGTGCACCAACACTTGCTGAAGGTGTTGTGCTAGTAGATCTAGACTTTATCGTTCCCAGATACTTCCTTAGAATGCTAGATTGAGTCAATCCAGTGAGAATTGTGGCTACTGCAACACTTGAAGAAATTGTAGCTGCTGGGTTGAATTCGACACTGGAAAAGACATATCAGGACCAACTGATGAAGACATTTTAGTGCATTTCAACATCTTTCTACGACTTTTATCACCAGAAGCAACCAACTTCCTCCTTTAAGACGGTGTCAATGTAGATGAGGAGATAGCTGGTTGTTTACCCTTGCCCTTGTTGGCATCAGCTTCAGAGTCATATTCTTCATTTGTATCTAATGGAGCTTTATCTTCATACACACGACCAATGTAACGATCATTACTTTTGTTCTTCCTGGCCCGGTAGTCAAGATGCTCTTTGCTATCTTTCTTCACTTGAATCTGTTGTGATCCAACCGATATAAAAGCAATCGAATTGTTTGGATCAGAATCATCCTCGGAATTCACTGCCATCTCATCTAGCTCATCATCAGACTCATCTTCATTAATCAGAGTGTTTACTGCAGGTGTCTTAGACACATTAACAGTCGCTTGGACTTCTGGTGCTGAGACAATAGATTTAGTCACAACAGGTTGAGTGACTACCGGTTCATATATAAATGGTGGTGTTTGTGCTTGTTTTCGTCTTTGTCTTTTCTGTTTTGATTGTTACGGTTGTTGATTTCTCTCTTCTATCCAGGAATAATCCAATTCATCATTAGAACTATCTTCATCATGACGCGGTGCACCATTAGCTGGTGCTACATAGTTATAACCTGCCAAATGACCAATCAACCGCTTCATCTTTGGATATTCATTGGGCTTCTTTTTACTGATAGGTTGTTAAATTACCAACACTAGATTCACTCATTTGCTTCAAGACCATCTTCTGTGTTTCAGTATTGATCAGATTCGGATAAAGATCATTCAGAATCATCTGATTAAACCTCGGATACAATAAAGCCCTCTTGTGTCTGTTTGTCAGATTGTCCCTCATGTAATGGAATATCAGTCCAGCACAATTGTAAGGACAATTCAGAATTAGAGAATTCATTAGGGACAACATCAATGTGCCTATCTCATCGTTTCCTGAGATTCTGTTCCCCAAGCATTGAAGTAGCACGTGAATCAAGAACTTGTACGGGACACAGAACTTAGACTTGGATACCCAATCTTTATAAGGATCTTTAGCATACCAAATCCATTTAATCAATGCTACATTGTCATCTTTATCAAACTCTAGTGGAACTTCTAAATCATCACCTTCAAACTTCAGTACTCGTCTAACATCAGCCTCGGCAAATTCCACCTTTGTAATTTGCACTGTGTCGAAAATTCTAATAGGGCCATCAGTATTTGTACGGGCAGTAGTCCAGAATTCAGTGAGAATGTCACGGTACGGATCACAATCATGTGTAATTGCGTAGTGAATCTGTGACCGCCTTAGAATATCGAATATTCCTGAACCACCAAACTTGGCAAGTTCGGATCGGCTGACACCGAGATGAGCGCACAAATTATGTTTATCTCCAACTTTCAATTCGATCCCCGTTTCTAAAAACACATAAAATGAAAAGTTCATTAAATTCAATGTGATAATAAAAAACGTTCTCTAAATTTGTCAATTATTATCCATTCGCGTAAACGATTAACTTTTTGTTCAAAAATCAGATTTACACGAACTGGATCCGAACTGAGAAATTTGACACGAACTGGATCGAACTGGATTTCTTTTGGTCAACATCCGAAGTTAACTTAGTCAACATCCGAAGTGGATCCGAACTGGACTATCTTGAGCGAAGTGACCCGAACGGAATTAAGTCACCCGAAGTGGAAGCGAACTGGGATCCGAACTCCCAGTTCGGCTCAAGAACAGCTACTTCGGCTCTGTGCAGAAACCGAAGGGTTTCTTCGATCCAACTCTCAATCCAGAACAATTTTGATCAAAAAATTTATAGCCCTAGACTAGGTTTGATCATACGAACACAATGATATGTTCGAATTGTTGGTTTTTCTTAAAAACCAAACAACCGACAACATTTTAACAAATACGGACTGATTTAATGGACAAAAACGGACATTCAAGACACCATTACACTCGCAATGTTACTCCCTAGCAGTATTTGGCCACAGCACTCGCTAAAACACAGTAAAACGAATTCTGGTCTTGAAGAGGTGTAGTTCGGCTAGGGTCTGAACGAAAAGAGGCGAAGTGAAACTGAGTCCGAACAAGCATTTCAGCCTTTATAGGCTGCCCAGTTTGATTGTCTGAACTGGTACTTTGGGTCTAATGAAGTGACCCGAACTCAAGCTTCGTCTTACTTTGAAACTGACTTAACCCATCCGAACTGTCACTTCGATTTACCCAAACTGTGACTTTGGATCATCTGAACTCCCACTTTGGTTTACCATGTGAAACTTTCAAATTAATCCCAACAAGTTTCAAATTTTATCAATTTTCACAAACTTTTGATCAATTAATGACGAGCTTGATGATTTCAAGACCGTTTGGGTTTCCCGACATATTTGTGATTAAAATCAATATCGGTTGATCGAAAATATATCAGAATATTTTTGATTTTTATAAATTTTCAAACACACCGAAAATCTTTTTGAATTTTTACAAGGTTATGCTAAAACACACCTAAAATATTTTGTATTTTTCAAGTAACAAGCATTTAACCAAACAAAATTGAAATGCGAATAACTTAAACTTTTTACGAGAAAGATCCAGAAGCGAGATCATATCAGACACTACGAATCATACACACTTCAATTTCAAATTGATCAGAATGCACGCCAAGTCGGCCGAGAATACAACTTTTCAGTTTATTAGCTTAGGCAGATCAATTTTTATAGCTTTCTGATAGGTTATCGGTATGAATAATCAAACATAGATAATGTGAAAGCCCACACAATCAGGAATACTGGTAATATGACTTGTTCTATTTTTGTATTTTATACAAAATCTGATTTTCAACAGAGATTTATCGTTCATGGTGTTTCATGCAAAAATAACGCAAAACCCTAAACAAACAATAATCAGGTCGGCCTTGTGAGCACGCATAAAAAGTCTGATTGTTTAGGAAAACAAAAAAAAATAACGCAGATTTTGTATAACCCAACAACACTGAGGTCGGTACTTCCGTACAGGCAGAGAAAGTTGTAAGGAACTTCAATTTTGAGGTTTTCCGGCTGAACTTCAGTTTTGACAATTCCGGCTGAAGTTGAAGCGGAACTACAACTTCAACCGGAACAACAAGTTCAAGCGGAATGAAGCAGTTTTGTCACTTAGTGAATATTCCGGGTGAACTCGATTATCCATCAGATAATGAGTTCAACCTGACTTTTCCTGAGAAGTCTTTTCAGCAGTCCCATCCTGCAAAAGCTTCTCGTATGCTTCTACATCTGCCCAAGCCACTCTCCATAAGTAGATTGTTGCTGTGAACACGCAAGTCGTCTCAAATGTCGAAGTTTATTCTTTTGGTAGCTTAGATTTGACTTTGTATTGTACGGTCTAGATTAGATCACATGAGATCAATGGCTGTGATTGATCTCATCTGCACTATATATAGCTTGTTATCTCTTTGTTTACACATCATTGTGGTTATCACTTGTAATAGTGTAGCTTTGAGTTAATGCAAATAGTGCCGAATATTCGATACTTCGTTGTTTCTACTATTCTGCAAATCAAGCATTTACATTATACAAGAACTCTACTTTGCTTAAGAAAAGTAAAATATAACTTAATTCCGCAAGGTTATATTTGCAAGTAAAGGGAATTGTTTAAGTTTAACTCTGACTTATATCGATCCTACAATTGGTATCAGAGCCATTGGCTTTCTACTTTGAAGACTTCTACTGCTTCAAAGCTGATACTTTACTTGCATACTTGATTTCTTTAAGCCTTTTCTGTTTTACAAAACTGTTTTTCACAATGACTGATTTAACTCTTGGTTCACTTAATGGTAGCTCTAACAAACCACCAATTTTCACTCCTGATGACTTTGATACTTGGAAACTCAGGATGGAAGGTTTTGTTAGAAGCCTAGACAGACGCATTTGGAACAGGTTGACTGTAGGTCCTTACAATCCAACTATTCAATCTGCTGAGGATGCCCAAGTGCAAATACCAAAACCACTAGATAAATATGTTGAAGCTGATTACACTGAACTAGAATATGATCACAAGGCCTACTGGACACTCCAGGCTGCATTACCCAACTCTATACTTGTAGGGTTCAATGGATAAAAGACAGCACATGGCTTGTGGATTGCTCTCAGTGAAATGTATGAAAGTCTAGTGAAGTTAAGGAAAACAAGAAAGATGTTTTGAAACAAAGATATGAAAACTTTACTTACAAAACTGGTGAATCTATGACCAACCAGTATCTTAGATTTGTTTCACTTCTTGATGAATTGCAAAAGGTAGAAGTAAAAACTGAACAGGCTGATGCCAACAGAAAGTTCCTGAGATCATTACCTCCAGCTTGGATTGTCTACACAGTCAGCATCAGGGAGTGTAAAGATCTCAAAAAGCTTAAACTAAGTGAACTCCATGGAATCCTTAGTGCTTATGAAATGGAGCTTAACTTTAAGCAGAATAGCTTTCCTGAAGCATCACCACAGTTGCAAACCACTGCTTTGGTTACAACTGATTTTCAAAAGATCTCAAATTCTTCTCAATATCACTCACCCTCAGTCAGTTTCATTGAGTCACCTAGAGGCTCAGAGAGTTCTTCAACACTGTTTGACAACTCTCACTCTGCCTATGTGGCAACTGACTCATCACAAGGCTTCACACGTGAAGACTTGGAATGCATAGGGGCAGATGATCTAGAAGAGATGGACATTTTAACTCAATTGGCTATGGTTTCTGTAAGGGCCCAAAGATTTTATAAAAGAACTGGAAGAACTTATAAAGGGTCAAAGGGATTATCAATTGGATTGGATAAATCTAAAGCTAAATGTTATAACTGTCACCAACTTGGTCATTTTGCCAGGGAATGCAAGCAGCCAAGGAGAGATGGACAGAACAACAATAACAATGTCCAACAGAGATCAAACCATGGAAGCAACAACAGCAGTAGTCAACAAAACAACAACAACAGCAACCAACAGCCAACTCAACCAAAACCACTTGGAAATCAAAATGTGGTGGCGGCTGTAGCTAACCAGACTGAATGCTTTGAGTGGGATGACTTTGTCACTGAGTTTGAGCCAATCAACCATACTTTGATGGCTAAAGAAGATTCAACTGAACAGGTAAATGAAATTCCTGAAAATATTTTGGAAAATTTGTGCAGCCCTGCCTGCATAGAACAAGTGGCAAAATACAGAAAACACAACACTGATTTGATTGATGAAGTTTCCAACTTGAATGAGTTAAAGAATTGCTTTAAGAAAACTGAAACTGCATACATCACCAAAATTGAAAATTTAAACAAAGAATTTGATGTTTTAAAGCAAACTAACTCCATTTTGGAAACACAATTAGAGGACTTATTGAACAAGCTAACTATTTCAAGACAAGAAACAAAAGATGCAAAAGCAGAAAATGATGTTCTTGAAATTAAGCTAAAAGATGCCTTGTTCACTTGTGACAAATTCCAAACAGCTAACAAGAAAGCTGATAAACTTTGGAATGGGGCAATGCATGGGAAAACAAGTATTGGGTACAACAATGTTGAACCACCCAAGGAATACTCACCTGTTATTGCTCCAATTCAGGCACTTCAGAAGGAGTGCAGTGTGAGTCTAATTGTTGATAGCACTGCATTCTCACCTTCTGAATCAAAATCTGTTGAATCATCATCAAACTGTGAAGTCAAAGATGCTAGCACATCAGCATCTGTTGACCTATCCATGGTTTTAAAACCAAAAGTTGCTTTTTCACCACCAACTATTTATGAGCCCAAGGACTCAAAAGTTGGAGGTAAACTACCTGAGCACTAAAAATCAACTGAAACTGAAAGAATGGGTAAACTTATTTACCATCAGGTTACTAATGACCAAATAACCAACGACACAGATTCTTCCCAAAGAAAAATGTTTGAATGTGTTTTCTGTGGTGAAAAAGGTCACATGGCTGCTATGTGCAAAGTTAATCCTTTGAGCAAAGCTCAAAACTTGTTGAAACCCAAAACTATTTTTACTCAGAAAAGATCTACAGGTAGAATCTCACCTGTAAGAAGTAACACAATGAAGTATTTTGATACTGAGTCAAACAAAATTTTAATTGGGAACAACAAAAATGGAAGTTTTTCAGTCTTAAAATCAAACAGGGTTCCGGCTGAACTTCAACCGAAAAAATTTTCAACCGGAAGAGAAGTTCAACCGGAAATCTCCAAAACACTCAGATCAGTTACTGCACCTAGACAACGACCCAGGGTTCAGTTCACTAATGAGTATGACCATTTTGAAGGTCAAGGAAGGGGAAACCCATCTAGAGGCAAGACCACCTCTAGAGAAAACTTTGTGAAAAACAAACACAACTCTCAACCGGAAATTCCCTCTAGTTCAAGCGGAAATGCCTCTGTTGCATTTCACAGTGAGAGATCTAGCCAGTCAAACAAATTTTCAAAACTTAATGCTAGAATCTCACCAGTGACTAGTGTTGATCAGACCTACACCTCACCCTGTGAGTAGCCAAAGGCTTTGACCAACAAACAAAAGAAGTATAGGGAATACAGAGAGAAGAAGATTGCTGAGAGAAGGCTTAGCAAAAAAAAAACAGTGTTGGGAATCAAGATTCCGACCCAACATGATTTGGATAGATGTGATAATACTCAACGGCCATTTAACGTTTACCGCCCCGACAAGACGGTGAAGAAACATGACAACTCAAGCTACAAGACTCAACTAAAGAAGATGGCTCTAGTGAATATTATTTATTGATTAAATATTGTCACTAGTTGGTAGTTTACTATTATGCCCTTAGTGAGTTTAATATATATAGTAAGTCTTTCTCATGTGAAAGACTTGATGATGTGTGTAGAGATAGAGTTAGTCATGGTTCCTTGAAGCTTGTCAAGGGTTCTTGAACTTACCTAGTAAGCTCAAGAAACCCGGTAATGCGTGGGGTAGGTAATGTAATCATTCGGTTATTGTTAATCATTTGGTTATCTTTTGTTATCTATCTTTCATGTTGTTTATCGTTGATCTATCTTGCTATTCATATCCATGTTTCTACTAGCTTTGTTCTTCATCATCATCACATCTCAAACACCATAAACTCTATATCTCGGTGTTATTTGTTTTCTCAAAAACGAGTCACACAAAGACTCGATCCGCTTCCGCAACCAAGGTAAAGGTAGCATTCTTTATATATTTGCCCACCACCTCGGTTTTTCAATTGGTATCAGAGCCATGGTCGAGATAATGCAACTTAACCGTTGATTTCTCAACTTTGTGTTCAAATGCTTGTTTTTGTAAACAAATGGAGATGTTAAACTTTTTAGAAAGATTTTGTAATCCCCTCCATGTCTTTCAAAGTTTTCGTGAAAAAGATCCTTGAATTTTTCTTATTTAGAATAGTCAAAGATCTATTTATTCATTTATTATTCTTGAGTCGTCGAAAGTAAATTATTTTGAGTGTTTGTGTTTTTGCCAGTGAACACAATTAGATTTCTTTGATATTCCATTGCTATCAAAATCTAGCCGCAAAAATGATTCATGAAACTTTCTGCATATTTTACGTATGCAAATTCCTAAATTCAAATTCATGGTCAACTTTATTTTTTGTAGATCTCAAGAAAATCTTGAAAGGTGTGATTATTCTTATCACATCACACTTTGTCTGTTTGTGTGTAGAATTCAATTTTCTTTTTAGCTTTTTCAGTTTACTTTATCTAGAGTCCCACAAACCAAGTGTACTTTTTACCAAAATCATCCTATTATTCGTTTCCTTTTTCTATCACAAGCAACCTACATGTCACATTCACATGTTTCAAGTCAACCATTGTACTCTCTCTCCCTCTCTTGAAAATTAGAAGAACCAAAATATACACAAAACATTGTGTGAGTTACAGGTTATATGAAGATGATGAACTCAGAAAAACGAACACGACACTGCAGCTCGAGCACGTTCGTTACCCATTTTCTGTTCAGTTCAAGAATGAAGACAAAGGTTCCTAAAGTGACAAGTCGGTGAAGGACGCGGTGACGGTTCTGTCCGGTAGCGACGAATCTGTTTTCAGACGGAACAGTCCCGTCACAGATTCAACCGGAAACCACCACCGTTCAACGGAACAACAATGTGTCAAAACAAACGGAAACCAGATCTAAGGTGAAATTCAATTAGTTAAACCGAACAGTTCGGATCAACCGGAAAAACGAAATCGTTCCGGTCAGACCCGAGGTCAACCGGAAATCGTGAAGTCAACAGTGAGTTTTCAACCGGAAAATAGTTTTTAACCGGAAAATAGGTTTCAACCGGAAATATTTCGAACTCAACCGGAAAATGGAGATTTGCCAACTTCAACCGGAAGATTGGGTTCAACCGGATCAGAAGCTTCAACCGGAAATCTCGAGTTCAACCGGAACTCAGATTTGAACTGGAAAACTCACCCTCAGCCGGAAAGACGGAGTCTGAGTTGAAGATCAACCGGAATTTCGAGAATCTTCAACCGGTTCTGGGATTTCAACCGGAATCCTCCATGTTCAACCGGACGCTCGAGACTTCAACCGGAAGTCTG
>JBCNJP010000007.1:45458058-45507194 GCA_039602395.1 Deinandra increscens subsp. villosa | reverse complement strand
TCGATCTCGTACAAGGTTTCCGCACTTCTTCGAGATTAAGATATCGTGAACGGTTGTTGATCCCGGACCAACACAAGAACCAACTTCGATGCAAACTAAAAGTCCTATTCTGAATGAACATAGCCCAGTTCATGAAGAAAGGCAATTCTTCGAAGTGGATAGCACGTTTGTTGAGCCAAGCCCAGTGAGAGTAAACTTATCTACTGAATCAAGCCAGCCTCCCGTCACTCCAAGCTTTCGTTCGTACCAAGTACTTGTTGAAGAACTTTCTCAAGCTAGTGATCTCCCTGTAGATCTACGGATAAGTGCCGATCCTCAGATCAACTTCCTTTTATCCCAAAACAGAAGAAGAGAGGGAGAGATTAAAGAGCTAAAGGAAGAAAACAAGAGGTTAAAGGAGAAGGAGAGCAAGAATGAAGCCAGTATTGGATTCTTGTATGCAGGATACCTTGAACTGAGGAAGAATTTAGAAGACTTGAAGGGAGCTGATAGCTTAAATGCTCAGGGTGCCCCAAGACAGAGTTCTTCTCAAAGTGCTCAAACTGCTGATAAAGTGCATGAAGATGAAGGTGATGACACTATAGTGATGCCTGACTATGTTCAAGGAGGAAGAATCATCTCAAAAGCACCGGAAAGTCATGAAAATTAGTTCAAGGATTTCTTCCAGGGTCCTCCCCCCACGCTGTACTCAATTGATGTGGGTGGTAGTGAAATCGACAAAAGGGGGAGTCGTGAACCTATACTGTGTTGGCACTACGATGGAGAGAAGAAGCTGTTTGCCATGATCAGAGAGGGGTATAGTCTAGTGGAGTACTACAGAACTCGAGGCCAATTTCACTCCTGGACAGAGCCAGAGATCAGAAATTTGTTAAGGGCTCCATTTATAAACAGATGGAGAAATGCAGATGGAGACCTAGTTCGTGACAATCTGATGAGCCATTTGGCAAAAAAATTTGTGAACTTTGATCTCAAGCAAACCAGATGGGTTGAGACTAGAACAGATCTAGTAACAGGTGAGCCTGTAGGAGAAGTGAGGCAACCACCCACCAAAAGAACTAGAGTGATCAACATGTTGGACGAGATAGAAGATGGTACATTGGTGAAAGACTTTGATAACTGGTTCTATGATCCAACAACTCACGAGGTGGTGGTGGTTTGCAAGAAGATGCGAGAGTTTCGCTTCTATGATCCGGTTGATTTGCTGAGGTTTGGAGAGCGCGATATCAAATTCCTAGCCACCCAACCTATCCTAGGTGATGAGCATGACCTTGAGAATGCTATAAGGGTGGGAATCTTTCATGGAACAGCGAACCGGATTGTGGAACGTGAGTGGTGGTCGGGGAAGGTGTCTAATACTTTCAGATTTGATTTGATGCTTCCTTAGATGCTCTCATGGTTCATGCCTAGGGGAAGATTGTTGGGCTATACATTATGAGGCATGAACATTAGATTGGGCTACTTGTGATTACGATTGTGGGCTTGATGGGCCGGTTCCACTAGTTGGGTTTATGATTGGATTAGGGTTTTTGTAATGGGTAGTATAAATACCCAAGTAGTTTATGATTTCTCCTAGTTGTTGTTTATGATTTCCAGCCTCCTTCTTGGTATTTACGATCGTAATCTTCACTCAAATAGAAGTTGATTGTTCTTCATTCAAGATTTTTTTGTGTTTGTGTGTTCTTCATCTCAAATCAAGTCTTTTTCATCATCTTCTAGCTCGAATCAGTCACAAACAAGGTTTCCGCACTTGTTTATGTTTACGATATCGTGAACGATTGTTGTTTCGGGACCAACAACCTTAACTCTCCGTCGGTTACACTTGATGATCACTTGTTTGGAATCATTAAGCCAGTTCCTCAATCATTTTGGTGCACTAGAATCACCCCTCTTGTCCCTCTCATCAACCTCCGTAAGTTTCACCGGAGAATAAACCAGCGAGCATGAACCGCCTTTGTTTCAAGTCTTGGATTTCTTTTCCCGTCGCTGCATCAGCATCGCAATCGCACAATTGTTCCTACACAGGTTCTGTAGCAACCGGAGAATCAAGCTTCATCTACGGCGATGAGTTCGAGTTCCGATCGAGTTTTGGTTCAAAGCTCATCATCACTTTGGTGTTCGTTTTCGCATTCGAGGTAAGTTGTGAATTCAACCTATTCGATTTTTACAGCTTTCGTGACCGTCCGATCACCCCTGTAACCTTTGTAAAACCTTTGGAAAATTTGCATGGAGGTCCGGCGGGGGTGGGTTTCTTTTGAAGAAGAACAAGACATCCTGCTTGTTTAGGTTAAGTATTTAAATTGTTCCCTAAGTAACGTCCTCAGGGGGTAGCCCAATGGCCAAGTCTTGTGAAATGTACCCATCAGGTCACGGGTTTAAATCCTAGCCACCCCATAATCGTGTTCTCTTTTTGTTATGCGCTGCAAATTCAGCATTTAATCATCGTGTGTACACAAAAGATTTCCAATCGACTTGTAAACCAAAGGAGTGACCAGCCTAGTGGTCGATGCTTATGTCGGTGAACCAGAGGTCGCAGGTTCGAACCTGCTGACCTCCTATTGATTTTTTTCTGCTTTGGGTTATTTATTGTTTCATGGATTTGTTTCACCCAAACCCTTTCACCGATCATCCCCTATGCCATTTTGGACCCGTGGGTTCTCGTAGAACCCACAAAAAAAAAACTCGATATCTCTTTATTTTAAGTATAACTTGGTTTTAGACAAGAAGAAAAAAAATACGTACTCGATTATAAATTTGTGTATACTTACCTTAGCGATTTCAGAAATATATATGCTTGGGAAAATATATTTATATGTTAATAAATATAGATTTGGAACTTGGGCATTTAGTATTTTTTTTTAACTCTCAAATTCTTGGCACAAAATATATATATATATATATAAGTAAGATATATATTTTTATGGATTCATTATGACGTTTTTCGCACTCTTGGCTATATATATGATATATATATATATATATATATATATATATACACGCACACGTTTTACTCGATCTCGTGGATATATATTACGGATAAATAATATATATACCTTTTTATTGACATTTATAAATCCTTGTGATTTTGCTTAAACATCGTCATCGACTCACTTTGAATAAACGATTTCTATCGCTTGTTAAGTTTGGAAATTTTCACGCACGTCACGTATGGAATTTACTTAATAATAAACCGTCATCTAGGCTATGTTACTCATGTTCGGACACACACTTATGTCTATAAATTTAATAGGTGCTCGGTAGTTATGCAAGACTCGAAGTCTTACTAAATTATAGCAACGCACCCTAAGGTGAGTTACACAACCTTTTACGTTACGTCCGGTTTTGGACGATAACACACACAAACACGTTACACCCAGCTTAGGGTGATAAAACAACAACTTTGATGCATGATTAAAGTAGAAATCCAGTATATATCACATGTTCACGTAAAGTGCTTTATCTTTCAAGTCCTAACATTTTCGAACCGTTAATAGCGAATAGCGAGGGGATATTGGGTAGTACTACTGGGGTCTGACAAACCCCACTCAACGGGCACGAGATGCACCACCCGACTGTCAGTCGGTCGGAGGACAATGTCAGCCTAACTTACCGTGATCAAGTAGACACGGGGAAGGCAAAACACGTAAGGATTATTCCTACAACTAATTGGTTAGCTTTGGTTGCAAACGTTTTAGTGACATGAACTTAGGCTCGCTACCTACGTTATGGATTGTACTTTTAATATACATGCTTACATACGAATAAAGACTGTTGTATTCGTACTGCATATTTTTCTAATAGTTATACTTATGTGATTATGTGAACTCACCAACATTAGTTGACATAAGCTTCTTGTGCATGCTTTGCAGGATGCTAGGAGTATCGGATTTTTGGGCACGTACATTGATTAAAATCTCTACTTTTGGGAAATTGCTTTTATAAACTTTAACTTGAACTATTATTTACTTATCGGGCGCTTATTTTGCGCATCATAACTTTTATGAGCTTCCGCTGAACTTTAACTCTGGTTTTGATATTTTCCGTTTGGAGATTTATTTACATTTTGAACCTTTAACTTATGTTTGATGTAACTAATGACTCGGGTCTTGATCTGGTTCACACCGCACATGGTAAAACTCCGTTAGTGGAATTGGGGGTGTGACAATTACCATAAAACTTAAACTCCAAAACTCATTGATTACCCACTCGTGGTATTCTATCCAACAATACCGGATAGCAATATAACTGTATGTACCTGCTGACTATAGAACGGGAGTTAAGATTGGAGCTACCAATCATGGCCATGGCCGATAACCTAATAAATCTATTCACAAGTCATCTTTCTTGATTAATTATTCGGATTCAATAAATAATGGTATTTCATCATAACATGAATCAACATGATAAGATAGGATAGACGAAAAGCTCATGTAATCAATAAAGGTAACAATTATCTATTTGTCAGGCATGATAATGGTATATGATTTTTTCCCTAAAAGCATTCAAAACAAATTAAAAGAGGGGTCGTGAGACTCACATGAGCTCAGCAATCCAGGTAATACCAAGAATTACGATACGGTAAACCTAGCCGTCCTAAATCATATTAGACAACTTAAGGACTATGAATTGGATTGACTCGTAAGTCACTTCCAATTAATTGGTCAATTCTTGACGTCATGGTGACCCGAAAGTTCGTTTGACAATCGATTGGTTTAAGGAAATATTTATTATTAATAAATACTTGGATTCGCGATAAGTTTCATAAAATAAAGATTTAGTATATTTGCAATATATACAAGCATTTTCCCAAGATATATTAAAATAAAGATTTAATATATTTGCAATATATATTTGCAATATATACAAATTGCACCAAATAATCCCTACTTTTCACTATTTGCAAATAATAATCCCACCTTCAAATTTAGCAAATGGCACCCCAAATTTGTAAATATTTTGCAATTAACAGTCCAACCTTTAAAAAAATTTAACGACGTTAAAATCTGGTGACCTGGCATCCGATGTGGAATTATTATTATTTTTTCTTTTTTCTTTTTGAGCCCTAAAAATCTGACTTGGCACCTTTCCCATTCCCGTCTTTTAAAACCCAAAAATTTAACACATTTGAAAACCCTAAATCCCTAATTCGTCACAAACACTCCCAATTCCGCTCACTTCCACCCTAAATCTAAAGGAAAATCACTGAATTGCGGCCTTGATCATCAACATTGTTGAAAGGATGAGTGGATTCATCTTCATAAACCTGCATTTCGGTGGAAAAATTAAGCAGCAACCTACACAGTACTATGGTGGTGAATCCAAGTTGTTTGAAATCTGTAAGGAGAATTTGACATGCTCTGACCTACTGGATATTGTCCTTCACAACGATCGTCACTCATTCAAATCAAAGGATGAAATTTACATATACTGGTGCCATCTGGACATGAAGATTGAAGATTACCTATTCCGATTGAAAGTTGACAAGGATCTTGCTGAGATGCTTTACATAGTAGGTGAGTTTACGGGTTTTTTGAACCTATATGCATGTTTTGCTGATACTTCACTGCCTGATATATTGTGTACACTACCAGACACAATAACTCAATCCCATCATAGTGATGGTGAGGCCCAACACAGTGATAGTGAGCCCCATTTAGATGAGGGTGAGGCCCAGTCCAACAACACTGTAGCCCATTCCCCTGTAGCCCATTCCCCTATAGCCCATTCCCCTGTAGCCCATTCCCCTGTAGCCCAATCACCTATAGCAGATAAGGAAGATATTGATGTATCTGGTCATGAATCTGGATCTGATTATGGTGAAGAACCTGAGGAAGTGAATAGGGATGTGGTACTTGGGTCAGATTCAGACTCAGATGATGATCAGGAGTGGAAACAATCTGCGGCTGCTATAAAAACTGTTAATAAAGAAGATAAGAAGCAAGAGCAGATATTCTATGCTAAGTTCATCACATTTTCAGAGCCTGCTGTTGAAAATAGATCTGGGTTTGTAGATGAAAAGGTTGGTGAAACAGTAGATCAAACTGTCTATGCTGATGGATACAGCAGCTATGAAGACTCAGATGTAGAAGTGTACTCACCAGGAGAATCTGAAGATGATGACATAAGAGGTAAGAAACACAAATTACTGGTTCCAGTTGTTAATGATTCAACTAATTGGGAGAAGTGGGAATGGGTACCTGGAACTAGATTTTCAACAAGAAACAAGTTCAAAGATGCTATTAGAAAATATGCAGTGACAAATGGTAAGAACTTGAAGATATGCACTAGTGACAAGAATAGAGGTGGCAGGATAGGTGCAAGATGTGTTGAAGGATGCCCATTCAAAGTATACTGTTCTTGGCATGGTTCTAAGTTCTGTTACATGATTAAGAGTGTGGTGAATGAACATACTTGTCAAAGGAATATGACAAAAAACAGGCAGTTGAATGCTAGATTCATAGCACAGGAAATGTTACCAGCTTTTAAAGTAAGGCCAAATTGGCCTGCCAAAGAGATTCAGAATGCAGTTAGGGAGAAATTCAAAGTATTCATTACCAAATGGATTGCTTACAGGGCCAAGGAACATGCACATCAGTCATTACATGGCTCTATGAAGCAACATTATAGTCAAATTGGTTCTTATCTGGCAGCTTTGAGAAAAGAGAATCCCACATCCATCTTCACACTTGAAACTGTAACACCAGCCTACTTAAAGATGGAAGGAAACAATGATGTCTTTCACAGGTTATTTATTTGTTTTGATGGTGTAAGAAGAGGATTCCTAGCAGGATGTAGGAAATTGTTGTGCCTTGATGGATGCTTTTTAAAGACATTCTTAGGAGGGATGTTGTTGGCTGCAATAGGCAGAGATGCCAATGATCAGATGTATCCAGTAGCCTGGGCTGTGGTGGAGGGAGAGAACAATGATAGCTGGCAATGGTTTATGTATCAATTAAAGATGGCCTTGGAAGTGACTGAAGATGGACTTGGATGGACTCTAATTTCTGACCAACAAAAGGTACTTGTCTATTATTGTCTAAATTTATTTACACATGCTTTGAACCTAATTGATAATCCTGTTTAGGGTCTATTAAATGGTGTGGCCATGTACTGGGAAAGAGCAGAGCATAGAAACTGTGCCAGGCACATTTATGCCAATTGGAACAAGAAGCATAAGGGTGAAGAGCTCAAAGAAGCATTCTGGAAGGCTGTAAGAGCCTACAATGAAGCTGGCTTTCTGAATGCAATTGAAGAGATGAAGGGCCATTCTGAGGATGCTGCCACTGCATTTTTGGCACAACCAACAAATGCATTTTGTAGGTGCTACCTTCAAGTTGGCAGTAATGCAGATGTTGTAGTCAATAATATGGCTGAAACCTTTAATGGTTACATAATTCAGTCTAGATCCAAACACATAATTAACATGTTGGAAGACATTAGGGTGGCAATCATGACAAGGTTAGTGCAGAAACATAATGAGATGGTTGGAATGGCTGTTGATGTGTGCCCAAGGATCCAACAAAAGCTTGATAGAGAGAAAGGCAAGGCCCACCACTGTCAAATTTTTGCTTCAACACCAACACTGTACCAGGTAAAGGACTTGGAAGATGTCTCTGTTGACTTAGTGTCCAAGTCATGCACTTGTAGAAGATGGGATCTGACTGGTATACCATGCCACCATGCTTGTGCTGTTGTTGGGTTTCTTAACAGGTACTTATGTAACAGGTTCCTATGTGATATGATGCAAAATATTGATCTTTACTTTTGGTTCAGGCATGCGGAGGATTATGTAGCAGACTATTACAAGAAGGACAAATACATGACTGCTTATGACAGGTGCATACCACCCCTGCCAAGTACTAAGTACTGGCCAAAGGTTCAATTGCCATTAGACCCACCACCCATCAAAGTAGCTCCAGGAAGACCAAGGAAGAACAGGAGGAAGGATGCCCATGAGGATCCCAAAAGAAAGGGAAAATTGTCAAAACATGGGAGCCAAGTAACATGTGGAATCTGCAAATCTAAAGGTCACAACAGAAGGGCCTATCCAAATAAGGGGAAGGGTGAAGGTACAAGTTCACAAGCAAAGAGGCCAAGAGGGAGACCACCCAAGGTTGGAGCTGGTCAACAGTCAAGTCAACAGGCAAGTCAGCAGCCTAGTCAACAAGCAAGTCAACAAGGAAGTCAAAATGCAAGCCAGCAAAGATGTCAACCTAGTAGGCCTGCCAAATTACCTATTAAAAGACAAAGGAAGTCTTAAGTTTTTTAGTAATGTATGACTATTTTGGATGTTTCATGTTAACTGATGCATGGTTTTTAAATTACCTGATGGTTTAATGTATGAATATTTTGGATGTTTTATGTTAAATTATGCTTGTTTAAGTAATGTTATGTTGGGTCAAACATTTTGTCATTCATGACCAATCTGAGTCAAAATTATGCTTGTTTAAGTAATGTTATGTTGGGTCAAGCATTTTATGTAGTGAATCAAAACAGTCTCAAAAAGCACTACAAAAACAGTCATGACTTGACTGCATTCAGACTTGCATTCCCATGGTCAAACAGGCTCTTTGTGCAGCTAAAATTGGATCAAAAACATCCCAAGACATTCATGTTGAGTGCATTTCCATTTTTCCCTTTCTGCTGTTTTTAAAGGAAACTTTAAAGTGGCAGTGGAGCTAAACAATTCATTGACAACCAATGGAGCTAAATCAATCATCCAAAATATCAAACACAACATGATATGTAATAACAATCATTGAGAACCAAGTCAAACTAACATAAAACCAAAATAAGTCATTACAGTTACAAAATGATCCTTAACTTACAATCAATTGATTGACAAAACAAAGAGTGCAATTACAATAACAAAAAACACAGTCAAGTTACATAACATCATTGACTTCTTCCTTTCAAGCTTAACCTTCAACATGTTGACTTCTTGCAACAAAATCAGCTTCTCTTCTTCCAGTTCAGTAATCTTCAAATCAAATTTATTCCTTAAGTCTTCTTGTGCTTGTACCAGAACATCCTCAACATCCTCTTTCCACAAGAAATAACCGCAACCACATTATTATATATCATGGGCTCAAAAGGGTTCATGAATGACTGTTAACGTTAAAAGCCATCATAAAAATGAACAAGATAACATGATCCTACAAGTTTCTCATGGAGGAAACTAGAGAAAACTTACCAAAATCTTGAAAGGAAACAGAAAATGGTGAAAGGAGGATGAATGGCTTCTTCCTTGATGATCCTAGCACCTCCTTGAACCTTGATGAATGATGAGGGTTTTAGTGAGAGGGTAGAGAGAGATAGGTGGACGGCTTGGGGGAGAGAGAGAATAAAGGGTTTGTGTTTAGGTTCAGATGAAATGAGATATTTCTCCATTTTTTTCAATAAGTGCTCAAGTGAGGGGTAGGGTGGGGGGTGTTTGGGCTGGTTACTAGGAGAGTGGGATGGAGTGTTTAGTTCATGACTTAGGCTAGGGAGAACCAAGAGAGATAGAGCTTAAAGTGTGTGTGTGTTGTTTGGATTTCGCGAACCGCAAACAAAAGAGACTCAGGTTCGAGCCTTTGGGCTTGGCCGGTTCGCGTGGGAGCAGGGGAGGACCAACGAGAGGGAGGAGAGATGAGAGTGAGTGACTTAGTTTGTGTCTTCTGATGGTTAAGGTTAAGGGAGGTGGAGTGTTGTGTTATTGATGAGAATAGTGATGGTGGTTAGGGTGGGTGTACTAGGTAGTGTGAAAGACATGATGATGCTTTTTGTAGTGATTAGATTAGTGTTTAGGAGAAAAGGTGGTAATTGATGGTGGTTTTCTTGATGTTAAAACCGTTCAAGATAGGGAAAGGGTCGAGAGTTCGATTCGGGCCCGAGGAGGGGTGGTGGTGGTGGTACGTGCATGGGGTTGTTCCGGTCGGGTCGTGTTGACACGTTTTGGATACGATGATTAAAAATGGTTTTAAGGCTTGATTTAAATAAATTGATCATGTACGATGATCAGTGATAAACTAAAGACACAATGGTTTGATTTTTTTATTAAAACATTAACTAGTTACGTTAAATAATATTTAACGAAATGTTTTAATAATGGACGTAGCGGATAATATGTTACACGTTAAATACTAAAATATTAATCGTCCGGATTGACGGGTTTGTATGTATATACAAATACTACAAAGGTGACGAAATAATAAATAAAAATATTAATTTTATTTATTTTCTTGTTGAATTTTCATCTATAACATATATGTTATTTCATTGATAATGACTAACGAATATCGATTTATCACTAGGTCACGTCAAGACTAGTAATGCTTGGCATAACATTTTATCTTAGTTAACAGACCTAGAATATATATGCACAATAACAGTTAAACAAGCAGTTAATTTAGTGATTGACGTAGGAAACTTACGGGTTATCACATTGCTTTAGTTAGAATGTTTGCGCTTTAAATAAATCCATTAACATGTTCAACATTGATCTGATTGTTCTCTACACATTCTCTTATGAAATGATAACGTGTGTTAATGTGTTTGCTTCTTCCGTGAAATACATGATTCTTCATAAGTGTTATTGTTGAGATGTTGTCAACTAGTAAAGTGATATTTTCTTCCTTCGATACAGTCAATTCTTTGAGTAATCGTTGTAGCCATAGTGCTTGTTGTGCGGCTGCTATGAATTCTGATTCAAATGATGATAATGCCACCGTTTTTTTGTTTATGAGTACACCAAGTTATTGGAGAATCCCCAAAGTAGAATACAAAACCAGTTGTTCCTTTTCCCTTTTTCGTATTAACTCCATAACTGCTATCACTATAACCTGTTATCTTGTTTCCTCCATTCTTCTTGTAGGTTATTCCATGATCTTTAGTCCTTTGGTGTACTAAATTATTTGCCTGATTCTCTTCACATGATGTTCCTTTGATTCTTGCATGAAACGGATGAGCAGATTCACCGCATAACTCAGGTCTGGTCTTGTATGTAGCAAATACCTTATATATCCTATTAAGCTTCTATGTTTAGTTGGATATACCGGGTCTCCTCATTCAGTCTTTGTGAGCTTTATTCCCGAATCCATAGGAATATTTATTTCATCACAGTCAAGCATGTTTGCATCTTTCAGGATCTTGTTGATGTATCATGTTTGCTTGATTGATATGACACCCCCTGATTGGATGACTTATATACCCATAAAATAATAAGCATAGAGAGTCCTAAATCACCCATTTCAAACTCTTGTTCCATTTGTGACTTGAAGTGATTGATCTTATTCTTTAGTGTTCCAGTAACTATAAGATCATCTATATAGACTCCAACTAGTATAGTTGATTCATCTCTTCTCCTTGTGTATACTACATGTTCCAATGTGCATTTCTAAAACTTCAGTGTCTTCAGAGCATGATCTAGTTTGATATTCCATACACGTGGTGCTTGTTTCAAACCATACAATGCTTTAGAGAGCTTGTATACTTTCTTCTCAGTTCCTGGTTACACCAATCCTTCAGGTTAAGATACGTAGACTTCTTCCTTCAAGTCTCCGTATAAGAATGCAAATTTTACATCAAGATGATGCAATTCCCATCCATTGTAAGCATCAATTTCTACAACAAGACATACAGCTGGTATTCATGCTACTGGTGCAAAGACTTCATCAAAGTATGTTCCTTGTTCTTGCACATACCCTTTTGCTACTAAGCAAGCCTTATGATTTGTAATCTTCCCATTTGCATATCGCTTCATCTTAAATACCCACTTGAGACCAGTTGCTCTATGTCTGTCGAGTAAGTTGGTTAGTTTCCATGTATTGTTCTTATTAATGGATTCTAACTTTAATTCCATGACTTTTGATCCATTTCTTAATCTTTGGCAGCTTCCTTGTAGTTTCTAGGCTCTTCTTCTGCAAGAAGTAATTCATCATACAATCCTCGTGTATCTACAAGAGGTTCCTTGTATGTGATCTCTCTCAAATCTCTAAAACCTTGTAGAGGTGAGTGATCAAAAGTCTTGTTGAACTTCCATGTGAGTTATAAGCCATTACTTTTTATGAGTTAGGCTCATAGGTAAAGGTTCTTGGAGTATTAGTCCTTGAACTAAAGTGAGGGGTAGCATGATGATTATTCTCATGTATACCCACGTCTTCATTTTCTTCTTCAGAATTGGATGCTTCCTCTACTGGGTTGACTTGAGAAACTCTGGCTTGCCCATCAGGTGTTATGAAATCAGCCCATTCTAGATTCCATTGTCTAAGTTTTCCAGATAATCCTTTCAATTCCATATCTCATATTCTTTGAACTTCACGTCTCTACTGACGCAGATTCTATTGTTGAGAAGTTCAAACAACCTACACGCTTTAGATCCCTCTTTAGATCCTAGGTAAACCATTTGAACACTTCGGTAATCTAACTTTTTTAGATTAGGAATGATTACCTTTGCAAAACCTATGCACTAAAAAATCCTTAAGTGTTCCATTTTTGGTTTCCTACCCTTTAGTGCTTCATAGGGTGTACTATCTGTCACAACTTTGGTTGATACTCAATTAAGTATGTAAATAGCATATCTAATTGCTTCAGCCTAAAAATATGGTGGCATCTTTATAGCTTTCAACATACCCCGAGTAGTGGGCATAACATTTATGTTTCTTCGTTCAACAACTCTTTTTTGTTAAGGTGAGTATAGAGCAGTCAGTTGTCTAGCTATTTTATTACCTTTACGGAACTTGGTGAATTCATAAGATGTGAATTCTCCTCCTTTATCTGTCCTAAGCATCTCCATTTTCTTTCCAACTTCATTTTCCACCTTAAGTCTGAATTCCTTAAACGTCTAAAATGCCTCGTCTTTGGACTTCAAGAAATACACCCACATATACCTCGTGTAGTCTTCTACTAGCAGGAATATGTATCTCTTCTGTGAAGGTGTATGTGGTGATACAGGACCACACAGATCTTCTTAAACTACGTCTAAAGGTTCTTCTAACTTGAACTTAGCCCTTTGTGGGAATGGAGCCCTCATGTGTTTTCCCAATAAGCATGCATCACAAACTTGTGTCGTATGATTAATCTTTGGTATCCCTTGTACCAATTCCTTTTAAGTCATCGTGATACCAACGGTAGATAAACAGTCAACCTAAAACCAGATGACTAGGGTTCTGGGATAAAACCTCTAGGATCTTTATTATTTAATCAAAACTTAACCATGAATAATGAAACACACCAAGGTTTAAATATGAAAACAAAAGCTTGGAAAACAAGATACTAAACTAGGTTAAAATAAAGATAGTGGACCGATGGGTGAATGGGTGGACCGATTATATGAATACGGGCCTGCTCATAACCGTTCCATTCTCCCCTTCTTTTGAAAACTCGTCCTCGAGTTTTAACACCTGATGGAATCCAGGGAAGCCAGCCGGACCGAAGGGAATATCCAGACGTCCTCTTCTCAACATCGTCACAACGAATACTTCAACGTCAAGTATATCTTCACACACTACCCAGAACAGCTTCAAGCAAATACAGTACATACCAATGGGTCCCGGGTCTATAGGGTTAGGCAGTCTTCCCCCATCCTTCTCCTCCTCCCAATCTTTTTAAAAAGAGTCGTCCTCGAGACTTGAGAACGTCAAAGAGAACATCTCTTTTTTTCTTATATTTATGATTAATCACAAACCATAGTTGATAAAATTGATGAATATTGTTAACACCACAATTTAAATAATTATCAAGATATTCCCCATAGCTATCCACTAATCGGCTAACGTCAACAAACCTAAAAAAATTGAAATCCCACATTCGTAGAAAGCGCCAATTTGCATAATACCCTTGGGCCAAATATGACCGAAATTACCATCGTATTTTTTTTCTCTTGCTTCACAATTACATTTCAAATAACTTCTAAAGAAAATTCCAACCAATTATCTCGACATACCAAATTATGTTTTACATATCTTCATATAAAATAAAATATCTCATCCATTCCAACCGCGTATCTTGATCATAGGAAACCCTTTTGGGATGCCCAAAAATCTCGTATTTAAATTCAAATTGAATGGAAATTCTAAAAGTTTTGACCAGAAACCCACCTTTTGATATCCCTAAATTTTGAAACTCTCCCATTATAGGATATTTCAATCTGCCGATGTGTAAATTCTAAGATTGGAGCTACCAATCATGGCCATGGCCGATAACCTAATAAATCTATTCACAAGTCATCTTTCTTGATTAATTATTCGGATTCAATAAATAATGGTATTTCATCATAACATGAATCAACATGATAAGATAGGATAGACGAAAAGCTCATGTAATCAATAAAGGTAACAATTATCTATTTGTCAGGCATGATAATGGTATATGATTTTTTCCCCAAAAGCATTCAAAACAAATTAAAAGAGGGGTCATGAGACTCACATGAGCTCAGCAATCCAGGTAATACAAAGAATTACGATATGGTAAACCTAGCCGTCCTAAATCATATTAGACAACTTAAGGACTATGAATTGGATTGACTCGTAAGTCACTTCCAATTAATTGGTCAATTCTTGACGTCATGGTGACCCGAAAGTTCGTTTGACAATCGATTGGTTTAAGGAAATATTTATTATTAATAAATACTTAGATTCGCGATAAGTTTAATAAAATAAAGATTTAATATATTTGCAATATATACAAGCATTTTCCCAAGATATTAAATATTTATACAAAATATTTAACTCAACAAATATTATTATATATCATGGGCTCAAAAGGGTTCATGAATGACTGTTAACGTTAAAATCCATCATAAAAATGAACAAGATAACATGATCCTACAAGTTTCTCATGGAGGAAACTAGAGAAAACTTACCGAAATCTTGAAAGGAAACAGAAAATGGTGAAAGGAGGATGAATGGCTTCTTCCTTGATGATCCTAGCACCTCCTTGAACCTTGATGAATGATGAGGGTTTTAGAGAGAGGGTAGAGAGAGATAGGTGGGCGGCTTGGGGGAGAGAGAGACTAAAGGGTTTGTGTTTAGGTTCAGATGAAATGAGATATTTCTCCATTTTTTTCAATAAGTGCTCAAGTGAGGGGTAGGGTGGGGGGGGTGTTTGGGCTGGTTACTAGGAGAGTGGGATGGAGTGTTTGGTTCATGACTTGGGCTAGGGAGAACCAAGAGAGATAGAGCTTAAAGTGTGTGTGTGTTGTTTGGATTTCGTGAACCGCAAACAAAAGAGACTCAGGTTCGAGCCTTTGGGCTTGGCCGGTTCGCGTGGGAGCAGGGGAGGACCAACGAGAGGGAGGAGAGATGAGAGTGAGTGACTTAGTTTGTGTCTTCTGATGGTTAAGGTTAAGGGAGGTGGAGTGTTGTGTTATTGATGAGAATAGTAATGGTGGTTAGGGTGGGTGTACTAGGTAGTGTGAAAGACATGATGATGCTTTTTGTAGTGATTAGATTAGTGTTTAGGAGAAAAGGTGGTAATTGATGGTGGTTTTCTTGATGTTAAAACCGTTCAAGATAGGGAAAGGGTCGAGAGTTCGATTCGGGCCCGAGGAGGGGTGGTGGTGGTGGTACGTGCATGGGGTTTGTCCGGTCGGGTCGTGTTGACACGTTTTGGATACGATGATTAAAAATGGTTTTAAGGCTTGATTTAAATAAATTGATCATGTACGATGATCAGTGATAAACTAAAGACACAATGGTTTGATTTTTTTATTAAAACATTAACTAGTTACGTTAAATAATATTTAACGAAATGTTTTAATAATGGACGTAGCGGATAATATGTTACACGTTAAATACTAAAATATTAATCGTCCGGATTGACGGGTTTGTATGTATATACAAATACTACAAAGGTGACGAAATAATAAATAAAAATATTAATTTTATTTATTTTCTTGTTGAAGTTTCATCTATAACATATATGTTATTTCATTGATAATGACTAACGAATATCGATTTATCACTAGGTCATGTCAAGACTAGTAATGCTTGGCATAACACGTTATCTTAGTTAACAGACCTAGAATATATATGCACAATAACAGTTAAACAAGCAGTTAATTTTAGTGATTGACGTAGGAAACTTACGGGTTATCACATTGCTTTAGTTAGAATGTTTGCGCTTTAAATAAATCCATTAACATGTTCAACATTGATCTGATTGTTCTCTACACATTCTCTTATGTAATGATAACGTGTGTTAATGTGTTTGCTTCTTCCGTGAAATACATGATTCTTCGTAAGTGTTATTGTTGAGATGTTGTCAACTAGTAAAGTGATATTTTCTTCCTTCGATACAGTCAATTCTTTGAGTAATCGTTGTAGCCATAGTGCTTGTTGTGCGGCTGCTATGAATTCTGATTCAAATGGTGATAATGCCACCGTTTTTTTTGTTTATGAGTACACCAAGTTATTGGAGAATCCCCAAAGTATAATACAAAACCAGTTGTTCCTTTTCCCTTTTTCGTATTAACTCCATAACTGCTATCACTATAACCTGTTATCTTGTTTCCTCCATTCTTCTTGTAGGTTATTCCATGATCTTTAGTCCTTTGATGTACTAAATTATTTGCCTGATTCCCTTCACATGATGTTCCTTTGATTCTTGCATGAAACGGATGAGCAGATTCACCGCATAACTCAGGTCTGGTCTTGTATGTAGCAAATACCTTATATATCCTATTAAGCTTCTATGTTTAGTTGGATATACCGGGTCTCCTCATTCAGTCTTTGTGAGCTTTATTCCCGAATCCATAGGAATATTTATTTCATCACAGTCAAGCATGTTTGCATCTTTCAGGATCTTGTTGATGTATCATGTTTGCTTGATTGATATGACACCCCCTGATTGGATGACTTATATACCCAAAAATAATAAGCATAGAGAGTCCTAAATCACCCATTTCAAACTATTGTTCCATTTGTGACTTGAAGTGATTGATCTTATTCTTTAGTGTTCCAGTAACTATAAGATCATCTATATAGACTCCAACTAGTATAGTTGATTCATTTCTTCTCCTTGTGTATACTACATGTTCCAATGTGCATTTCTAAAACTTCAGTGTCTTCAGAGCATGATCTAGTTTGATATTCCATACACGTGGTGCTTGTTTCAAACCATACAATGCTTTAGAGAGCTTGTATACTTTCTTCTCAGTTCCTGGTTACACCAATCCTTCAGGTTAAGATACGTAGACTTCTTCCTTCAAGTCTCCGTATAAGAATGCAAATTTTACATCAAGATGATGCAATTCCCATCCATTGTAAGCATCAATTTCTACAATAAGACATACAGCTGGTATTCGTGCTACTGGTGCAAAGACTTCATCAAAGTATGTTCCTTGTTCTTGCACATACCCTTTTGCTACTAAGCAAGCCTTATGATTTGTAATCTTCCCATTTGCATATCGCTTCATCTTAAATACCCACTTGAGACCAGTTGCTCTATGTCTGTCGAGTAAGTTGGTTAGTTTCCATGTATTGTTCTTATTAATGGATTCTAACTTTAATTCCATGACTTTTGATCCATTTCTTAATTTTGGCAACTTCCTTGTAGTTTCTAGGCTCTTCTTCTGCAAGAAGTAATTCATCATACAATCCTCGTGTATCTACAAGAGGTTCCTTGTATGTGATCTCTCTCAAATCTCTAAAACCTTGTAGAGGTGAGTGATCAAAAGGTCTTGTTGAACTTCGATGTGAGTTATAAGCCATTACTTTTTATGAGTTAGGCTCATAGGTAAAGGTTCTTGGAGTATTAGTCCTTGAACTAAAGTGAGGGGTAGCGTGATGATTATTCTCATGTATACCCACGTCTTCATTTTCTTCTTCAGAATTGGATGCTTCCTCTGCTGGGTTGACTTGAGAAACTCTGGCTTGCCCATCAGGTGTTATGAAATCAGCCCATTCTAGATTCCATTGTCTAAGTTTTCCAGATAATCCTTTCAATTCCGTATCTCATATTCTTTGAACTTCACGTCTCTACTGACGCAGATTCTATTGTTGAGAAGTTCAAACAACCTACACGCTTTGGATCCCTCTTTAGATCCTAGGTAAACCATTTGAACACTTCGGTAATCTAACTTTTTTAGATTAGGAATGATTACCTTTGCAAAACCTACGCACTAAAAAATCCTTAAGTGTTCCATTTTTGGTTTCCTACCCTTTAGTGCTTCATAGGGTGTACTATCTGTCACAACTTTGGTTGATACTCAATTAAGTATGTAAATAGCATATCTAATTGCTTCAGCCTAAAAATATGGTGGCATCTTTATAGCTTTCAACATACCCCGAGTAGTGGACATAACATTTATGTTTCTTCGTTCAACAACTCTTTTTTGTTAAGGTGAGTATAGAGCAGTCAGTTGTCTGGCTATTTTATTACCTTTACAGAACTTGGTGAATTCATAAGCTGTGAATTCTCCTCCTTTATCTGTCCTAAGCATCTCCATTTTCTTTCCAACTTCATTTTCCACCTTAAGTCTGAATTCCTTAAAAGTCTAAAATGCCTCGTCTTTGGACTTCAAGAAATACACCCACATATACCTCGTGTAGTATTCTACTAGCAGGAATATGTATCTCTACTGTGAAGGTGTATGTGGTGATACAGGACCACACAGATCTTCTTAAACTACGTCTAAAGGTTCTTCTAACTTGAACTTAGCCCTTTGTGGGAATGGAGCCCTCATGTGTTTTCCCAATAAGCATGCATCACAAACTTGTGTCGTATGATTAATCTTTGGTATCCCTTGTACCAATTCCTTTTAAGTCATCGTGATACCAACGGTAGATAAACAGTCAACCTAAAACCAGATGACTAGGGTTCTGGGATAAAACCTCCAGGATCTTTATTATTTAATCAAAACTTAACCATGAATAATGAAACACACCAAGGTTTAAATATGAAAACAAAAGCTTGGAAAACAAGATACTAAACTAGGTTAAAATAAAGATAGTGGACCGATGGGTGAATGGGTGGACCGATTATATGAATACGGGCCTGCTCATAACCGTTCCATTCTCCCCTTCTTTTGAAAACTCGTCCTCGAGTTTTAACACCTGATGGAATCCAGGGAAGCCAGCCGGACCGAAGGGAATATCCAGACGTCCTCTTCTCAACATCGTCACAACGAATACTTCAACGTCAAGTATATCTTCACACACTACCCAGAACAGCTTCAAGCAAATACAGTACATACCAATGGGTCCCGGGTCTATAGGGTTAGGCAGTCCTCCCCCATCCTTCTCCTCCTCCCAATCTTTTAAAAAAGAGTCGTCCTCGAGACTTGAGAACGTCAAAGAGAACATCTCTTTTTTTCTTATATTTATGATTAATCACAAACCATAGTTGATAAAATTGATGAATATTGTTAACACCACAATTTAAATAATTATCAAGATATTCCCCGTAGCTATCCACTAATCGGCTAACGTCAACAAACCTAAAAAAATTGAAATCCCACATTCGTAGAAAGCGCCAATTTGCATAATACCCTTGGGCCAAATATGACCGAAATTACCATCGGATTTTTTTTCTCTTGCTTCACAATTACATTCCAAATAACTTCTAAAGAAAATTCCAACCAATTATCTCGACATACCAAATTATGTTTTACATATCTTCATATAAAATAAAATATCTCATCCATTCCAACCGCGTATCTTGATCATAGGAAACCCTTTTGGGATGCCCAAAAATCTCGTATTTAAATTCAAATTGAATGGAAATTCTAAAAGTTTTGACCAGAAACCCACCTTTTGATATCCCTAAATTTTGAAACTCTCCCATTATAGGATATTTCAATCTGCCGATGTGTAAATTCTAAGATTGGAGCTACCAATCATGGCCATGGCCGATAACCTAATAAATCTATTCACAAGTCATCTTTCTTGATTAATTATTCGGATTCAATAAATAATGGTATTTCATCATAACATGAATCAACATGATAAGATAGGATAGACGAAAAGCTCATGTAATCAATAAAGGTAACAATTATCTATTTGTCAGGCATGATAATGGTATATGATTTTTTCCCCAAAAGCATTCAAAACAAATTAAAAGAGGGGTCATGAGACTCACATGAGCTCAGCAATCCAGGTAATACAAAGAATTACGATATGGTAAACCTAGCCGTCCTAAATCATATTAGACAACTTAAGGACTATGAATTGGATTGACTCGTAAGTCACTTCCAATTAATTGGTCAATTCTTGACGTCATGGTGACCCGAAAGTTCGTTTGACAATCGATTGGTTTAAGGATATATTTATTATTAATAAATACTTAGATTCGCGATAAGTTTAATAAAATAAAGATTTAATATATTTGCAATATATACAAGCATTTTCCCAAGATATTAAATATTTATACAAAATATTTAACTCAACAAATATTATTATATATCATGGGCTCAAAAGGGTTCATGAATGACTGTTAACGTTAAAATCCATCATAAAAATGAACAAGATAACATGATCCTACAAGTTTCTCATGGAGGAAACTAGAGAAAACTTACCAAAATCTTGAAAGGAAACAGAAAATGGTGAAAGGAGGATGAATGGCTTCTTCCTTGATGATCCTAGCACCTCCTTGAACCTTGATGAATGATGAGGGTTTTAGAGAGAGGGTAGAGAGAGATAGGTGGGCGGCTTGGGGGGGAGAGAGAATAAAGGGTTTGTGTTTAGGTTCAGATGAAATGAGATATTTCTCCATTTTTTTCAATAAGTGCTCAAGTGAGGGGTAGGGTGGGGGGGTGTTTGGGCTGGTTACTAGGAGAGTGGGATGGAGTGTTTGGTTCATGACTTGGGCTAGGGAGAACCAAGAGAGATAGAGCTTAAAGTGTGTGTGTGTTGTTTGGATTTCGTGAACCGCAAACAAAAGAGACTCAGGTTCGAGCCTTTGGGCTTGGCCGGTTCGCGTGGGAGCAGGGGAGGACCAACGAGAGGGAGGAGAGATGAGAGTGAGTGACTTAGTTTGTGTCTTCTGATGGTTAAGGTTAAGGGAGGTGGAGTGTTGTGTTATTGATGAGAATAGTAATGGTGGTTAGGGTGGGTGTACTAGGTAGTGTGAAAGACATGATGATGCTTTTTGTAGTGATTAGATTAGTGTTTAGGAGAAAAGGTGGTAATTGATGGTGGTTTTCTTGATGTTAAAACCGTTCAAGATAGGGAAAGGGTCGAGAGTTCGATTCGGGCCCGAGGAGGGGTGGTGGTGGTGGTACGTGCATGGGGTTTGTCCGGTCGGGTCGTGTTGACACGTTTTGGATACGATGATTAAAAATGGTTTTAAGGCTTGATTTAAATAAATTGATCATGTACGATGATCAGTGATAAACTAAAGACACAATGGTTTGATTTTTTTATTAAAACATTAACTAGTTACGTTAAATAATATTTAACGAAATGTTTTAATAATGGACGTAGCGGATAATATGTTACACGTTAAATACTAAAATATTAATCGTCCGGATTGACGGGTTTGTATGTATATACAAATACTACAAAGGTGACGAAATAATAAATAAAAATATTAATTTTATTTATTTTCTTGTTGAAGTTTCATCTATAACATATATGTTATTTCATTGATAATGACTAACGAATATCGATTTATCACTAGGTCATGTCAAGACTAGTAATGCTTGGCATAACACGTTATCTTAGTTAACAGACCTAGAATATATATGCACAATAACAGTTAAACAAGCAGTTAATTTTAGTGATTGACGTAGGAAACTTACGGGTTATCACATTGCTTTAGTTAGAATGTTTGCGCTTTAAATAAATCCATTAACATGTTCAACATTGATCTGATTGTTCTCTACACATTCTCTTATGAAATGATAACGTGTGTTAATGTGTTTGCTTCTTCCGTGAAATACATGATTCTTCGTAAGTGTTATTGTTGAGATGTTGTCAACTAGTAAAGTGATATTTTCTTCCTTCGATACAGTCAATTCTTTGAGTAATCGTTGTAGCCATAGTGCTTGTTGTGCGGCTGCTATGAATTCTGATTCAAATGGTGATAATGCCACCGTTTTTTTGTTTATGAGTACACCAAGTTATTGGAGAATCCCCAAAGTATAATACAAAACCAGTTGTTCCTTTTCCCTTTTTCGTATTAACTCCATAACTGCTATCACTATAACCTGTTATCTTGTTTCCTCCATTCTTCTTGTAGGTTATTCCATGATCTTTAGTCCTTTGATGTACTAAATTATTTGCCTGATTCCCTTCACATGATGTTCCTTTGATTCTTGCATGAAACGGATGAGCAGATTCACCGCATAACTCAGGTCTGGTCTTGTATGTAGCAAATACCTTATATATCCTATTAAGCTTCTATGTTTAGTTGGATATACCGGGTCTCCTCATTCAGTCTTTGTGAGCTTTATTCCCGAATCCATAGGAATATTTATTTCATCACAGTCAAGCATGTTTGCATCTTTCAGGATCTTGTTGATGTATCATGTTTGCTTGATTGATATGACACCCCCTGATTGGATGACTTATATACCCAAAAATAATAAGCATAGAGAGTCCTAAATCACCCATTTCAAACTATTGTTCCATTTGTGACTTGAAGTGATTGATCTTATTCTTTAGTGTTCCAGTAACTATAAGATCATCTATATAGACTCCAACTAGTATAGTTGATTCATTTCTTCTCCTTGTGTATACTACATGTTCCAATGTGCATTTCTAAAACTTCAGTGTCTTCAGAGCATGATCTAGTTTGATATTCCATACACGTGGTGCTTGTTTCAAACCATACAATGCTTTAGAGAGCTTGTATACTTTCTTCTCAGTTCCTGGTTACACCAATCCTTCATGTTAAGATACGTAGACTTCTTCCTTCAAGTCTCCGTATAAGAATGCAAATTTTACATCAAGATGATGCAATTCCCATCCATTGTAAGCATCAATTTCTACAATAAGACATAGAGCTGGTATTCGTGCTACTGGTGCAAAGACTTCATCAAAGTATGTTCCTTGTTCTTGCACATACCCTTTTGCTACTAAGCAAGCCTTATGATTTGTAATCTTCCCATTTGCATATCGCTTCATCTTAAATACCCACTTGAGACCAGTTGCTCTATGTCTGTCGAGTAAGTTGGTTAGTTTCCATGTATTGTTCTTATTAATGGATTCTAACTTTAATTCCATGACTTTTGATCCATTTCTTAATTTTGGCAACTTCCTTGTAGTTTCTAGGCTCTTCTTCTGCAAGAAGTAATTCATCATACAATCCTCGTGTATCTACAAGAGGTTCCTTGTATGTGATCTCTCTCAAATCTCTAAAACCTTGTAGAGGTGAGTGATCAAAAGGTCTTGTTGAACTTCGATGTGAGTTATAAGCCATTACTTTTTATGAGTTAGGCTCATAGGTAAAGGTTCTTGGAGTATTAGTCCTTGAACTAAAGTGAGGGGTAGCGTGATGATTATTCTCATGTATACCCACGTCTTCATTTTCTTCTTCAGAATTGGATGCTTCCTCTGCTGGGTTGACTTGAGAAACTCTGGCTTGCCCATCAGGTGTTATGAAATCAGCCCATTCTAGATTCCATTGTCTAAGTTTTCCAGATAATCCTTTCAATTCCGTATCTCATATTCTTTGAACTTCACGTCTCTACTGACGCAGATTCTATTGTTGAGAAGTTCAAACAACCTACACGCTTTGGATCCCTCTTTAGATCCTAGGTAAACCATTTGAACACTTCGGTAATCTAACTTTTTTAGATTAGGAATGATTACCTTTGCAAAACCTACGCACTAAAAAATCCTTAAGTGTTCCATTTTTGGTTTCCTACCCTTTAGTGCTTCATAGGGTGTACTATCTGTCACAACTTTGGTTGATACTCAATTAAGTATGTAAATAGCATATCTAATTGCTTCAGCCTAAAAATATGGTGGCATCTTTATAGCTTTCAACATACCCCGAGTAGTGGACATAACATTTATGTTTCTTCGTTCAACAACTCTTTTTTGTTAAGGTGAGTATAGAGCAGTCAGTTGTCTGGCTATTTTATTACCTTTACAGAACTTGGTGAATTCATAAGCTGTGAATTCTCCTCCTTTATCTGTCCTAAGCATCTCCATTTTCTTTCCAACTTCATTTTCCACCTTAAGTCTGAATTCCTTAAAAGTCTAAAATGCCTCGTCTTTGGACTTCAAGAAATACACCCACATATACCTCGTGTAGTATTCTACTAGCAGGAATATGTATCTCTACTGTGAAGGTGTATGTGGTGATACAGGACCACACAGATCTTCTTAAACTACGTCTAAAGGTTCTTCTAACTTGAACTTAGCCCTTTGTGGGAATGGAGCCCTCATGTGTTTTCCCAATAAGCATGCATAACAAACTTGTGTCGTATGATTAATCTTTGGTATCCCTTGTACCAATTCCTTTTAAGTCATCGTGATACCAACGGTAGATAAACAGTCAACCTAAAACCAGATGACAAGGGTTCTGGGATAAAACCTCCAGGATCTTTATTATTTAATCAAAACTTAACCATGAATAATGAAACACACCAAGGTTTAAATATGAAAACAAAAGCTTGGAAAACAAGATACTAAACTAGGTTAAAATAAAGATAGTGGACCGATGGGTGAATGGGTGGACCGATTATATGAATACGGGCCTGCTCATAACCGTTCCATTCTCCCCTTCTTTTGAAAACTCGTCCTCGAGTTTTAACACCTGATGGAATCCAGGGAAGCCAGCCGGACCGAAGGGAATATCCAGACGTCCTCTTCTCAACATCGTCACAACGAATACTTCAACGTCAAGTATATCTTCACACACTACCCGGAACAGCTTCAAGCAAATACAGTACATACCAATGGGTCCCGGGTCTATAGGGTTAGGCAGTCCTCCCCCATCCTTCTCCTCCTCCCAATCTTTTTAAAAAGAGTCGTCCTCGAGACTTGAGAACGTCAAAGAGAACATCTTTTTTTTTCTTATATTTATGATTAATCACAAACCATAGTTGATAAAATTGATGAATATTGTTAACACCACAATTTAAATAATTATCAAGATATTCCCCATAGCTATCAACTAATCGGCTAACGTCAACAAACCTAAAAAAATTGAAATCCCACATTCGTAGAAAGCGCCAATTTGCATAATACCCTTGGGCCAAATATGACCGAAATTACCATCGTATTTTTTTTCTCTTGCTTCACAATTACATTCCAAATAACTTCTAAAAAAAATTCCAACCAATTATCTCGACATACCAAATTATGTTTTACATATCTTCATATAAAATAAAATATCTCATCCATTCCAACCGCGTATCTTGATCATAGGAAACCCTTTTGGGATGCCCAAAAATCTCGTATTTAAATTCAAATTGAATGGAAATTCTAAAAGTTTTGACCAGAAACCCACCTTTTGATATCCCTAAATTTTGAAACTCTCCCATTATAGGATATTTCAATCTGCCGATGTGTAAATTCTAAGATTGGAGCTACCAATCATGGCCATGGCCGATAACCTAATAAATCTATTCACAAGTCATCTTTCTTGATTAATTATTCGGATTCAATAAATAATGGTATTTCATCATAACATGAATCAACATGATAAGATGGGATAGACGAAAAGCTCATGTAATCAATAAAGGTAACAATTATCTATTTGTCAGGCATGATAATGGTATATGATTTTTTCCCCAAAAGCATTCAAAACAAATTAAAAGAGGGGTCGTGAGACTCACATGAGCTCAGCAATCCAGGTAATACAAAGAATTACGATACGGTAAACCTAGCCGTCCTAAATCATATTAGACAACTTAAGGACTATGAATTGGATTGACTCGTAAGTCACTTCCAATTAATTGGTCAATTCTTGACGTCATGGTGACCCGAAAGTTCGTTTGACAATCGATTGGTTTAAGGAAATATTTATTATTAATAAATACTTGGATTCGCGATAAGTTTAATAAAATAAAGATTTAATATATTTGCAATATATACAAGCATTTTCTCAAGATATTAAATATTTATACAAAATATTTAACTCAACAAATATTATTATATATCATGGGCTCAAAAGGGTTCATGAATGACTGTTAACGTTAAAAGCCATCATAAAAATGAACAAGATAACATGATCCTACAAGTTTCTCATGGAGGAAACTAGAGAAAACTTACCAAAATCTTGAAAGGAAACAGAAAATGGTGAAAGGAGGATGAATGGCTTCTTCCTTGATGATCCTAGCACCTCCTTGAACCTTGATGAATGATGAGGGTTTTAGTGAGAGGGTAGAGAGAGATAGGTGGACGGCTTGGGGGAGAGAGAGAATAAAGGGTTTGTGTTTAGGTTCAGATGAAATGAGATATTTCTCCATTTTTTTCAATAAGTGCTCAAGTGAGGGGTAGGGTGGGGGGGTGTTTAGGCTGGTTACTAGGAGAGTGGGATGGAGTGTTTGGTTTATGACTTGGGCTAGGGAGAACCAAGAGAGATAAAGCTTAAAGTGTGTGTGTATTGTTTGGATTTCGCGAACCGCAAACAAAAGAGACTCAGGTTCGAGCCTTTGGGCTTGGCCGGTTCGCATGGGAGCAGGGGAGGACCAACGAGAGGGAGGAGAGATGAGAGTGAGTGACTTAGTTTGTGTCTTCTGATGGTTAAGGTTAAGGGAGGTGGAGTGTTGTGTTATTGATGAGAATAGTGATGGTGGTTAGGGTGGGTGTACTAGGTAGTGTGAAAGACATGATGATGCTTTTTGTAGTGATTAGATTAGTGTTTAGGAGAAAAGGTGGTAATTGATGGTGGTTTTCTTGATGTTAAAACCGTTCAAGATAGGGAAAGGGTCGAGAGTTCGATTCGGGCCCGAGGAGGGGTGGTGGTGGTGGTACGTGCATGGGGTTTGTCCGGTCGGGTCGTGTTGACACGTTTTGGATACGATGATTAAAAATGGTTTTAAGGCTTGATTTAAATAAATTGATCATGTACGATGATCAGTGATAAACTAAAGACACAATGGTTTGATTTTTTTTATTAAAACATTAACTAGTTACGTTAAATAATATTTAACGAAATGTTTTAATAATGGACGTAGCGGATAATATGTTACACGTTAAATACTAAAATATTAATCGTCCGGATTGACGGGTTTGTATGTATATACAAATACTACAAAGGTGACGAAATAATAAATAAAAATATTAATTTTATTTATTTTCTTGTTGAAGTTTCATCTATAACATATATGTTATTTCATTGATAATGACTAACGAATATCGATTTATCACTAGGTCACGTCAAGACTAGTAATGCTTGGCATAACACGTTATCTTAGTTAACAGACCTAGAATATATATGCACAATAACAGTTTAGCAAGCAGTTAATTTTAGTGATTGACGTAGGAAACTTACGGGTTATCACATTGCTTTAGTTAGAATGTTTGCGCTTTAAATAAATCCATTAACATGTTCAACATTGATCTGATTGTTCTCTACACATTCTCTTATGAAATGATAACGTGTGTTAATGAGTTTGCTTCTTCCGTGAAATACATGATTCTTCGTAAGTGTTATTGTTGAGATGTTGTCAACTAGTAAAGTGATATTTTCTTCCTTCGATACAGTCAATTCTTTGAGTAATCGTTGTAGCCATAGTGCTTGTTGTGCGGCTGCTATGAATTCTGATTCAAATGATGATAATGCCACCGTTTTTTTGTTTATGAGTACACCAAGTTATTGGAGAATCCCCAAAGTAGAATACAAAACCAGTTGTTCCTTTTCCCTTTTTCGTATTAACTCCATAACTGCTATCACTATAACCTGTTATCTTGTTTCCTCCATTCTTCTTGTAGGTTATTCCATGATCTTTAGTCCTTTGATGTACTAAATTATTTGCATGATTCCCTTCACATGATGTTCCTTTGATTCTTGCATGAAACGGATGAGCAGATTCACCGCATAACTCAGGTCTGGTCTTGTATGTAGCAAATACCTTATATATCCTATTAAGCTTCTATGTTTAGTTGGATATACCGGGTCTCCTCATTCAGTCTTTGTGAGCTTTATTCCCGAATCCATAGGAATATTTATGTCATCACAGTCAAGCATGTTTGCATCTTTCAGGATCTTGTTGATGTATCATGTTTGCTTAATTGATATGACACCCCCTGATTGGATAACTTATATACCCAAAAATAATAAGCATAGAGAGTCCTAAATCACCCATTTCAAACTCTTGTTCCATTTGTGACTTGAAGTGATTGATCTTATTCTTTAGTGTTCCAGTAACTATAAGATCATCTATATAGACTCCAACTAGTATAGTTGATTCATTTCTTCTCCTTGTGTATACTACATGTTCCAATGTGCATTTCTAAAACTTCAGTGTCTTCAGAGCATGATCTAGTTTGATATTCCATACACGTGGTGCTTGTTTCAAACCATACAATGCTTTAGAGAGCTTGTATACTTTCTTCTCAGTTCCTGGTTACACCAATCCTTCAGGTTAAGATACGTAGACTTCTTCCTTCAAGTCTCCGTATAAGAATGCAAATTTTACATCAAGATGATGCAATTCCCATCCATTGTAAGCATCAATTTCTACAATAAGACATACAGCTGGTATTCGTGCTACTGGTGCAAAGACTTCATCAAAGTATGTTCCTTGTTCTTGCACATACCCTTTTGCTACTAAGAAAGCCTTATGATTTGTAATCTTCCCATTTGCATATCGCTTCATCTTAAATACCCACTTGAGACCAGTTGCTCTATGTCTGTCGAGTAAGTTGGTTAGTTTCCATGTATTGTTCTTATTAATGGATTCTAACTTTAATTCCATGACTTTTGATCCATTTCTTATCTTTGGCAGCTTCCTTGTAGTTTCTAGGCTCTTCTTCTGCAAGAAGTAATTCATCATACAATCCTCGTGTATCTACAAGAGGTTCCTTGTATGTGATCTCTCTCAAATCTCTAAAACCTTGTAGAGGTGAGTGATCAAAAGGTCTTGTTGAACTTCCATGTGAGTTATAAGCCATTACTTTTTATGAGTTAGGCTCATAGGTAAAGGTTCTTGGAGTATTAGTCCTTGAACTAAAGTGAGGGGTAGCGTGATGATTATTCTCATGTATACCCACGTCTTCATTTTCTTCTTCAGAATTGGATGCTTTCTCTGCTGGGTTGACTTGAGAAACGCTGGCTTGCCCATCAGGTATTATGAAATCAGCCCATTCTAGATTCCATTGTCTAAGTTTTCCAGATAATCCTTTCAATTCCATATCTCATATTCTTTGAGCTTCACGCCTCTACTGACGCAGATTCTATTGTTGAGAAGTTCAAACAACCTACACGCTTTGGATCCCTCTTTAGATCCTAGGTAAACCATTTGAACACTTCGGTAATCTAACTTTTTTAGATTAGGAATGATTACCTTTGCAAAACCTATGCACTACGGTGGGGCGCCAAAACCAAATAAAAACCCAAAAGCGTGGGAATTTTCACGCTGAAAGGGGAGAGATTGTGAGAGAGTAAGGGCTTGATAGGGGCTTGAAAGGAGGATTAAACCACTACACCATTTTTTTCTCAAGCCCTTGCCACGTAGGATGCCACATGTCACAAAATCCCCGATGGAGAGGCTTGAAAACCTTAAACCATTACACATAGCCTAATAATAATGATAATGTTACTTTAATGTAATAGTTCTGCTATAATGGTATAATAGAATGCATCAAAAGTTATTTCATGTGCATGTGCCTTTACCCTTTGTAATATTTGTATGTAGCGCTATGAAATGAGTAGATATGGTTAAATATGGTGTTTTTAATGTCATAAGTGAATAATTTGTTTTATTCACCATGGAACAAGCAAGACATCTTTCATCTTTGGTGCCTTGAAGTCAAGACAAGTATATCGCATATAATTTGTTTTATCCATGAGCACATGAACTCCTTGATAAGAATATGATATATTTTATTAATCTAAACAAGTGAAAAAAAACATGCAAATATTTGTTTATAGCTTATTAAAATATGATACATTTTACTTAATATATGGTCATTAGTTATTAATAGTGGTTTGAACTACTTAATTAGCTTTATAGCTGATACTATGTTGGATGGATTGTAGGTAAACTTAAAGGAAATATGGAATGGAATGGTATTGGTGATGACGTGAAGCCTCGGGACTAAAAGGTTACGAGTTCGATCCCTGAGCCTGACAGGTTTTTCATCCGACTGCTTACGAAGATGGTTTTCCATGGGAATGGACTTAAATGGTACAAATAGTCTTTGATTAGGCGTTCCACAAAATAATAAAATTCTCTTTTGGGTAATTTAAAATGTTATGCTTTGAGTCGTTAATATTTTTGGAGAAGCGTTAGATTTAGAAAATAGTTCATGGTGGACTGTCATTATCTAATGGTAGTTTACTAGTTTTGTAGTTCTTTGAGTGTGGATATTTAACCGGTTGTTGCGTAAGGAAATCCTATTTTTAAGGCCGGTCATGTCGTTCTGTTTTATTTTATTTTTTTAAATTGTGCATATTTTCGCATGTGTCTTAAATGACTTTCAAACCTAAGGTGTTATAAGAAGTAAAACAAGCCAAAACCTCGTTTAAGAGCGCCTCGTGTTAATTTGTAGTTGAGAAAATAGCATCAACATTTTCCTTAAGTGTAATTGTTAAGCCTGCAAGGTCTGTGCTCGCAACCATACCATAGAGATATCAGACAATAAAAACACCAATGTATGTAGTGGATGTAACCAATAAATTGCAATATTGAAATGGATAAGAAGGTAAATAGCTTAATTCTTTAATTATTGATTTCTAAGAAAGAGGTAAGCATACAGAAAACTAGAGGGAAGAACAAGAAAACACATAACCGTTTTATGTTTTGAACTGGATTTATAGTAGTGTTAGGCATGGTGGCATCTCCATGTATCAACTGAGTTATTTTGCTTTACACATTGTTGTTGATGATTGGATAATGTATGTATTATATTTATTTATGGCAATCAAAACAAGCAAGTGTGTGTTTTTATTATAATCAAGATAATTAAGGAGTACATATTTGTTTTCTGCGCACTTAAGCAAACCATCAATGATCAATGATCAATTTAATTATGCAAAATTAGAATGTCAACTCAGAATACTTGAAATGCCCAATTGTACCTTATATATGCTGTCAAGTTCAATCTTGCAAAGCCCTTACCTTTTGATTCTACTGGTTACCAAAGTCGATGAACATTCTATATGCATCTCGATCTGAAGTATAATAAGCCTTTAATACTGTGTCGATTTGAAAACCAAGTTTCTTGTACAGATTGACTGCTAAACTTCTTACAGGATCAACGTGAAGTGATATACGGTTTATGCCTTTACTTCTGCATTTTTGAATTGCTGCTTTCATCAGTGCCTCTCCATGCCCTTGTCTCCTATACATCTCCTTCACTATTTGGAAAAAAAATCAAAACTCCAACTGTATGTGATTTTTCAATGTTCATCATTAATATGGTGTATCTGTTGGATACTGGGTGTCCTGACCCGACACTTAAACGTAACCGACCCGGTTTCGACGCGGAAGGGTTACACCGGAGTCAACGAACTTTGTAATTAATTAAAAGTTAATTAATTCAAACGACTTAAATTAAAATAAATAATAGTTATTTATTTATATGTAACGAAACAATCATTTTTCGTAAAACGTTTATGAAAATTATCGGCGAATGATTATCTAGTCGTTAAATTGTTAACGGGCTAGAAAGATCATTTGGTTTAGGGCCTTTACTGGCGATGGGCCTTGCTTGGAAAGGAAGTCAAGGAAAAACTATAAAAGGGAGGGAGGAGAATCTTCAATCTGCAGGGATTTTTGAATCCACTGATGCAGATACCTTCGGTGAATGCGAATCATGCTTATCTGGAAAACTGACCAAGTCACCCTTCACGCATGTTGGTGAACGGGCTAATGATCTGTTAGGACTTATACACACTGATGTGTGTGGGCCCTTTCGGACCGAAAAGAGAAATCGTGAATGCTATTTTGTATCTTTCATAGATGACTATAGCAGATATGCTTATGTCTATCTGATGAAACATAAGCACGAAACTTTTGACAAGTTCAAAGAGTTTCAACACGAAGTAAAAAATCAACTAAATCGAACTATTAAACTACTTCGATCGGATAGACGTGGAGAGTATCTTAGCAACGAGTTCCTCGATCATCTCAAGGCTTGTGGAATTATTTCACAACCTACTCCTCCTGGTACGCCACAGCTGAATGGTGTTAGTGAAATGAGGAATCGAACCTTGTTAAACATGGTTCGATCGATGATGTGCAGGACTACCTTGTCCCACTCCTTTTGGGGTTATACTCTCTTGACCGGCGCTCGCCTAGTAAATCTGGCACCGACCAAGAAAGTGGATAAGACCCCATATGAGATATGGCATAATTCTTCTCCTAATCTTTCTTACCTCAGGGTATGGGGATGCGAAGCGTATGTCACTAGTGAATCTGACAACAAGCTCGATCCTCGAGGTGAAAAGGTGATTTTCATCGGATACTATCGTAATACTGGCTATTACTTTTACCATCCTGACGGAAACCATGTTTCTATCAAAAAGAAGGGTAAGTTCCCTGAGAAAGTGTTTCTCAACAGAGGAACAAATAGTGATCCAGTGGATCTTGAAGAAGTTCGAGAAACATAAAACCCTAAGACGGTCGCTGGGTTTGACCGACAAGTGGTTGTTGCCCCATCAGACCAAAACACAAGCGTTCGCAGGAGCAAAAGGACACACAGGGCACCTGATAGATACCTCTGGCATCTAGAAGGTCCCGATGTCCCATTAGTAGCTGACTCAGATGACGAACCTACTAATTATTAAGCTGCTGTGTCAAATCCTGAATCTGACAAATGGCTTGACGCCATGAACGCCGAGATGCAATCCATGCGTGATAATGAAGTATGGGACTTTATTGAGCTACCCCCGGTTCTCGGGCAGTAGGGAGCAAGTGGATCTTTAAAAGAAAAACTGACATGCATGGAAATGTGCAAACCTATAAGGCACGGCTGGTTGCGAAAGGTTTCCATCAAACCCAAGGGATTGACTATGACGAAACCTTCTCATTTGTGGCCATGACCAAATTGATCAGGATATTGCTTGCCATAGTCGCATACCATGACTATGAGATATGGCAAATGGATGTCAAAACCGCATTCCTGAACGGACAACTCACTGAGGATGTCTACATGGTTCAACCTGATGGTTTTGTCGATCCTAATATCCAAATAGGGTTTGCAAGCTGAATAAGTCCATCTATGGGCTTAAACAAGCATCTCGAAGGTGGAATCTTCGCTTTGACCAGAAAGTCAAAGAGTTTGGCTTTGCTCAAAACGAAGATGAACCGTGTGTTTACAGAAAGGAAAGTGGGAGCACTATATCATTCCTCATATTATATGTGGATGATATACTGATCATAGGAAACAACATCCCCATGCTTAACGAGGTTAAGGTATGGCTATCATCTTGTTTCGCTATGAAGGATCTTGGGGAAGCCGCTTACATTCTGGGAATTAAGATTCACAGAGATCGATCGAAGCGGCTTCTGGGTCTCAGTCAAAGTACATACATTGACAAGATTATAGCACGGTTCAACATGAGCAACTCCAAGAAAGGAGTCGTCCCTATGACAAATGGTGCTATCTTGAACAAATCTCAATCTGTTAGAGCATATACCTATGCTATGATGTGTCTCGTGTATTGTATCTATGTGAGCGTGTCTTAGTATGAGTTTTAGTGACAATATCATTGGCGCCGGACCAAATGGTACGCCCGTACCATTTGGTACGTAGCCTGTTTAGTCACTAAGTATAAATAGGTTGTGTTAGAATGATAGCTTAACACTTCTGTCATTCTTCACCTTCTGTGTGTGTGTACTAGAGAGAGAAACTAGAGAGCTTTCATTATATCTTCAAGTGATTCAATACGAAATCTCGTATTTACATCCGTGTTTACTATGATTGAATGATACACGCAGTAGTAAGATCGTATCTCGGTTTAACAAGTGGTATCAGAGCATTTGGTTGCTCTACTGCTGTGTTTTTTTATCAATTTTCGGATTTTTAGAGAGAGAAAGTTTGGGTTTTCTTCATTTTTCATCAAATTCTTCCAATTCCGAGTGTTTCCGAGGTGAAAAATGATTTCTGAGTGTTCCTGGAGTGATTTCGCACCTTACTGAATCAAATTTCAGCTCCAAAAGTCAAAATTCGCGAAGATCAGTTGAAATCAGCTTCGAAAGCTTCTGGTCCGCTCGAAGAAATTCTGGTCCGCTAGGCAATCTTCAAGTTGGTCCGTGACAGTTATTTTTTGGTCTGCCGTACCATTTTGGTCCGTCGTACCAAATTTGGTCCGCTAAAATCTGGTCCTCTGAATTCTGGTCCGCTGACAGTTTCTTCAAAGGGTCATAGCTTTTACATTGTAAATCACTACGAGAGCCATAAGTACTCAAATCGATCGTCTTGATGAGCTCTACATTATTCGTTCAAAGTCAATTTTCAAAATCAAATTCTAACACCTTCGTTTTTGAGTTTGAAGTTTTGAAATATCATTTTCGGTGAAAAATGTATGATTTTCAAGCATTTGCGGCTATGCAAAGCACGGTTCAAGCTATGCTCAATTTTGATAATGAAATAGGAACAAGTCAGAAAGTTCCTAAGCTGTTAAAGTTGGAAGATTATCAAAATTGGAAGCAACGTTTTTCTGCATACATCAGCACAAACGATATTGATTTATGGATTCCAATTTAAAAGTTGTATGTACGTCCAACTGCAGATGGAGAGCATAAAAAAATTCAAGATTTTAATAAGGATGAAAGAAAAAGTTATGAGCTTGAACAAAAAGTTTATGGTTATCTTACCATGGCTTTACCTACCGAGTTGTTGCATCAATTCAGCACTTGCAAGAAAGCTAAACAGTTATGGGATGCTTTATCTGCTCGATGTGAAGGTAATGATCAATATAAGAAGAGTAGACGAAAAGTGTTGAACAAGGAATTTGAAAATTTTCAACATTATGAAAAAGAAAATATTTCTGCTCTTATTTCAAGGTTTTCACATCTGATTAGTGAGATGAAAGTAGTTAAAATTGAAAAGACCGAGGAAGAATTGAAAGAGAAATTGATGGAAGCATTATCGGAAAAGTGGGAAAACTATGTATTATTGCTTACTCATGATAAAGTATATTCTGCATTATCATTTCATGATTTGACTGGAAAGCTTCATGCTAGAGAGATGGAAATGATGACATCAAACAAGTCAATTGCTCAATTCCAAAATCCTGAAGTGTATCATGGTCAAAATTCTGCAAGTATCAATGCAAAGTCTATATCATTTGGTGTTGATTCATTAAATCCACCTCAAACAGCTTTTGTTGCTGGTCATGGTTCAGGAAATTTTGGAAATTCATCAAGAGGATGTAACTTCACTATTCCAAATCATTCAAGTCTGACTTCATATTCAACAAAAACACCGGATGAGCACTTGGCATTAATCTCAGCCTTGTTATCTTCATATTATGGATTGTTGAATATGGTGGTTTGACAACATCTAATCTGATTGAAGAAGATTTTGATAAGATTGATCCTGATAATCTTGAGCAAATGGATATCAATTGGCAATTGGCAATGTTAGCTCAAAGAGTTAAAAGATTAAAAAAGAAGACATGATTTCAAAGTTTAAATCCAGATGGCAAGGTTGGAATAGATAAATCAAAAGCAAAATGCTTCAAATGTTCTAATTTCGGACATTTTGCTCGTGAATGTTCAAAAACAAATGCCTCTTCATCCAAGTCTCCAACAGCTTTAGTTTCTCAAGTTGATAAACAATATAACTGGGGACGAACTTCTAATGATTCTCCACCCCTTGCTTTAAGTGCTATTACTTCTGACTCAAAACCCTGCTATGTTGATTATGATTGGGCTGCTGAGGAAGGTGATGAGTCTGCATTTCGTGCTCTGATTGCTCAAGTTGTTCATAGTGATGATGAAGATGACATTACTGATCCTGAGTCTGCAATAAGTGGTTCTGGAAATAGTGGCTATGAATCAGTTTGTGAGTTTTGTTCTCAGAAAGACAAGAAGATAGAAGGATTGATAAAGGAAAGTGGGTTGTTGGTTGATGAAAATAAAAGAAAGATAAAAGAACTGGCAAATGAACAGCAAAAGTTAGCAGATCTAATTCAAGAATTTTCTTCTCAGAAAGAAAAATTTTCAGATCTACAAGCAGAGATTGTTGAGAAAGAATTAAAATTTCAAAATGTTACACAAGAGTTTGAACTAGAAAATTACAAAGTTATCTGAGGAAAATGCTGGATTAGTCAAAGAAGTGAAGAAATGGAAAGATGAAGCTGAGGATACTGCAAAGGATTTTCAAAATCTTTTTGACAAATCCAAGTTCAGACTTGATACACTTACTCAACTTTCTAATGATCAAGCTACTAAGATTCAATCTTATCAGACTGATATGGAAAAGTTACTCGATGAGAAGAGGGAGTTGGTTAGAGTGAACAAGTTGCAAAATGCAAATTTGGCTATTCAGAAAAGAAATGAAGATAAACTCGAGAAGGAATTGTTGGCTGGATTAGATGAGTTAAGATTGCAAAAGTATGAAACTAATAAAGTGGCAAAGAAGCTCATTGCAACAGAAAAAGAGTTGGGTGAAGCTTATCAATGAATTTAGAATTAAAGATTGAAGTCATTGATTCAAAACGTCTTTTGAACAATGTTACTAACTCACAATCTTTTACAAGTTTTCTGGCCAAGGATGAGAATTTTGAGAAGATATTTAACAAAACCGTGTCACCACCAGGATGTCTTAAAGAAGGCGTTCATGATTTGAAAGAAAAGGTTGAGACTGATGAATATTCTAAGTTTGTTGGTTTCCAATCTGTTGAAGAAAGGAATGAGAACAAAGGCCAGAGTGCTGCAACTTCTGAAGCTCCAAAGGGTGTGTCTAGTTCTTCATCTGATGACAAAGAGAATTCTGCAAGTTCACCTACTGACATTGCTGAAACGATAGTTGATGCTCCAAACGATATCAACAAGGTCAAACCAGAGTTTTCTCGTCTTGCAAAGAACGAGCATAAACTGTCTGATTCAAAAGAGAAGGTTTCTGGAAAACATACAGGTTTGGGATTTCAAAAGAAGCATGTTAAAGTGAATGTTTCAAAGGTTCAACAGCAACAACATTTGAAGAAAGTCAATCTGAAGCAAGTCAAGAAGGATGTGTTTGAAGCTGACAAAGTTCAACCTGAGAGATTTTATAAACTCAAAGGTTCAGATCAGATATTCTCTGATAAGGAGTTTCAATTCACTGTGTGGATTCTAAGAAAGTTGCTAAGGTCTTTATCAAAACTGATGTTGCTCCAAAGACCAAGAAGAAACAAACAGCCAAATATTCTTCTGGAAATTCAAATTATACTCCAAAGAGCCCGACTTCGAAATGGGTTCATGATCATCGATATCAGGTATTCGATTCCTTTTTATGATCATTTTCGAGATGAATATTTTTGTGAAGCTTTGCAGATTCCGAAACGCCGAAATGTCAATGATCGCTTGTGTTACAATTGCCGAAAAAAGGGCATATGGCACAAGATTGTCCGGTTTCTGCTGCTTCTAGTTCAAGAAAAGGAAAGGTTCCATTTGTTGGTAAAGCTGCCAAACAACGATTCATTGATGAACATGGCAGAGTATTTGATGAATACCCACAATCTACATTTTTCAAAACCCAAGGAAGATTTCTTCCGCGTTTTCAAAATGTTCCATTTGTAGGTTGTTCGTCACATTCAACTGTGACAGGTTCATCAAATACTGATTTATCAAAACAACAACACTGGAAACCTAAAGTGGTTTCGAAAGGAAACCAAGATACTGGTCGACCAGAGGCGATTCGCTTTGGGTCATTTATAAACTGACGTGTTTGATCAGTGTGCAGGTGCTTCTAGAAGACCTATCGGTGATTGAAATGTTGCTGATTGAGGAGTATTCTGCTGATCTAACTTAAATTACACGTGATATCAATTTCAAAATTGAAATTTTTCTGAAAGCTAAAACTGCAAGGTATCCATGTCGAGAGGTCAATTTTCTTTCTTTAATGCATTTCGTATGTACTTTAGGGGGAGAAAATTGAAAAACCAAAAATAGTGTCTTTGTGTTTTTGTTAAAATGAAAATCCAAAAATAGAGTTTTCATTTTAGGGGGGGGGGGGAGAAAAATGGAAAAAATACAAAAACATTGAAAAACAGAAAATACAAAAATATTGAAAAGGGAGAAATTGTATCCGACATGATTGGGAAATGATGGTACATTGGCTTACGTGTCTGGCTCGTGGATAAATTATATGAAAAAGCCATAAGGTCATCGTTCGATGTGCTCGGTAGGCTCGGCATTCAATCAGAAAGTATTCAGATGTGATAAACACATTAAATACTAATGCTTGACCAAGTGGACAACATCTTGATGCGGATCTCATGATATATCAAGAAAAAGATATGTGAAAAAGAAAATGAGAAGTCACTGTGTATACATGTGTTCATTATGCAAAGATTTAAACTTGTTTGATTTTCTTTATTTTGTCAAACGATCGGACTTTCTCTGCGTATCGAAAGATCGACATGATTGTTGTTCGTTTGACATTCTGCTTTATTTTCTTTGGTGTTTCGTATAACTCATCGGACTTTCTCTGCGTGTACGGGAGTACCAACCTGATTGTTGTTGGGTTATACAATTTCAACTTGTTTTTATTTTCTTATTTTGTTAAATCCGAGGCCTTATCTACGTATCGGAAGATCGACCTTAAGGTAGACGATTTAACTTTCTTATTTTTTTTTTGCATGGAACACAGTTGACTAAATCATGAGTACAATCGTTATGTGATTAAATCACAAATGAAATCACAAAGTGTGATATAAAAGGAAATACATATCTGAGTATGTCTGATAGTGTGGGGTACACTGGTCAAAGCAAACATAATCAATACAATAACATATCCAGATGTTATGAGTATGATTGTGCCTGAGTTTAAAATGGACAAATTATATCAGTAATCGACATGACTTGTGTGCTGAAGTAATTGAAATTGAAGTGTAGTTCAGCATGTCATGTTCAATATGATCCCAAGTTGTGATCTTTCTCACAAAAGACAAAAATAGTGTCTGATTCTGTATTGCATTTTTATATTTCATATCTGAAAAAATCCAAAAAGATTTTTTGGTGTGTTTTAGCATTATCTTAGAAAAATCAAAAAGATTTTCGGTGTGTTTTGATATAGAGGTTCAAAAAGTCAAAAAGATTTGATTTCTTATTGTTTTCGACCGATCGACGTGTGATACGAAATCAAATTTCAAAATCTATCTTGGATTCTCGAAGAGAAGTTTTGCGCCAAGATTAAATTAATTTTCAAAAGAAAAGGAAACCACGTTTCTGTCTTCTGAAATTGCAGGTTATATGTGTCAAGACTCAAGCATGGTGAAAGAGGGAGTTTGTTATATCTTTCACAAGTGGATCTTGAAGATCAAAGATGATTCAAGAGTGATCCAACCATGCAAGCTCTATTTCTGACAAGATTTCAAGTCGAAGATCGGATGCAGCAATGTTGAAGATTGAAGACTGGAGTTTAGTTAGAAAATAGATACACTGCACGTTAAGGGGGAGTTTGTTAGAGCATATACTTATGCTATGATGTGTCTCGTGTATTGTATCTATGTGAGCGTGTCTTAGTATGAGTTTTAGTGACAGTATCATTGGCACCGGACCAAATGGTCCGCCGGACCAAATGATACGCCCGTACCATTTGGTACGTAGCCTTTTTAGTCACTAAGTATAAATAGGTTGTGTTAGAATGATAGCTTAACACTTCTGTCATTCTTCACCTTCTGTGTGTGTGTGCTAGAGAGAGAAACTAGAGAGCTTTCATTGTATCTTCAAGTGATTCAATACGAAATCTCTTATTTACATCCGTGTTTACTATGATTGATTGATACACGCAGTAGTAAGATCGTATATCGGTTTAACACAATCTCCTCAAACGGAGAAGGAGATCAACCAAATGGCTTCGATCCAATTTGCTTCTGCTATAGGCTCAATTATGTATGCCAGGCTCTGCACTCGACCGGATGTCTCGTTTGCATTGAGCCTGAGAAGTCAATACCAACAGAGTCCCGGTCTAGCTCACTAGACTGCTGTAAAGAACATCCTGAAATACCTGAGAAACACAAGTGAGATGTTTTTGGTATATGGAGGAACTGATGAGCTCGCTGTAAAGTGTTACACCGATGCTAGTTTTCAGACTGACCGAGATGACTCTCGCTCGCAGTCCGGATACGTATTCACCCTCAATGGAGGTGCTGTTTCGTGGTGTAGCACCAAACATAGCCGCATCAGGATCTGTCAAGGAAGCAGTATGGATGAAGTAGTTCATCACAGATCTCGATGTGGTTCCAAGCGTTAGGCAACCAATCGAGATGATGTGCGATAACACATGCGCTATTGCTCAAGCCAAAGAGCCAACGTCTCATAAGAAGGCCAAGCACATTCTGAGAAAATTTCACTACATAAGGGAAGTAGTTGAAAGAAATGAAATAAAGATATGCAAAGTAGACACAGATCAAAACTTAGCTGATCCCTTTACAAAGCCCATGACTCACGAGACTCATGATCGTCACAGAGAAGCCATAGGGCTTAGATTAGCTAAAGACATGTTTTGATTTAGTATTTAGGTGTACGAACATATAACAGTTATCTATACTATTCATATTCCATCGGTAAATGCAATCTGGAATTTCATAACTGTGTTCGATGTTAATATGTTTAATCATCCCTGAACAATTATTGATATTGTTCAAAATGTCCGTAGTCGACTAGAGACGTGGGAACGACTCTAAATTAAGACTATTCTGATTTTGAACCTTAAAAGGGTTTAACGTTCAAAGTCACAGACCTCACTAGAGAATAACGTTGGACGTAACTCGCATCAAGCAATTTAATCATGGAAGCTTTGATTGCTTGATTGATGGTATGCTCTAATGTTTCCTTAGACCTGAGACGCATACTAGAACTCTCATTTACCGTTGACTGTTCTTTGATTGTAGTTTCTCGATGTCGCGTAACTACCATCAATAGGGCTACTTTTGGGAATGGATATAAAGTCCAGTGGGAGTTGTATGCCTCAAGATGGGATTTCGTACTATTGCTTCGGCAATAGATAGACGACATAAAGGTGCCCTCGTTGATTCCAAGTGTGAAGTGTGAGGCCTCACCCAAACTTACCGTGTGTTTGATTGGTACACTTTGGATCGGATAACGAGAATGTAATCGATGAATCTATTACATGAGAGTCCATGTCTCATTATTCATCTATGTCTAGAACGGAAAGGAACATATGACAACAGTTACCATAAGTCCTCTATCTGCTTGCTTTACAATCAGATATACCTTGCTGTCGACTTAAAGTGTCGAAACTGGTTGGTGTAGCCATGCATAGCTAGAGTACCTCTGACTACAACGCTAAAGTGTCGCGATCAGTCCAAGTGAGAGATTGTTGGATACTGGGTGTCCTGACCCGACACTTAAACGTAACCAACCCGGTTTTGACCCGGAAGGGTTACACCGGAGTCCACGAACTTTGTAATTAATTAAAAGTTAATTAATTCAAACGGCTTAAATTAAAATAAATAATAGTTCTTTATTTATATGTAACGAAACAATCATTTTTCGTAAAACGTTTACGAAAATTATCGGCGAATGATTATCTAGTCGTTAAATGGTTAACGGGCTAGAAAGATCATTGGGTTTAGGGGCTTTAGTCGCGATGGGCCTTGCTTGGAAAGGAAGTCAAGGAAAAACTATAAAAAAGGAGGGAGGAGAGATTAGAAAGATCCCTAATCGCGACCCTCTCCCTCCTCTCCCTTTTGAGCCGTCGCGACCCCTCCCCCTCTCTCTCACTCGTTTCCGGCGCACCACCACCACCTCCCTCCGTCGCCTTTTCCGACGCATACGATGGTGAAACGTGACCCACGTTTGATCGCTGCCGCATTGAAGCTCGAGACCACCGTCACCGCCGCCCGAGCTGCCGCCGCCGCCGCCGTCGCCGCCGTCGCCGCCGACGTATTCGGCGAGGACCACCGCGAGGTGGTTCTAGCTTTACCCGCACCACCGAGACTGTTATTTGAACCGTCTTGTGCCGCCACCGTCGAACCGAGTGAAAACCCTAAGTGGCCGGCGCCTTTGTATGCCGCCGCCGTCATGCCACTTCGGCCGCCGCCTCCACGCTCGACGAACGAAGATGTCTCTATGACGGATTCGTCATCAAGCACGGTGGAACCGTTCGATTGGAATTCTATGATTCATATCATGGTTTCGTTACCGCCACCACCGCCGGCTAATGAGATGAGTCTGCCCGTGGTGCCTGAGGGCTCGTCTTCAAAGTCGGTTGAAGACTTGACTCGCCGGTTCGAGTCGGGCGTTGCCGTTAACCCTAGCGCCAATTCGTCGAACCCCGGTGTCTTGAACGGTTGTTCGGACTCTGCCAAGGTATATCTAAACTGTTTAGATATTTAAATTAATTTACTTAATTTATTTAGATTTACGCGTACACGTTAATCAGATCCTATTACGATTATTAAAATTGTTTGTAAAATCGTGCGCAAAAATTAAACGAACTCGGATACCCACTGTAAAACCCAACAGTATCCGCAGAAATTTCAGCCATTAAAAACATGTATTTCTGAACTTTTTCCAATAAGTATCAAGCTATTTGCAGAGCAGCGCTAAACCCAATTAATTACCTATGAGATTGTAATATATTCCTTCATGTATAATTTCTTTTTTTTTTATTTATTTATTAATTATAGATTGTTTTACACAACAGAAAGAAAGAAAGAAAGTGTCCGAAATACATCATTTTTTACTAGGTAGAAAATTACCTAAACGATCGATTGATTTAGGGGTGGAGGGTGGTTATATTATATTGGATCATCAAATTGAATTGAATACCTGCGAGTGTATTAATGTGGGCAGAGAGTGAAGAAGGGCATGAATACATGACATATCCAGCGATCTCGCCGTCGATTTCTATGTAGAGCAAGTTGCTGCTGTTCTTCTTCAACTCATCATGGAACGATCGTTGGAGTGGTTCATATTCGGCAAAAATCGAATTCTCTAACCCCACTATTTCATCCACAACTTTATCCCAACTGCCGGACGTCTTGTGGAGCTCGGTTAACTCCATGTTTTACCCTGACCGAAATACATTAGAAAAAACCAAATAACATTATAAAAGAAAGAAACTTTTGTCTTCCGCCACCTAAGCTAATTAATACTTTCCGCCAACTAAACTACTGGCCGTCAAGAATTTCTTTGTTTCCATCCAAAAGTCGTATGCCTCCGGATGAATTAATTAAGGCATTTTGGCATAAGATATTTACACATCTGACTTTGATATATACACACACATCCCACGGTCGTGGGTCTTCAAACGGCCCAAATACATTTTTTTTTTATTATTTTACAAATATTTTAATTATTTAATTTTATAAACATTAAAATATTTATTTATCATAGCTGATAATAAATCCTTAAACGACCAAAATAGTGACGTAAAATAATAAATTTTGAGACTCAGAGTCTTTGCCGGGATGGTCTCGATGACTTCTCGGCAAGTTTTTGTCGGTGTTGGTTCCCCACGGCCCATGGATTTTTATTTTCAATTTTTTTTTAAAACGATCTCCTAAGATTTGTATGAAAATTGCTTTAAAAAGTCTTAAAAATAAAAATACCACGGGCCGTGGGGATCGAACACCGACAAAGACTTGCCAGAAAGGCATCGAGACCGTTCCGACAAAAACTCTGAGTCTCAAAATTTATTATTTTACGTCACTATTGTGTTCGTTTAAGTATTTTATTATCAACTATGATAAATAGATCTTTTCAATGTTTATAAAATTAAATAATTAAAACATTTATAAAATAAATAAAAAAAAGCAAATAAATAAATAAAATGGATTTGGCCTGTTTGAAGGCCCACGACCGTTGAATGTGTGTGTCCCTATAAAAACTTTATGTGTAAATATAATCTCCCTTAATTAATTGCTGCCTTTGGAATGAATTTATAGAACTCCACCCTGATCCTCCTTTTTGTTTTTTTTCCTTTGGTTGTAACCGTTCGTACTAGATTTAACACCTCACGCTTAACTCGTCCAGAAACACCATCAAGAATGAAACCCACCACTTGAAAAACCCTCATTAAATCAGGTTTTGAACTTGTGACCTTAAGAGTCCCAAGCCTATAACCATCATCCTCATGATAGCTCCTCTAGGAGAAACTCGTCACATCAATTCTCTATTGATTAACATGCCTAACTTTTAACCTTCTATAGCTGAAAATAAAGCATTAACACGTACAATTAAAACCCGACTGTATAAATGATGGCTAATGTGTATGTTTTATATAGATATTTCATGACACGTTATTAATCTATAAAACATATACAAACAAGCTCATCAAGGATCCATACGTGAGTAACAAGAAATTAACCATAACCATTGGATGTTTAGAACCACAACCTTTGAAGTGAATTAGTAGCTTGTTGGTAAAGATGGATGAACAAAGATACGAAGATCCAAATATCTCTTCTCTAAAATGTAATCATGTTGATACATGCAAATGCCAAGATGCTGGATTAGACAAAGACTTGGAAGAAATCAAGAACTTTAGAAGAAACCCTAGTAGCCGAACCGCAGCCGAACTAGGGGCGAACTGGCGGCCGAACTGCCAGTTCGGACAAGTCCCAGTTCGGATGATTGGGCACTATATATATAGTGTGTTTGGCTAGAATTTTTGTAAAGTTTTGCTTAAGTGTGTGTTATCGAAGGTGCTTTGCTCTGAGTCTTTGTACCTCTGTTCTTGAGTATACTCAAAGATTGAGTTTATTTACCTTGCTTTTGTTTGTTTTGTTTACACGAATGACATGAGTTGATCACGATCCATCGCCACACGCTCTTTCAAGTGGTATCAGAGCTTTCTGGTGATTGCTCAGCTCGATATTTGTCATTAGTGTTGATAAAAAAAGCGTTTTTGGAGTTTTTCATCTAGTTTTTCATCTCTAAAACGTTCATTCTCGAAATTCTGATCATTTCTACATACTTTACACTTCAAAATGTTCATATTCGATTCCTAAAGTGTTGTTTGATCATTTTGTTGCTCGAAAATTCCGTTTCTAAGAGCTCGTGAGTTTGCCAAATAACTGTTGTCCAAACCGTGAGTTCACCTGAAATAACTGCTCCGAATCGTGAGTCCGTGTGTAGTTCGTATCATGTTCGTCTAAAAATTTCTAGTTCGGGTTGTGTTCGGATGAAGTTCGTCTGAAGTTCGGCTGGAGTTCGGACAGGGTTTGGACACTATTCACTGTGAATGAGTTCGGAAGAGTTCGTTTAAAGTTTTAGTTCAGTTATAGTTCGGATAAGGTTAGGAGGTCTACAGTTCATGCTCAGTTCGCCTGGTTTTTCAGTTCGTATCTAGTTTGGTAGCAGTTTGGAAAACCGTTTTCAGTTCGTGTGCAGTTCGGATAAACAGTAAATTCAAGATTTTCAAAATGTCGGAACTACAAGCTTTTGTAGCGATCCAATCACAGATGCAAACTCTGTTGAACTATGATAATGAGATTGGGACAAGCCAAAAGTTTCCTAAGTTGTTCAAACTTGAAGACTACCATAACTGGAAGAAAAGATTTGAAGCATATGTTGGGACTACGTATTGTGATCTTTGGATTGCAATGGATGCACCGTATGTGTGACACCTCGTCCGAAAATCCAGGTCAAACCATTTACTTTGACTTTTAATTAAGTATAAATTATGCTTTCACTAATCTTATTTCTGTTTAAATTGTTAAATTACTATGCCTGACTGTTAACTGGTGACGTAAATCTAATCCCGCGTTTGTACTAGAAGCGTATACCCGTTAAATGCATAAAGATTTCATGTATAAATCATGGAACTTCAATAATAAGAAAAATAAATATAAAATGTATTTTTATATTTTATCCGGAACTGGTGTCAGACATTTATATAATCGACACGTGAAACTGATAAGCGATCGATCGTCTGAAACTATTCGGTTTTAAACAATATGAACGGTCGAGCTTAAAACTGTTACGAACTGACAAACTAAAAACGTTAACCGTAAGCGTGTGAAAAACTGAAAAACATAACTGATTTCTGAAAAACTTTTATAATAAACTTAAACAACTGGTTTTATGAAATAAAAACATCACAAACTGAAATCGTTGTCAAGACTTATGCCAAACTCCAACCGAACACCCAATTGGGTCCGACTTGGCCCAATAGGCCCAATAAGCCTAAAACAATGAAACCAAGCCCGAAAACTTGATCGATTACTCAACCTTAATATTCCGAAGCATTGTGGAAATCCGAAAACCTAACCGACACATAACGGGCCCGGGCCTCGAACCGGTGTCCCGTTTGGGCCCGTACGGCCCATAACCGACGGATCGGCCCAATAACATTTTCTTTTAAATGTTTTGGCCCAATATCAAGTCCAAACCCAATGGATTTATTTTTTATAATTTTGGCCATCAACTTTACAATAATTTTTATAAAAGTTGATTACCACTTATTATTTCTATAATAATTTATCACCATCTTTTATAATCTTTATACTTTAGAGATTATAAAAGTTTTGGCATTAATCATTTCCATCCTTTGAGTAATTTATAAAACTCCTACAATGCATAATCTATTTCATAAAACATGACAAGTTTTATAAAAATAGTCACCTACACATTGGTTAATATATATATATATATATATATATATATATATATATAATAGGGAGAGGATCATTTGAGAACTAATTGGTTGAGAGAACTTTTGAGAACCATTTTAAGCCACTAGTTATATTTACATATACCCCCTCCCATGAATTGTAGTGGTCCCCCCCTGAAATTTGTGGTGGAGATTTAGTTCTCAAAAGTTCTCAAAATAAAAAGTTCTCATTTGATCCAAACCCTATATATATATATATATATATATATATATATATATATATATATATATATATATAAGTAATGTACTTGTCACCATTTTTATAAAAATGTGATGATTCTATGAGCCACATACTTCTCCTATCACTAGCCTAAGCATAGATCATTATTTCCAAATAGTCTTTGAAGACTTGTACACATCTCCTTCCACCAACCCAAACAACCAACCCTCTTACAAGCACTGAAACACTCCAACTCTCACCCTCTCCTTTCTCCCTCACGTAACCAGCCTCCCCTCTTCTCTTTTCTTTCTTTCTCGGCAGCCAACCAAGCACCCAGCCACCCTCCTTGCTGCCGTGAAACACCACACGCAGCCCCTCCCCGTTTTTGTGAGCTAGCAACCATCAATCCACCCTCCTCTTCTCCCTTTATTCTCCTTCTTTCTGTCGAACATATCACAACCACCACCACCTGCTGCTGTGCTCCTAGACCTACCGCCGATAGCCACTGCTGCTGCCGCCGCTGGGAGCCACTGTCCAGCCGCCGAGAGCCACCAACAGCCCCGCCACCTTCTTCCCTTCTTACGGTCTTAACCCCATTCGTGTTGTGAGTCTTTTTTAACCGGTTTCATTTATGTTTCTTAAACATTATTAACGCCCCGAATGATCGGTCCAGGTCTTGACAACGAACCCTTTAAATGTGAGGTTTTCAAACGATCGTAAACACCTAACTACATTTCTATATAAACTTTAAGGTTATAAGGTTTGAAAACGTGTTATTTGGTGGGTTCATTTTGAGACTGATGATTTCTTGAATAAGTTTGATTAACATGTTGTTTGTAAACACAAAGATGTTAGTTATTTGTTAAAAGAAAAACCTATAATTAAATCACTAGTTTAAAAGGTTTAGTTTTGACCATTTGATGATTTAATACATGTTGCATGGATTGATTTAGTGTTAACATGTTATGGTTCACTAGAATTGTTATAATCATGTTTATGTTATGACATAAAATAATAGAATTATTATTAGTGGTGAGTTATGTTGTTAATCATCAAAAATACATAGAATAATATGTTACTAGTAACTATTATCATGGACTAAATATAGTGTTTAGTGACATTTATGGACTTAGTGGGACAATAGGAAGTGTTACTAAAACTTTGGACATAAAATGATAATCTTAAAAACCCTAAATTGAATTTTATGGAGGAATGATAAGCATAGTGATTTTATAAAAATTACTTGGATATTTAGACTGTAGGATCGATATAAGTCAGAGTTAAACTTAAACAATTCACTTTACTTGCAAATATAACCTTGCGGAATTAAGTTATATTTTACTTTTCTTAAGCAATGTTAAACTCTTGTATAATGTAAAGGCTTGATTTGCAAAATAGTAGAGACAACGAAATATCGAATATTCGGCACTATTTGCATTAACTCAAAGCTACACTATTACAAGTGATAACCACACTGATGTAAACTAAGAGATAACAAGCTATATATAGTGCAGATGAGATCAATCACAGCCATTGATCTCATGTGATCTAATCTAGACCGTACATTACAAAGTCAAATCTAAGCTACCAAAAGAATAAACTTCGACATTTGAAACGACTTGCGTGTTGACAGCAACAATCTACTTTTGGAGAGCGGCTTGGGCAGATGTAGAAGCATACGAGAAGCTTTTGCAGGATGGGACTGCTGAAAAGACTTCTCAGGAAAAGTCAGGTTGAACTCATTATCTGATGGATAATCGAGTTCACCCGGAATATTCTCTAAGTGACAAAATTGCTTCTTTCCGCTTGAACTTGTTGTTTCGCTTGAAGTTGTAGTTCCGCTTCAACTTCAGCCGGAACTGTCAAAACTTGAGTTTAGCCGGAAAACTTCAAAACTGAAGTTCCTTACAATCTCCCCCTAAGCTGATGCTGTCAAATTATTCTTCTAAGTCAAAGTTCTTCTTCAAAATTGACTTGTACCCAAAAATCTTCTTCACCTTGTTCTACTTGTCCGTAGTTCTGGCGCTGGCATCAAGATTCTGAGATAGCTCTTTGGAGTTTGTTTTGGTCACCTTTACGTGTTTAATTGAATCCCAGTCCATTTCGTTCCATTCTTCTTGAACAGAAATAGACTCATGGAT
>JBCNJP010000007.1:45428558-45457558 GCA_039602395.1 Deinandra increscens subsp. villosa | reverse complement strand
TCACCAAAAACTTGAACCCAATTAAAATAGAATAAATCCGCAACTAATAAAAAATTTCTGAAATTCCGTCGCGGCCTCATCTCGTTAATCTTATGAAAGACTAATAAAAATACCCGCGTTTGATGAATATTGCAGAAAATTTAATTTGAATAATTAAATCTCCATCAAAAAAACCATAATCCAAGTCAAAAGAAATGGACCAATCAGAATTTCAGCAGAGAAAGACCAGAATCCGTGTGCTAAGGGCGCTGGCCAATCAGAATTGAGATAAATATTGATCTAACGGCAACAAAAAAGAGTGATCCGGCGGCTAATATAGGCAATCCGTGTGAAGAGGTGTAGTCCAATGAGAAGCCAGCAATGCAGCAGATTCCAACGTCTCTTTTGACTCAGAAGGGACCCACGCGCAGGTTTCAGCCACTAGAATTTCGACAGCATGAAGGCCATTAACGGCTCTTTTGGAGCCTGGGACCCACCTGCCATTCTGCTTGGCCCAATCAGATCCCACCAGCGCGTGAGATATTAACATCTCTCTAACGTATTCCTTTTGACATGGGACCCACGCACTCTCTATTTCAGCGGATTATATTCTCTGGTGGGGTCCAAGAGACTTAAATCCACCAATGAAAAATCGACAACAGCAATGGTTGACCTAGCAAACCGACAAGAAGGAGAGAGAATATCCCTGAGACCGATAGGCACCTGCCACGTCAGCTATCAGTCATCTCCATCCTTAAAAATCCGTCGACCCACCTGCAAACCCTAAATATGTCGCCTGAAAAGCGTGACTACCGGAAAAATTAAGAAAACCACCGGAAAAACGTAAATTGCCAATATCTCGCATAATACTTAACCAAAAACGATGAATCTTATACCCCTGAACTCGTATCGACGTCCTCTACAAGTCTATACGAACATATTTCTCAGAAGCGATCTTTGAACGAAGACCCAGAAACAAGTCCGCTAACAATGTTCAAGTTCGCTAAGCTGATCTGAAGTACGCTAAGAGTCCTGAGAAGTCCGCTAAGCATACTAGAAATTCGCTAAGACACTGAGAAGTCCGCTAGAGACAAGTCCGCTAAAGCATAAAACAAGTCCGCTAGAACTTGTCAAGTTCGCTAAAGCTGACCATGAAGTCCGCTAAGACCAATCAAGTCCGCTAAGAGCTGATACAAGTTCGCTAGGGCAATCTTCAACCCTTCAAAACTTGTTAAATTTCTGGAAAAACTCGATGAACAGTAAAGAACACGAAGAACACAAACCTTTACATCCCTCTTTGATGCTCTTAAATCCACCCAAAAACATAAGGTAAACACGGATTGATGATGGAATCATGTAGACTAAACATCCACGAAGACATTCTGGCCACAAACACCTTCCGAACAGCAGCCATGATCATCGAATCTGACCCGAAAAACCCCCATTTCTGGAAAACTTGAAGAACACCAAGAACGCACATAGTAGTGTGTGTTTTTCCAGAATCTTCAAATCTGATGTGAATTAGACGAAACCAGTGCTTCCAATGGATCCGGAATGTGATTTCCACTAAGAATCGTGCTTCGTTTCATCCAAATCCGACCATTAGAACACCAAAAAACTGAGAATCAAAGCTCAAATATCTTCAAAAACCCCAAAAACGGGAAAAATACCCAAGTTACGAAAAACAGCTCCTGATCTCCATTTTCTTCACAGATCTGAACAAGTAGAGGATAAAAATGCATCTAGATGAACTCCAGAACACGAATCCATCATCCATATCATCAGAATCCATCCAGAATCGAAGAAAAAAATAGAAAAAAGTCTCTAAAAAATAAGTTTTCTCATCTTCACCATTCAAGCTCAAAATCTCAGATTCGAGTGACCAGATTCACGGTGAGATGAATCTGATCGGTACCCGCTCTGATACCATTTGTTAGGACCGATTTTCACTACGAGAATCTCGATCTTGAGCAAGAACATGTTCGGATTCGAAAACAAAAAAAAAACAAATGAAGAAGATGATGATGATGAATCATGAATTCAAAACATAGAAAGATGATGAACAATATCGAATGATTTCATATAACCGAATGATTAGTTACAAGAAATCATGAAGAACACACAATCTCTCTCTAGAATCCATGACTCACTCTCTCTCTAGAATGGAAATCTCACACTCTACAAGAAATTCATCATCTCCCCATTCGGAGACTCTTTTACTTGTAATGGGCACCCTCACTATATATAGTGAGGGTGACTGACAACAGAAAAACACGACAAATGAACGAAATTACAAGTAAAGCAAATAAACATAAACTGATAATTAAATCAAAGCTGATTAAATTAATCCGAAGCTTGACTCGCTTGAACCGATCTTCCGTTGACTTTTACGTTGACCATTGACCCGAACGGTTGACTTTTCCGGAAAACGGTCTTCAGTCCAAACTGCAAGCCTCGAGCATCACAACTCGTGTCTCTGAATCGATTCACATGGATTCTTCAGTCGAATGCTTCGGTAAACAGATTTGATGGCGTCAGTCACCAAGATTTTTGTTCCAACAATTTCCCCCTTGACTGATGCTTTCAAATCTGTTCAACTGCTGAAGAATCGCTCTGTCGTACATCTTCAATGAGAAACTGATAAACCGGAGACAATCTGGTGTAGAAATTCCTCCTCTGAATAAGCTTCTTCTGTTCTCGTTGCTCCAGTTCGAGAGCCAAGTGTTCCGCTCACTCGGTTCACACGGTCGGGTACAATACTAAGAAAATGCTCCATCTCGGAGTCAAAACCGCAACAAACCGAATCAGATAAACCAGTCAATCATCGAACATGCTCCAACTCCGAATAATCGACCCGATATCCAGTTCCATAATAATTCCTCTTATTTCTCTAAATCTCTCCAAAAACATCAAGTCGGAAGCGTAAAAATCTGATGCGGAGAGTCGAACCGTCGCGATCGGTTGCCTAGAGAAACCGGATAAACAATCTTGAAATCGGACAATCTCGCGAAAAACCGGAAGCCGGATGCTGACAGTTGTGAATAATCTGCGCGACTGAGGTTGGATGCGAAAATAAAACAAACTGCCAAATTTCTTCAATAAACGGTCATCCGAGAGATTTAACCGGATAAATTCCAATAATTAACTGAGATTCCAGTTAATCCGGTTAGTTGACATCGGCACTGCGTCCAGCTAAACAATTTAGACCGTGAGATATAACGAAAAAGTTTGCAGTGCTTAACCGAAAAACGAAAGCTATCCCGTCAGTGATCGTTAGCTAACGTTGCGTCTGAAGTCACCAATAAACTTGAACCCCAATTAAAATAGAATAAATCCGCAACTAATAAAAAATTTCTGAAATTCCGTCGCGGCCTCATCTCGTTAATCTTATGAAAGACTAATAAGAAAATACCCGCGTTTGATGAATATTGCAGAAAATTTAATTTGAATAATTAAATCTCCATCAAAAAAACCATAATCCAAGTCAAAAGAAATGGACCAATCAGAATTTCAGCAGAGAAAGACCAGAATCCGTGTGCTAAGGGCGCTCGGCCAATCAGAATTGAGATAAATATTGATCTAACGGCAACAAAAAAGAGTGATCCGGCGGCTAATATAGGCAGATCCGTGTGAAGAGGTGTAGTCCAATGAGAAGCCAGCAATGCAGCAGATTCCAACGTCTCTTTTGACTCAGAAGGGACCCACGCGCAGGTTTCAGCCACTAGAATTTCGACAGCATGAAGGCCATTAACGGCTCTTTTGGAGCCTGGGACCCACCTGCCATTCTGCTTGGCCCAATCAGATCCCACCAGCGCGTGAGATATTAACATCTCTCTAACGTATTCCTTTTGACATGGGACCCACGCACTCTCTATTTCAGCGGATTATATTCTCTGGTGGGGTCCAAGAGACTTAAATCCACCAATGAAAAATCGACAACAGCAATGGTTGACCTAGCAAACCGACAAGAAGGAGAGAGAATATCCCTGAGACCGATAGGCACCTGCCACGTCAGCTATCAGTCATCTCCATCCTTAAAAATCCGTCGACCCACCTGCAAACCCTAAATATGTCAGCCTGAAAAGCGTGACTACCGGAAAAATTAAGAAAACCACCGGAAAAACGTAATATTGCCAATATCTCGCATAATACTTAACCAAAATACGATGAATCTTATACCCCTGAACTCGTATCGACGTCCTCTACAAGTCTATACGAACATATTTCTCAGAAGCGATCTTTGAACGAAGACCCAGAAACAAGTCCGCTAACAATGTTCAAGTTCGCTAAGCTGATCTGAAGTACGCTAAGAGTCCTGAGAAGTCCGCTAAGCATACTAGAAATTCGCTAAGACACTGAGAAGTCCGCTAGAGACAAGTCCGCTAAAGCATAAAACAAGTCCGCTAGAACTTGTCAAGTTCGCTAAAAGCTGACCATGAAGTCCGCTAAGACCAATCAAGTCCGCTAAGAGCTGATACAAGTTCGCTAGGGCAATCTTCAACCCTTCAAAACTTGTTAAATTTCTGGAAAAACTCGATGAACAGTAAAGAACACGAAGAACACAAACCTTTACATCCCTCTTTGATGCTCTTAAATCCACCCAAAAACATAAGGTAAACACGGATTGATGATGGAATCATGTAGACTAAACCATCCACGAAGACATTCTGGCCACAAACACCTTCCGAACAGCAGCCATGATCATCGAATCTGACCCGAAAAACCCCCAATTTCTGGAAAACTTGAAGAACACCAAGAACGCACATAGTAGTGTGTGTTTTTCCAGAATCTCTCAAATCTGATGTGAGATTAGACGAAACCAGTGCTTCCAATGGATCCGGAATGTGATTTCCACTAAGAATCGTGCTTCGTTTCATCCAAATCCGACCATTAGAACACCAGAAAACTGAGAATCAAAGCTCAAATATCTTCAAAAACCCCAAAAACGGGAAAAATACCCAAGTTACGAAAAACAGCTCCTGATCTCCATTTTCTTCACAGATCTGAACAAGTAGAGGATAAAAATGCATCTAGATGAACTCCCAGAACACGAATCCATCATCCATATCATCAGAATCCATCCAGAATCGAAGAAAAAAATAGAAAAAAGTCTCTAAAAACTAAGTTTTCTCATCTTCACCATTCAAGCTCAAAATCTCAGATTCGAGTGACCAGATTCACGGTGAGATGAATCTGATCGGTACCCGCTCTGATACCATTTGTTAGGACCGATTTTCACTACGAGAATCTCGATCTTGAGCAAGAACATGGTTCGGATTCGAGAACAACTCAAAAAACAAATGAAGAAGATGATGATGATGAATCATGAATAATCATAAACATAGAAAGATGATGAACAATAGTCGAATGATTTCATATAATCGAATGATTAGTTACAATGAAATCATGAAGAACACACAATCTCTCTCTAGAATCCATGACTCACTCTCTCTCTAGAATGGAAATCTCACACTCTACAAGAAATTCATCATCTCCCCATTCGGAGACTCCTTTACTTGTAATGGGCACCCTCACTATATATAGTGAGGGTGACTAACAACAGAAAAACATAACAAATGAACGAAATTACAAGTAAATGCAAATAAACATAAACTGATAATTAAATCAAAGCTGATTAAATTAATCCGAAGCTTGACTCGCTCGAACCGATCTTCCGTTGACTTTTACGTTGACCGTTGACCCGAACGGTTGACTTTTCCGGAAAACGGTCTTCGGTCCAAACTGCAAGCCTCGAGCATCACAACTCATGTCTCTAAATCGATTCACATGGATTCTTCAGTCGAATGCTTCGGTAAACAGATTTGATGGCGTCAGTCACCAAGATTTTTGTTCCAACAATTTCCCCCTTCATTGTTAGGTCCTCTTAGATCAGAGAATCTCACAAGTACGAGACCAACCGGGTGCGGAATCCGGGTCGATCAAGAAGCTCAATCACACAATCAATGAAGAACACGAAGAACACAATATAAAATTCTCAATGTTTATTGCTATTTCAAGATCACTCAAAGGTTACAAGTGTTGAGAGGAAATATGAAGATTACACCTTAGAAAACACACACTTAGGCTACCTCACCCCCTTTCTCAAAATAACCTAAGTGTTCTATATATAGCAACAACAAAGAGTGAAACAAAGTTAAATAAAATAAGCTGCGTTTGAGGTAAACGATCCACTAAGTCGGCTTGGCTAAATCTCGACTTGCGTGCCGCTTGAGTTTCTTGAAGTTGACGATGATGACGGAAATAATCTTTGTGATAATCTCGAAACAAGTTCTCTAAGAACAAACAAGTTCTCTAAGAATAAACAAGTTCTCTAAGAACAAACAAGTTCTCTAAGAACAAACAAGTTCTCTAAGAACAAACAAGTTCTCTAAGAACAAAACAAGTTCTCTAAGAACAAACAAGTTCTCTAAGAACAAACAAGTTCTCTAAGAACAAACAAGTTCTCTAAGAACAAACAAGTTCTCTAAGAACAAACAAGTTCTCTAAGAACAAAACAAGTTCTCTAAGAACAAACAAGTTCTCTAAGAACAAACAAGTTCTCTAAGAACAAAACAAGTTCTCTAAGAACAAACAAGTTCTCTAAGAACAAACAAGTTCTCTAAGAACAAAACAAGTTCTCTAAGAACAAACAAGTTCTCTAAGAGCAAACAAACAAGTTCGCTAAGAGCAAAACAAACAAGTTCGCTAAGAGCAAACAAACAAGTTCGCTAAGAGCAAACAAACAAGTTCGCTAAGAGCAAACAAACAAGTTCGCTAAGAGCAAACAAACAAGTCTTCTAACTTTGTTCTTAGAGAACTTGAATTTCAAAATCTCCAAAATCATCAAGTCCTCTAAAAAGGAATTTCGGTTCTGCCTTGAAAATGATTTTCTCGTCTCATCATTAACTTCAAACTCGGTAAATACGTAAATCCTTGAAATCTTCATGTTTCAGAGACTTGACCCGTTTTGACCCATTTGGAACAAATACATTGAATGACTTCATCTTCACTCATCTTGGATGTTCCAACAATTCCCCCTAAGATGATGATATTCAATGTGGGTCAACAAGAACATGATCGTTGTCTTGAAACATTTGCAAAGATCAGAAGAGATACCGGATCCAGGATCCTTAAGATTTAAACTCAAACGACATATGTGTGGAAGATAAATTTTTTTTTTTTTTTTTGGAAAAATAAAATAAAAGAAGCTAACTACAACACATAAATTGACTCTATTTTTGTAATTCTATAATTTTCTGATTTTTGTAGATTTTTACGAAAAGTACTCGATATGAGATCATATCTACCTGTAACACAAGACACACTTCATATTTCAGACAGGTACAGAATAGCCTAACATGATCATCAGTATTGTTTATCCACTTAAGCTCATGCATCTTTTCTTTCAACTTATGTCTGTGAATTTGATTATCTTTTAAGTGCATTAATTGAATGTAATGAGAGCCATATGCAACTAAGTTCACAGCAGTTCTTACCTATTTGTCAAGACACACCTGGAGGTACTGTGACACAACTTTAATAAAACCATTCTTTTCTTGAGTTTTAAATGATCTGACTTCGTGGATTAGTCACAAACTCATGATTTTCCTTCATTTGTGACTAAAAAAGAGTATTTTTGGCGATGTGAGAGAATCAAGGTCAACGCTTTCGCATAGCAGATGATCTCTCACTTTATTTGATGGAATGGCGGATGCAAGAGAACACAAGGTCAATGCTTTCGCATAGCAGATGTGTCTCAGTTTTATTATGGAAGCGGATGAGAACTCAAGGTCATTGCCGACGCAAAGCAGATGAGTCTCATTTAAGCGCCATCATATATCCGTTTGAACAGATATATTCTGTGCTTAGGTTTTGAAATCAGACATTTAACACTGAAGAAACAAATGACGTGTGCACAAGTTTTAAGACCTCACAGAATGCAATCAAGTAACAGGATAAATTTACAAGAACATATCCAAGGCTGTATTTTTGAACTTAATGGATCATTAATTCTGAAACTTTAGTTTAAGTGCATCACAAGACATAGCTTACTCCATTGATAGCTGAGCCTACTGACACATCATATAATAGTACTGTCTGACCTAATCTAAGCAAATTCATGGCCGGGCATGTACATGTAGATGTACTATCATTTCCCATAGATCACACAAGACTTTTCAGAATTTAAGAAAAATTAAGACAAGACTGAAAAACACATATTTTTGTGATTTCTGCAGCTTTTCAAATTTTGTATTTGTTTTGAAATCTTCCACACTAATCGTCCAAATTACCTATCAAAGTATCCTCCTTCACTCATGATTTGAGAATGACACAGTGAAGCTCTTTGTGTTGAATTTTGATAATCTTGACAAATTTTGCATATGGAACCGTTCAGCAAGGTTGACACTGTGATGATGCAATCAGCAGAAAAGTGGAGTGTAAAAAGACTTGATGAGATCGACCAAATCAGCAGTTAAGATAATTCAGGATCAACAAGAGAAATCTTCAACACTTTAGTCTTCATTTGATCATCAACATAATTTTGTAAGGCTTCAAGTGGCACGGTCATGGAGAAAAGGTTGTTATTCCCCCTCGTTTGATGCTTTACAAAACAGATCAGTGAAACTGGAACTATTCCTGCACTATATCAAGACAAACACAATGAACTTCACCGGATATATCAAATCGAGTGACCAGAATTCAACGAATTCCCCCTCAAACAATGCTTAAATTTGATAAAACTTTAGTTTCGGGGATTTTGGGTTTTTCAATTTTTTTTTTGTTTTTGATTTTATAAAAATGGAGAACTTCCTCAGTTTGACTTACGTCACCCATATTGGTGTCTCCTGAAAAATGAAAATTTTTATTCAAATGTAGACACAACTCATGGAGTTGGATCCTTGGCGTTGAGGGTAGATTCATTTGAAACAACTTTGGGCTCAACCGATGGTGTTTTGGGAACCCAAACTTGTTTGCACTTCTTTCTTTTAGAACGAGTCATTCTTTGAGCATTTATTAAATTGGTTTGTGCTTGCTCAAATGTTGACGGTTCAGGGGCAATTTCCTTCAAATATGGTCTCCACACTCCAGATGGCCACGGATCATAAAATCCATAACCACTATCATAGTGATCATAACCATACAAAGGAGTATAAGTGAAATTCCATCCCATGTGTTGACCGAATGTTGGTTGGTGATAGTACTGGTAGTAGGGATTGTAGCCGCAAACCCAACCAGTATGTCCAAGTTGTCCACAAAAATGACAACCAACAGGTCTAAATGGATTTGAAAAACCATAAAATTGAGCATGAGTTTGGTTATCAAATCTGGCTGAAGTGGAGGCAGCTCGATGCATTTCTGATCTGGGTTCCTCATTTTGCACTTCTAGCCCCTTCACCGGCAGTTCAACATCTTCAACACTAAGTCCGTTCAGAACTTTAATCAGGTGAAGATCATCAGATTGCTGAGTCTCTAGATTGTTTGATCCATCAGACTCTACATTCTGGTTCACTTGAGATTTCTTTGAGACTTTCTTCTTGCGTTTTGAAGATTTGACTGTAGTGGTAATTTTGACTTTGCCGTTTACATCCTCTTTGACTTGCAGATTGGAAGTTTCCTTCATATTTGCTTCAGCTTGACCGGCTTTGACAAAGTGTTTATGCAACCCATGTGGATCAGGCACAATGTCTCTGTCATCAAACTTTGAAGAGGAGTGTTTATTCTTCTTTTTCTTTTTATTTTTAACTTTGCTAGCATTGGCATTGAATGAGATTCCCGGTTTCTCATCTTCTATTGTAGCTAGCAAGTCGGCTTTATTTTGTATGTTCTGCTTAGAATTCCTGTCAATAGAAACACTAGTAGACTTGCACGAGGCCTTAGTAACAGGTGTATCATTTAACTGATTATCACAAGCAGAAACAAGATGAGGTATGGCAGCACTTGGTATGTTTTTCTTAATGATACCTGGGACCGAGTCATGATTGTGATTTAAGGGAGATGCAGGATTACTTGAGCTATTAAACATGCTACTAAAGTAATTCTTGGCCCATCTCAACCTATTAATCTCAGTCTTGACTTGGTTGTAATCATTTCTAGCATTGGTCAATGCTTGTTTAGCATCAGTCAATGCATGTTCTAGATCAATAGCTCGATTTTTCAAAAATCTTTCATTTTCAAAACATTTCTGATTCATCTCCTCTAGTGACTTGATTTGAGCCAAATAACTATCTTCCTTTTGGTTATTAGCATTAACTCTATCAGCTAAAACTTGATTATGTTGTCTATAACTCTTAACAAGTTGAAGACATTCATTAGTGCAAGCTTCAGTTTTCACATGAGGTGGTAATTCAGGAACTTGAGCTATTCGATCAAAAACATATCTAGCAATGATTATGTGAGGATCATTCATGGTCCAATCGATGATTTCCCCAACCTTAATCAACTCATGGCCAATATTCTGATCATTAGAATCAGTATGGAGTGATTTAGGTCTATCAACACTTGATAAATCCATAAAAATTTAGTAAACTTGAAATTTTTAGCAACTTGTAAATTTGATGAAAATGGAGTTTGAATGTCTCCACAAGCTTCAGAATATATCTAGAATCAATTCACAACCTGTAGCACACTCAACCATACACAAATTCAGTCAAATTAGCAAAACATGAAAATTTAGAAAAATCACAGCTTGTTCTTCAATGGAGAATTTTGGTGAAAATCAAAGTTGTTCAAAATGATGAAATGAAAGCTCCAATAGATTAGGAATATGATCTAGATCAATAGTGAAAACTTCACCAACATCCAAATCTGAGCTTAACACCTCCAATTAGATCAAAAAGTGAGTTTATGAAAAGTTTCAAAAATCCACTAATTTGCTTAACACGGATTCAATACTTGATGAAAATGGGATTGGATTGCTTCAATGATCTTAGTTTTAGGTCACTAATACTCGAAAATCATCAATTGCAAATAAATCTACCTTTAAAAAAAATCAAATTTGAACCTGTGAAGAGCAGACCACGAACAGGAAGATGATGAACAGCCAATTTTCTCCAAATGCTGATTTGAATGCACCAATAGCTTCGTGTTATGATGAGAATCAATACTCAAAACTATGACAACTTCCAAATCTCAGCAAATCAACTCCAAAAATGAAGAACAGTGACTTTATGTTCTTGAAGTGTTCTTCCCGTTTTTGAATAAAAACAGCCCAGAAACTGATGAAAATGATCTCTGATGATGAATCTGAGGATGAAATCAGCTTCCAAATGTTGTTTCCACTCAAGAAGCAACCTTCGATCTTCAAAAACTTCACCAAAACGAGCTAAATCTTGCAAAATCCTCAAGAACAAAAAGGGTTTTGTTCATACCGAAAGCTCTGATACCAATTGTTAGGTCCTCTTAGATCAGAGAATCTCACAAGTACGAGACCAACCGGGTGCGGAATCCGGGTCGATCAAGAAGCTCAATCACACAATCAATGAAGAACACGAAGAACACAATATAAAATTCTCAATGTTTATTGCTATTTCAAGATCACTCAAAGGTTACAAGTGTTGAGAGGAAATATGAAGATTACACCTTAGAAAACACACACTTAGGCTACCTCACCCCCTTTCTCAAAATAACCTAAGTGTTCTATATATAGCAACAACAAAGAGTGAAACAAAGTTAAATAAAATAAGCTGCGTTTGAGGTAAACGATCCACTAAGTCGGCTTGGCTAAATCTCGACTTGCGTGCCGCTTGAGTTTCTTGAAGTTGACGATGATGACGGAAATAATCTTTGTGATAATCTCGAAACAAGTTCTCTAAGAACAAACAAGTTCTCTAAGAATAAACAAGTTCTCTAAGAACAAACAAGTTCTCTAAGAACAAACAAGTTCTCTAAGAACAAACAAGTTCTCTAAGAACAAAACAAGTTCTCTAAGAACAAACAAGTTCTCTAAGAACAAACAAGTTCTCTAAGAACAAACAAGTTCTCTAAGAACAAACAAGTTCTCTAAGAACAAACAAGTTCTCTAAGAACAAAACAAGTTCTCTAAGAACAAACAAGTTCTCTAAGAACAAACAAGTTCTCTAAGAACAAAACAAGTTCTCTAAGAACAAACAAGTTCTCTAAGAGCAAACAAACAAGTTCGCTAAGAGCAAAACAAACAAGTTCGCTAAGAGCAAACAAACAAGTTCGCTAAGAGCAAACAAACAAGTTCGCTAAGAGCAAACAAACAAGTTCGCTAAGAGCAAACAAACAAGTCTTCTAACTTTGTTCTTAGAGAACTTGAATTTCAAAATCTCCAAAATCATCAAGTCCTCTAAAAAGGAATTTCGGTTCTGCCTTGAAAATGATTTTCTCGTCTCATCATTAACTTCAAACTCGGTAAATACGTAAATCCTTGAAATCTTCATGTTTCAGAGACTTGACCCGTTTTGACCCATTTGGAACAAATACATTGAATGACTTCATCTTCACTCATCTTGGATGTTCCAACAGTAGTTCATTCTTTTGAAAGTAACTGGTAAAGAAAACAAAATCTCTAAAAGAACTGCTCTTTTACAAGTTTTTACCGCTTCTTCCAAAAACCTATCCAAACCCTACCCCAAACCTACCATTTAAAGCCCTTATGATACTTATGTGGATTCCAGTGAGATCTGTGGAGGTTCGATCACATGTCAAGCCTATGTTGTATGCTCGTCTTCATCCAGGTATGGGTGTATACAAACAAATACAATCCCTAAGAGTTTAATAAAAATATATTTTTGGAGGTTTGCCATAATTTTTTGTATTTTAATTTGAAATAAGGAAATGAAAATAAATTATTGGAATAAGCTATCCAATAATGACGGAGGACTACTTTTATAAGGTCAGATCTATAAGGTACAAACAAATGTTTGCTTGTACTAAGTTTTGCTTTAGGACAAGCAAACATTTAAGTGTGGGGATATTTGATAAACATCAAATTATACATACTTTTATACCAAATATCTTTCACAAATCGGCACAAATCTGATTTACTAACACCAAACAAGTCTATTTTGTTTTCTTTTTAGTTTTTCAGGTTCAAAAGGGTAAAAGTCGCAAAAGGAACAGATTATAGTATAAAATAGAAGAAAAATGCGAAGTTCCGAGACCAGCGAAGTCCAGCATGCCCCGTGCCTGACCAAGAACGCCCCGTGCCTGACCAAGCACGCCCCATGCCAACCGTCTGACACAACACAGCGCGTGCCTCCCTTAGCACGCCACGTGCCTCTGAACACAAATCGTACCGTCTGACACGACACACCCCGTGCTCACTTCCGCACGCCCTGTGCCGCCGTAGAGTTGCACATTCTTGCAGATCCCCTGACACAACACGCCCCGTGCCCAACCTAACACGGGTCATGCTCAAGTCCGAAATCTGCCTATAAAAGCCACTCCTCACTTGAAAACTCGCTCAATTCTTCTCTTCCCCTCCCATGTACTGAGTCATTTGATCGTTTTTTAGTCTTGTAATCAAGTTTGTAAGAACTTTAACGTAAGTAAGAATCAGTAAGCTTTTGTCTATGAAATCTTCTCCTTCCCTTAAGCAAATTTTAAAGCCATTATTAGCTAAATTCTTATACTTACTTGGGAAGTAACAAACCTTTGGTGGGTTGTTTAACAGTCTTATAAACTCACTTAAGGTGTGTTTAATGACTTTATGAAAACCCTTTTTATTGAAAGTTTATTACCGATTTTCTGAACCAAACGTGCTCTACGTATCACAGACCATTTGGAGAGTCAAAATCCCAAAGGCCGGACTTGTGACACCCAGTCGGGGGACGATGCATGATCCGAAAGGTGACTCGCATCCCATGCTACATGATACGTTCGTGGTCCTTATGTCTATGTAAGCAAACTCGGCTGACCACGCAAGTGCGGGCTGAAAGTATTTGGTTAGGAATGGAGGTTGGTAATATTTTGTCACTTCACGGAAGCCGAGATGGTACGTGTTTGTGAACTTGGCTCTGGTTAGGCCAGACGTGCATGCGCGAGAGCGGTTCACGGAAAAACGTACCTTAGTCCCATAAAAAGATCATTTTCATAATAAAATAATCTGGCACGCAGGGTTATTCCCCTACTGGTTCATGACGGTGTGTCGAGTACGGTAAGTCGACCGGTTTGAGGGACCTTGTAACTAAGTGGCATTACACCACTTTGTTTGTTCACTGGCAGCACCTTCCCTCGGCATTCGTACTCCTCGTAGACGATTAGCAGTTGGATGGTGAATCAGCCTAAGATTCCAAAAGGTGGTTGGTCTTCTGCCAGTGAACAATCTTGAGCAAGGATATAAGTGCCTGTCAAATCTTCCTTAACCACTGGTGAGTTCTCCCAAGTAATATATTAACTTCGATTTACAATTTTTATTATTTTATTTATTTCTTTCTTAAAACTAAAAGTTAGACTTGGCTAGATGATAACAGCAGACTGAGTATTCAGAGTTCTCACTTTCCATTGTGTCCTGATCGACCCCGATTCAACTTACCGCTACTATACTGCCCACGATGGGTATACTTGCCTATGTAATGTGGTGAAATAGTGATTGTCAAGTAAACCATGTATTATAAATTTAAAAGATTAAAACTGCTAAACAGGTTTGAAAAATATAGCCATATTTTAAGTACACCTCAACACACACCAGTACCCAATAAGATTAACATCTTTTTTAGAGGGCTCTTAAAGATAGGATTGCCACTAAGAAAGCTTTTGCCTAGAGACACGTCAACATCGGTGAAACGAATTGCAAGCTTTGTGATGAAGAACCTGAGACGGTGTACCACCTTTTGATGGGATGCCAGGTTGCATCAGGCATGTGGTTCCTTATATCCTCTTGGTGTCAAGTGCCTCCCGTTTTTGCGTTTGAGTTAGAAGTTCTCCTAAGTTGGTGGAAAAGTCTCATTTTAATTGTAAATTTAAAATGGTTTTCTACCCATTATCCTCACCACTTGTTGGGTGATTTGGAAGAGTAGTAACAAGGCGACTTGAAGGAAAAAAGCCGTTCATCCCGGCTATGTTCAAAGACGTTAAATGCTTAAGTTTCTTATGGGTTAAACATAGAGGAAAGTGGCCGGGTCTTAGTTGGGAGGATTGAGATAAATTTAAAATGTAAGTTTTCTTCCTTTCTTGTTTGTTTATGTTTTAGCCCTTTCCTGACTCTTTGCTAGATAGGACGTTGTTTATAATAAATAAACATGTGAAATGGTCATCATTCCATTCGTTTGCGTGAACCAATTGTTAAGTATCTTAAAATACAAGGACTCCATCTGTTTTAATCAACCTCTCTAAAAACACAAGGAGTCTATCTGTTTTAATCAACTTCTTTACATCTCTACACCGAGTTTGAAAACAAAAACAACCAACCTCAAAAGCAAGGTCTCATACATGCTCTATGACTATGAAAGACCCAGAAAGGGGCTATATTACCACACAGCAAAACATTCATCAATCAATGAATATGCAACCTATACAGGCCAAGGACACAACTAGTTTTAATCTTCATTACCATTTTGACTCCTTCCAAATGTCAAAGATCGCTTCACCATCTGATTTCTGTTACACGTAGCAGTCCCGGGTTGGGTTTGATATCCATCCTGCACTCTAAAAGAATCAATTTCTCCCTTCATTATGTTGCAGTCCTCATTTTCATCACCATAGCAACAACCTGCGGTAGATTCAAGCATAATCTGTTCGTCTTCTTCTACCATATCAGCCCAACTTTTCTTGCTCTTTCTTTCTTCACTCGAGGGTACTACCGACAGTTCACTACATTTTCCAGATGGTTCAATCATAACTTGTGCAGGTTTTTCAAAATGTAATTTCCTAAGACACCCTCCACCCGTATCCACCTTTTCCCATTCCCGTCTTCTAGGCTGAGTGAACAGGACCCGTGGTGTGCCATTCATGTGAGATGGAGAAATATAGGACCTCTTATATCCGGGATCTGAATCACTTCGTTGTTTTGACAATTCGTCAATGGTATCGGTTTCTTTGTCTCTATTGAGAAAAGAGGAGAAAGATAACTGATTCCCAGTGTGACATTTGTTCTCCATTTCAAATTCTTCCATCACTTGAATGGCACGCTCATAAGACTTGGCGTACGATTCTTCATCCATGTCACGCCGTCTGTTTGAATCCTTGATCGTGCTCAATAGAAACTTGGCTTCTGTCATTTTGTTCATATACATCAAACAGATTGCAAGATTACACCTCTTGTTCTTATCTGGTTCCAAAGAAAGTGCTTTTCTGCATCATAACGATTCAAATTTCACATCAGCATAGTTTCTGAAGAAAATTGGATCCATTTGAATGGACAACTTGTGAATAAATATCAAACTCACCTATAGATTTCTTCAGCTACTTTATAATGATCTTGCTGCAAGTAAGCCCATGCCAAATTCCCTAATAACCTGCTTATTGCAACCCAAAAGAAATGAGATTATGATTTATGAATATAACCAAGATAGGAGCTAAATTTTATAAAAAATATATATATATATTCTACCGTGAGTACTCTTGTCCCACTGTGATTTGAATTTTCTTCCCTTGTGACCGAGCAATCTTTGTTTGATTTCCATCTATAGAAGTATTTTCCTCTATATGCTTGAGTTTTGATTGAAGCAATTCAATCTGCTCTTTAACCCGTCCGGACCTCTGCTAACAAAACAGATGCAAAGATTATAATAGTTTTTCGACAGTTCCATCAAAATGATGATAGAAAGGCAAGATTTACCTTGTATAATTCAAGAAGAATGTTATCAAGGGACTCCTGTGCATCGGGTGGGCATAGATGTCGAAAAGATTTGATGGCTTCAATTGCTTCGTCGGATCTATTCAATTGTTTCATTACAACAGCCATGTCTTTCAGAGCACTATCAACTCGATCACCAGAATTTATGGCAGCCCAAAACAGCGATACCGCTTTGCTTGGATTGTTATCTACCAACTATAAGAAAATCGATTAGGAGAATAGTTCACAGTCATTCACTTCACATAGGCATTTTAACAAACAGATGATGATGATGATGATCATCATTGAATATTATGTAATTTGTTTCTTAACCCTAATTCGCAAACTTGTATGAAATTCATTCTTTTTAAATCTTGATGATCACCACAGAATCGATTTCAAATCAAAATACGATGGATAGAAAAACTAGAAGGGGGGTTGCAGTTGCAGATGAAATCGATCAAACCTGAACATGTTTGGCTCTGACGTAGGGAGAATCACCGACGGGGACTTTGTGGATCACATGAAATGATTTACTAGATTGTGCCGAGGCCCATTTCTTCTCCGAGAACGGGAGCGGCCGTTGCCGATTTGCATTCGGCGGAGGAGAATACGCATTTGAAGAACAACTCCGCTTCTTCTCCGGCTGAGGTGTGGAGAACGGAAATCCTCTTGGCGTTGAATTCGCAGAGTCTTTGTTCAACCACATTGTTGCTGAATTTACTCCACAATCAACAAGTTTGAGGGATCGAGAAGATTAGGGTTTCGTGAATTCTGATCGGAAACGTACGTTAACGGAAATGTATGTAGGCTTCTGTTCAAACATCAAAGCTCATGGTATAAATAGTTTCTCGCGCGACGATTGTAATTTTTTTTACCACCTATCCCTAGACTCCGTATACTGTACATATAGCTAGGGGTGTGTAAATGGGTTTTACCCGTTATACCCGTATCTGACCCGCATCAAACCCGTACCCGTTTAAGTCAATAAAGTAAACCCGTATTCATACCCATACTTTTATTTACAGGGTTTAGCCGGGTCTAGACCTGCAGGGTTTAAGGGTATTCGGGTTTTGACCCATACCCGTTATATAACCAACCATGTTCATACAATTTAAGAGTCTAAGATCAAGTAATCCACATGCAATGTAACAAAGTTGGAGGTAAAATGTGCCAAAACAATTATTCAAATCAAAATGAATACGAATATGAAACTTGAATGAACCAACAAATAAAAAAGAACATAATTTTTTAAAATTCAGGGGTAGTATTTTTGTATTTTTTTTCTATACGGGGCGTATAGACCTATACGCCCGGTATAGGAGTGTAAATTTAAAATGTTGGGATGTATGGATAGTATCACCCTATTTTTTTCAACTTTAACGAATTCATTTTCTTTGTAATTTTTGCTATATAAACTAATTTACTATGTTAATTTTGTTTTTATTAGTAACTAGAAATTGTTAGGTGTGTGTTGCTTCGCAGCTTGTTGTCGTTTGAGTGACTACTACGTTATCAAAACATGTGCTACTATGGATTTTTATGCATCGTTTAAAAATCAAACTATTTTTTTTAAAAATAGAGCGTGGAGCATTTAAAAGAAATGTATGAAGTTACCGCGACTCAGTTACTAATAAATTTAATCTACATTTTAATTAAAAGAAATTTTGGTTTTAAATAAAAGAAGTTACAGTTAATGAAAAATTATGATAATTACTTTATATATCAATTGCGTATGCTTACGTGTAGACTTCAGGGATACTGTTTAAGTCACATAGGCTTCTTTCTTTTTTCTTATTGGCTATTGTGGATGGTGGTCCCTTGTTACTGGGTAGAACACGTACACTCTTGGATACTTACTAAATGTGTTTCCTCTCTCCACCCAAAATATGCAACCGTACTCTCTCTCTCTCTCTAAAAGTTTTTCTATGTGCTCTCTCTCTCTCTCTTTAAATCTTGTGAGATGAAGCTTTTCATCTCTTAACTCCTCGTTGCCTCATCTCTTATCACCACATTCCACTGTTCCATTTGCTTCACTGTAGCAAGGGTAGATGCTCTGTCTTTGATGCCGACGGCCACGTCCGGTATCGACGTTTCTGACGACATCGGTGGTAACGATCGCCAACGTTGGCATAGCTACCGCCTTCCGGTGTCCGTTAACGGAAGGTGCAACATGGAATTTGAGGTTGTGGTTAGGGTTTTTTTGGCTTTGCTTCTTATCGGTCTTTTCTGATTTCATGATGTTTTCGCCAGTTTTACTGGTTGTGGCGGATGTCATAGATCTAATGTATATTTCTTTATATGATTTCATGTGTTTTGTTGTTTGAAAAATTTTCTGATGACGGATGTTGGTCAGTTTTTATTGATGTTAGTTGGCTTTGTCCTTTGTGGTAAATGTCATCTGCGATTACTGTTAAGTTTGATGCTATTAACATTGCTTGGTTCAGTTGTAGGTTGTCAGCTTTTGCCTGCTTTCCTGACGGACGGCGGAGCGACTGGCATTTAATTTTTTTTTTTGGTCATCGACTTGGTTCCTGCTTATACTCATATATTCGGATTAGTTCGTTGTTAATGCTTCTTTTATATTGTATATTATTTTCATGACTAAGATTTACTTAAATATCTCATTGTAAGTTTTATTCATTTTTTTCCGTACTTAATCTTTGCAAGTGCATTTACATTTCATCTTGTTAGACTTTGTCTTTCTTGTGACCCAAATTATCATTTATCTTACATTATCATTGACCTAAATAACTCCATATGTTTCCTAATTGCTATTTATTCAATGGACGTATTTTCCCTTACTAGAACTGATTAGGGTTTCCCCTTGGATGTATATACAGAGATCATTAGGCAGAGAATCAACATCTCTAACTCCCTCACAAATTCATGACTCTTTCTCTGCCTCTCTACACTTCGTGGGACTCCTCCCACCTTAGTCATCCTAACCATACACCCTAAACGAAAACTCGATCAGCATCAAGGTGTCTAGAGCAAGCATGACTATGGTTACCAGCTTACCAGGTATTCTTAGATTTATGTAATGTTTAACATATCAACTCGATACCGTATTTGTCTTGATGTTATGATTCTACCGAAATCAGATATGGTCACACGATAAAAAAATGGTTCTTTAATCATATACGTTTACTAAGTCTAAAACCCTAATCAGATCTGTTTTAGAAGTCTAATTTAAACCCTAGCTGTAAAAATCGTTTTATGATCTAAAACCCTAATGTATTTTTGAAATCAACCTAATCTTCTTGGTTAAAATCCTTTATGATTCGGTTTTAAGAAACCCTAATCTTTTCATAATAGGTCTAACTGTGTGCGCCAGATGTAGAGGCTAGATTATGAGGCTTGTAATATAAAATATGTTGGGCTGGGCTTAGAGGGTTTCATTAGTTTAGTAGACTAGTTTGGTTATTGTATGTAGGCTAGTTTATGATTGGGCTTGAGTTTACTATTGGGTTAATGACTCAAGAGGCCCAATAGTAAACCCATTGGGGTGCCTATATAAACACCTCTAGACCTCCTTATTAAGGGCTGGCTGGTTTACGATTCTAGGAGCCAGTTTACGATTGAGAGAGGAGCAGCCCGAGGTGTTTACGATCACAAGTGTTTACGATCGCAAACCCGAGTGTAGTGAGTTTACGATTTCTGTTTTGTACCCGACAAGTTCATCTTGTGTGCAAGTTCAGGTTTTTTTATTGTTTATATTCATCGTATTCTCAGTTTTCTTCTCATCTCTTATCTTGAATCAATCAATCACTTGGATTCCGCACTCGTGATTGATAGAATATCGTGAACGGTTGTTGTTTTCGGACCTACACCAGACTCATTAAATAATATGTTTCACAAAGTCGATATCTGTTAGAACCTAATTTCGGCTTAAACTATTCGTGGAGCGAGATGAGCTGTTGCTCTGTAACGACTCGTTAGGTTAAAGTTTTGAAGCGAAAACGAGCCCATGTAATGTCTCTTTACGGCGTAAGTTTTGTAGAATCTGTAACTCTGCTCCATAAAGAAGTCGTTTACCTGTAACAACCCGTTACGATATTTATGATCAACATAATCTAATGATACATAGATTTTGTTTCTAATTGTTGTTTGTTATATTTAAACCTTAACTAGTTATGTTTCTACAGAACCTAAGATCAATAAAATCAGTTAACTAACTAACTTGTCTTAACTGAGTTGACAACACCTTAACTGATAACAGGTCGGTTCCCTCTTACGCCTTACTACGACGTTTCTGACTAAAAGAAATCCTAATGACACACTAATGATTCTTGTTTGTTTTGTTTGAACCTTAAGTGATTATGCTTTTACAAATGCTAAAACTAATCAAATTAGTTAACTAAGTAACTTGTCTTATTTATACTGATAGCATCTTAGCTAATAATTAGTCGTTTCCCTGTAACACCCCATTACAATTTGCTACTTTTAAGTTGATAACATCTCAATATGTTTCAATTATGGCTAAAGCTTATTTATAGCTTTTATAATATTATTTAACTAAATTAAGCATTCACCTTACAAATACAAATGTTTCACTTATGGTCAAAGCTGATGGGTTGCATTTGTATTCAGCTAAACTAATATGTGCATAAAACTCAAATGTATCATTTCTGGCCAAAGTTGATGTGTTACATTATTTTTGCACATACGCTTACTTTGTTCATAATGCATAGGTGATAGGCAAGTAACCAAAATGAAAGCCGATTCATTTAAGTAGAATCTAATTAGTTTGTTATTGTGGTGTTATAATAGACTCTATCACATCTTCATTTGTTTAAGGCTCTTATGTTAATGGCTTATCATTATGCCTTATCTTTGTACCTTATCATTATGCATTATCTTTGTGCCTTATCATTATGCCTTAGTTTAAGTACCCCATAGAATCACTTTAAGATCTTTTTTTTGGAACTAATATCACATTCAATCTCCATAAATCATTCATTCTCAATTTAAATTCACTAAATGTTTCAAGAAAATTTTCTCTTATCATCATGATTTTGATTATCTATTAAGGAAAAAGACTCAAAATATTCTCATTGCTCTTCGAATAAAGTTATTACTATTAGAGCATAAGATTTGGGTGAAGTATATTAAAGTTATCTATTATGATGATCAAAATCCCATAAATAATGCAATCAGGGGAGGTATTTGTGACAACCTGTTAAAATTTCCAAGCTATAAACTCCGACACTGCTTTTGACTGTGTATCTGTGCATTGGCTTAATTTTTAATTAAATTATGTGACCATACGGCTATATCGGATGCCTTATCTAATGTAACCCACGATAGTATTGGAAATCGAACAATATAAAGAAGAAAAATTATACATTTTAACGTTGGAATTTTAATAGTAAGAAATATAAACAAACTTTATATTTTCTCGTCAACTTCGTATTATTTGTTTAATACGTGTCACTTGTCAAATATTTTAGAAGTTATCATTTATTAAATTATATTATTTAAGATTCTTTTAACTATTACGATTAATATTTAACGTCAATATTATTTTCAATTGTTTTGGTTTAAACAAGAATTTGACCATCCGTGCGTTGCGGCGGGGTCACTCATCGCGGTGTATGATGAAGACGGTTGTAATAAGCCGATACAAATGAAGGAACCGGTTAAGTGGGAGGTGTGAGAATATCATTCAAAGAAAAGCATGGCCATTTTTTTTTTGCAACATAAAGAATCGAAAGAAATAATCACTCAACTAAGGATGGGTAATTAATAGGTTTAAAAATACATACATATGTTGAACGATATGAAATTGGATGTCGAATACCTGGAATGCAAAACACAACAAATGATATAAGGTAAGTAATTTAAGAGATACGTAAAACTACAAAGCAACTTATAACTTGAAAATCTAAGAGATAACGACAAAAAACGCAAAATTAGGCTAACATATAATAAAAGAAACAATGATCAAATCAATGTAAAAGAGTCAATTAGTTGATCAAACCTTGCAGTGTAACCCAAATGAAAGAGTTTGAAGACCCAAGACCCAAATACATTGGTTTATCCATATTATTTTCACAATTTTTAATTAAATGCTCATCCTTTTTACTGATTAAAAAAAACACACTCATAAATTATATTAAATATTATTCGGGATTCCTTTAGTGTGAACACAATCACCCACACACAAATAGTTTCACTAATTTATTGGGTTTAGGTGACCGGAGAGACTTCAATCAGAGGTCGGTGGCGGGGCTTCAGTTCGAGGTTGGCGACGGCGAGGTAAGGGCTGATTTCAGTGACTTATTGTGTTTAGGAAGGCCGTTGACCTGGTCAACGACGTTTTACCCGATCTTTAAAAGTTGGGACGGCAAACCTGCGCCTCACAACTCAACGCCGATTAATCGGCCGACTTATCCGACTTTTGCTACACTGCTAATATATAATTTGAATAGAAAATATTTAGGAGTGAAAAGATCGCAAGCAAGCATAAGGCAACAGTGGAACCATTTGTCCTATTTGCTATGTTTCCTATATAGCTAACATATAGTTGACCCATTATATATAAATTATACCACAATTGACTCATTTATAAGTAAACAAAGGCAAACTGTGAGCTCAAATAAAACATACATTTTACATACCTGCAAGATCATATTATGGTTGTCCTTCCGTTGAAGCCATACATCAATGCATCACGACATTGAAGGTGATGGAGCCCAATTTCTAGATTTTATTTGTGCGATTTCTTTCTCTGTTGACGGCCATTGAAGGTGATGGAGCCCAATTTCTTTAATTTTGTGCACGAAACACCACGTCACTTGAGAGATGGTAGAGTGGTTTGTACCACAAAAAAAAGTTGGCTACACCTATTAATGAGCCACCAGAACTTAATCTTATCAAGCCAAAACTGAACAGTAACTAAAGAGAACAGGGAGAAATATATAATTATTAGAGAATAGGAGTTACACATACTTAAAAAGCAACTCCTAAGATATACCTGAAGATCAATCCCAACTAACAATAACCTGAAAAAACAGAAGTCGAAAACAGTTATTTTGGTACACTTAAAAATGCAACTTCATACAGAGGATGGCATCTATAGCAATATAGTAACGGTTTCAAAAGCGTTCAAGACTACTTATCCAGACTAATTAGATGGGTAAACATATTACACTATCAACTTAAATTATTTGATGAGATTTGGTTCATGGACTGGACACTTTAAATGACCGTTTTCTGTAAACTCTTTCATATTATCAAGGGTGATTCAAGTGAAATTCATACTTTGTTATACATTTATGAAACTGCACGTCTCCCATATTATCAAAAGGGTGATTCAAGTGAAATTCATACTTTGTTATACATCTATGAAACTGCACGTCTCTCTATCTCTCTAATGTCTCTCTTCTATTAAAAGTTGTTCAAAAACCGCTCTACAATGGTGTATTTGAAAATCAAGAAAAGTTATGTTGTTATACATGTTAGGAAACACAGAGCGTAATTTTATGTGGAAATAAAGACCTGCTCGATTTTAAATAAAATTTGTACCAAACATGAATTAAAAAAAAACAGACACAATCTAGAAAAGGTATATATTATATGAATAAATTGCGTAAAATTATGCATTAGTAGTTGTACCTCTTATAGTTTCCTACCTATTAACGCGTAGCTACATGGATACTTTGAAAGTGTGTGAGCGTGCGGATCTTCTACTTAGTCGTAATGAAATCAATGTAATACGAGATGAAACACAAAGAGTAAATACAAATAAACTTTGTATTAACCACAGAGTACACTCAGAGAATATGACACGAAAGCTTAGACTATTATCGTTACTGAATACAATACAAGACTCACATATATATACTAGAGAAACCGCTGTTCCGAACCTCAGGTTCGGCCCAAGGTTCGGCCATGTCCGAACTCCAGGTTCGGCCTGAGTTCGGACCTCAGCAAACTTGTGTGAATCCGTCTTGTATTCGATACTTCACATGACGATCAAGGACCATGTATCAACAAACTCCCCCTCGGCATGTGCAGTATCATTTTCTCTATCAACCTTGCATCTTGTATCTTCAATCAAACTCTTCCTCAACCTTGATGATGAGTTCAATCGTGAATACTTGATATTGCATCGTGTGTAATCTCTTCATCAACAAGCTTCAGAAGACTTGAAGTTGTGATGCTCTCTTCTCACTTAGAAACCTGCCAACATAAATAATCTTGGTGCAAAATGTCTCTTCGAGACTCCAAGATAGATTGATTTTGAAAACTTGTTTTTGTATTTCGTGTTGATCAATCGAAAAAAAATCAGAAACAAAATCTTTTTGACTTTTAGAAACTTTATATCAAAACACACCTAAAATCTTTTTGACATTTTCTAATAAGGAATGTAAATGTAAAACAGAATGAGACACTATTTTTATCTTTTGTGAGAAAGATCACAACTTGGGATCATATTGGTCATAACATGCTGAACTACATTTCAATTTTAATTATTGAAACACGTAAGCCATGCCGATTGCAGATATAATTTATCAAACTTTAAACTCTGGCACAATCATACTCATAACATCTGGATATGTTAAGGTATTGATTAGATTTGCATTGACCAGTGTACCCCACACTATCAGACATACTCAGCTATGCTTTTGCTTATCACATTTTGTGATTTTATTTGTGATTTTAATCACATAATGATTGTAACCATGATATAGTCAACTGTGTTTCATTGCAAAAAGAAATAAGAACGTTAAATCGTCTACCTTAAGGTCGATCTTTCGATACGCAGATAAGACCTCGGATTTAACAAAATAAGAAAATAAAACAAGTTGAAATTGTATAACCCAACAACAATCAGGTCGGTACTCCCATACACGCAGAGAAAGTCCGATGAGTTATACGAAACACCAAAGAAAATAAACCAGAACGTCAAACGAACAACGATCAGGTCGGTCTTTCGACACGCAGAGAAAGTCCGATCGTTTGACAAAATAAAGAAAATCAAACAAGTTTAAATATTTTCAAAATGAACACATGTATACACAGTGACTTCTCATTTTATTTTTCACATATCTTTATCTTGATATATCATGAGATATGCATCAAGATGTTGTCCACTAGGTCAAGCATCAGATTTAGTGTATATCACATTTATATACTTTCTGATTTGCCAAGCCTACCTTGCACATCGATCAAATGGTCTTATGGCTTTTTCATCTACTTTATCCATGAGTCAGACACTGTCAGCCAATGTACCATCATTTCCCAATCATGTCGGATACAATTTCTCATTTTCAATGTTTTTGTCTTTTTCAAATTTCTCCCCCTAAAAATGACAACGCTATTTATAGGTTTTCATTTTTACCAGTTGAAAAACAACACACTATTTTTGTATTTTTGCAAAAACAAACTCCCCCTCAGAATGAGACGAAGTGAAAAACAAGAAAAATTGATCAACCAACACGAACACTAGCAGTTTAGCCGTTTGAAAACAAAATTGATTTTGAAATTCAATTTGATTAGAAAAGATATTTCACAATCAGCAATTTTCCAATCACCGAAAGGTCTTCCTGAAACACCTGCTTGACACCAAATAAAACATCAGTTGAGTTGGGATCGACCCGAATCAACAGCGCCGGGTCGCCCGGTGTCTTCCACAAAGTCCTTGTTGGCCTTGGAAACAGCTTTTGGTTTCCAAATTTGTAAAAGTTTTAATTTTTGATCAGAACTTGAATCAGACTCAACCGATGTACTTGAATTAGACCAAGACAATTTACGAATTAATTTAAGCTTTGGAGACCATGGTTTATCAAAAATGTGACCTTTGTTATCCACATATTTGACAGTTTTGTGAATATATGCAGTCGTCGGACATTCAGCAGCTAGATGTCCCGGTTGACGACATACATAACAAAGTCTTTCTCTAAAATTATTAGAAAATTGGTTTGGTTTATGAGAATCAGATGAATGTTCAGATTGAAAGTTATCAAAGAAACCATCAGAAGAATCATACCTAGGAGATGGACTCCTTGAAGATGAAGATCCTCCAGAATAATAAGAAAATTCCTTCGGAGATGGTGATTTCGTTGTAACTTTTGCATTAGGAACCTTCTCAACCTTCACTGATTTCTTTGCTTGAACTGGTTCTTCCAACACTTTGTAACCTAAACCTTTGTGTTTAGATCCTTGAATCTTTGAAGAATTGGATGTAGAACCTGAAGCAATTCTTGACTTAGCATCACTAGTAAATTTGGCTTTGATATCCTTTAGCTTATTCTTCTCAATTAAAACTTTTCTTCTTCGGTTGCAGATGAAGAACTCGAAGCAACCTTATCAAACACTTTCTCATTTTCCAGCAATACAGACTTTAAAATAAACTTTGGAGCTTTACCCAAAGGTTTCTCCTTCTTTTTGGACTTGGACTTGTTCTTCTTGGGTGGAGTAGCAAACTTTGAATAGTCATGCAATTCATTGTTTGGATCAATCTGAGCAGAAGTAACTTCAATCAAATCCACTAGTTGAGGTACCAAGTGAATATTCTCTTCCTTAGACTTCTCGGAACTCTGATCCTGCTTGTATAAGAAATTTAGCAATGTCGGTGATAAATTGCAATTCTTAACTTGTCTTTTCAACTCCAAACTCTCCAATTTCAAGTCATTAATTTTCTGTTGACCTTCAAACACCTCTTGTTGTGACTTGATGAATTTTGCATTGAGATCATCATACTCATAAGTTTGTAACTTCCGGAGCTCACATTCAGCATATAATTCTTCAAGCATATTTTCTCTCTTTTGTTTGTAGATCTCAACATCTTTTGTCAACACTTCATTCTTGTCTTTGTAAAGAACATTTTCATCTTGAAGCATAGAAATCTTATTTTGAAGCTTCTCAATGGTAACAACAGTTTTAGCAATAAGAGCAGTAGCCTCTTCATATTTTTGCTGAACCGGATAACTCTTCTCAAACAGATTCTCAAAATCTTGAGCTGCGTCTAACGTTTCAGCTTTGGCCTTCTCACACTCTTCTGCCAATTGAGCCTTTTCCTTCAAAACATCTTCATGAACATGAACCAAATCATAATACTTCTTTTGAAAATCCTCCAACTCTTTCTTTAACACCACAATTTCTTCAGTTGAAATTTGGCGATGTTGTTCAAAACTTGCAATTTCCTTGAGCAACTTCTCACATTTATAACATTTAAATTCGTCAACTTTTGAATTCTCAGTAATCTTAGGTAATTCTTCTTGAACCGAAGAAACACTTGAAGAAGAATCAGACTCAGTTAAAAAGCTGTCATCATCAGCATATTGAACAGTTAAAGCAATTAAGATTGGAGTATGATTCTTTTTAACAGCTGAATCTGCATTCCAGGCAAATTCATCTGGATGCATAAACGTATTAGTCCATTCATGAGCAAGAGTAGCAGATTTTTGTTCAACCTTTTCAGCTTTATCTGATGGATGAAAAACTAAATGTGCATGTTGACCAGTTTTCAATTTACTATCTACAGACCTTGGACATTCTCGAGCAAAGTGACCATAAACTGAACACTTATAACATTTCACCTTAGACTTGTCTAATCCAATCTTTCCTTCCTGATTTAGTCTCTTCTTACCGGTTCTATTGAAAAATTTCTTTGTTCTACGAACCAACATAGCATATTGCCAATTTAGATCCATTTCCTCCAAATGATCATAATCAATCTGATCGTAATCTTCATTTACTAACTCAGCATTACTCACAGACCCAGTGATAACACCAAAATATGAAGATACCAATGCAGACATCTATGCATTATAATCATCGATAGTTTGAACAGACAATGCACTTTGAGTCGAAGAACTAGGAATTGACACAGTACAACCAGCAGATGAATAACTTGGAGTTTCAGATTTACCTGCCAGAAATGCTGTAGGAGGAGCAGAACTAAGAATATTAGATTTCCCAGTATTTATGGTTGTATCATTGTTGCCAAAATACACTGCAGGATTCTGAATTTGTTCAGGAAGTGACTTGTTTACTTTTAACTCCATATCCCTAGCTTGGATTCTTTGAATCAGATCATTAAAAGACAACTTTGGATAATCTTTATCATTAGTGATCATCATCACATAATTTTCCCATTTTCCAGGTAAAGCTTCCATGATCTTTTCTTTCTTATCAGCTTCATCTTTTGTGAGATTCACCAACTTCATTTCACTCATTAAATGTGCAAATCTTGCAATCAGATTTGGAATCGATTCATTTTGATAATGCTTGAAACTATCAAATTCCTTTTTCAACACTTTTTGTCGAC
>JBCNJP010000007.1:45405825-45428058 GCA_039602395.1 Deinandra increscens subsp. villosa | reverse complement strand
AGGGGCATCCGAAGGCACAAAAGTAGGCTCCAATATGGGTCCGAGCCTCTCATTGAAAGTCGCCATGCATCCTGCCAAGAACTCAAAAGCAACCGTTGGGAAATTAAGTCGGCCGTTAACTACAGGGCTTGCTCGTGAGGCTCGTCTAGATCAGCTCGCAATGTCAAGACTTGGCTCATGAGAGACACAAATGGTAGCGCGGTGTTGCCTACTTGGTTGCATGTCGTGTTCGTCCATGTCTTCAATCACCGCCATCTCTGAAAAAATAAAATGAAAAAAAACAGAATTTTATTCATGCACAGTGGGGCAGGTAACGGCATAGTGTCTGACTGAGCACGGGGCGTGCCTGTTCGTCGCGACATGAGAATCCAAGTTTGAAATTTTCAGGGAAGCTTTGTTTCTTCAACCCATTCCAGCTTTTGTCTTTAAAAAAACTGGATTCCAGTGCACGTTTCAGTCACGTTTTTGAGCAAAAACTTTGACTGTAGACAACTCAAACACAACCTTTTAAGGTCTCATGACTTGAACATGCACTAATGGGTTTAAGGAAACAAGAGGGAGTTCGAGAAACACATCCATGAATCACCAGATTTCTTGGTGTTCTTGGCTAGAAGGGGAAAGCACATGAAGATAAAATGTTGAAGACAAAATGTGACTTACCTTGTTTGGTATGTGTCTTTGTGTCTTCAAAAGAGGGAGTGTGAGGGTGACGGGAAGTTGATGGAGAGTTTGTTACATAACTGGGAAGTCCCGAATTTTCTAAAATATCTGCAATCGAGTCAGGCAGCACGGGGCGTGCTTGAAAGGGCACGGGGCATGCTGGACAGAGCACGGGGCGTGCTCTGAACGTGCTGACTTAATTGCTAATTCTTGTGACTTTGACTTTTGATTACGCAGGTGGCACAGGGGCGTAGCTGGTTCAACACGGGGCGTGCTTGGTCCGGGGCGTGCTAAACTGTTTTTCTGCATTTTCTTGACTTTGACTTTTTATTGAATTTCTAAGCTAAGGGTAGGTGGCCTAAATTTATTTTCGGGTCCTAGGGTGGACCAGGTAATAGCTGTGTGCATCATTCTCCAAGGAAGGGTTTCCTGCATCGTAATTGAAGATTCCTTCGTAGTAAGTTTGAGATGATGGCCGTTGACTTTAAATTCTGATCCATTTCTATCGCTTATGTCAACAGCACCGTACAGGTAAACACGTACCACCTGGTAGAGTCCAGTCCATATCGATTGGGCTCCCAGAGAACAATCGTAAACGGGAATTGTATGGCAGACCTTTATCTCCTTCCAAAATCTTTCTCAACTTCTTCAATCGTGAATCATGATATTTCTTGGTTTCATCCTTGTAGATGCTTGAGTTTGCATAGGCTTAGCCACATAATTCTTCGAGATCAGTTAGTTGGTCGAGTCGATCCTGACCTGATTTTTTTGAAGGTCCAAATTTAGAGTCATTTTCAAACAATTTTGCTACATAATTTCGCCCAGAGAACACACAGTTTCGCTGGTCGCGAAAAACTCGTTTTTAAGACCAAAAATCAATCTAACAGCTTCCATACATCATGTAATTCAATATCTAGCATGCATAAACATTTACCAACATCACAGAGGCAGTTTCAACACCTTAATCATGGATTTTCATCATCGAATCACCAAAAACACATTTTAAACCTAAAATGACCTAACTAGCATAAATCTTCATTATGGCATGCTTTTACACATAAAGTTACAGACTTTATGATAGATCTAGCATTCCTAAGCATCATATCAAAGGATCAAGTGATTCCATGAAGATCTAAGCATGCTTTAAGGTAAAACACATAGAAAATGCATGAAGAATACTTTTGGGACTCACGATTCGATCTAGGGTCCGAATGGATGAGATGAGATGATGGTTTCTTGGTGGTTTCCTCGGATGGCCAGAAATCTCGAGAGAGCAGATGGAGAGTGGTGTGTGTTTTGTGTGAAATGATGCAAATGGGAAGTAACTAGGGTTTTATAAAATATATATATCAGGGGCTAGTTTCGCTGGCAGTTTCGCTGGCCAAGCGAAACTGGCTCTGAACACATGTAAGTCAAACAGTTTAGCCGGCTACCGAGCGAATCTACAGTTTCGCCCAGTAGTTTCGCTGGCAACCAAAAGTGGACAATTTATCACAAAGTCAAGGATTCACAATTTGTCATGCTATTAATAGTACTAAGTCATGCGTTTAAATCACATTGCACATAATGACAATAAACACATAAACACATAACACAAGTGGTCGGGTTCGGTGATCAACCAAAGGTCGTGGACGTATTCGGCCTAGTTAAGCATTAGTTACTAAGTTAACACTTATAACGTAACTAACGGAGATTGTCTAACGGAAGTTAACCTTGGAATTCTCGGATGTCACAAGTGTATGAGTTAATGCAAATAGTGCCCAATATTCGATATTTCGTTGTTTCTACTATTCTGCAAATCAAGCACTTACATTATACAAGAACTCAACTTTGCTTAAGAAAAGTAAAATATAACTTAATTCCGCAAGGTTATATTTGCAAGTAAAGGGTTGTTTAAGTTTAACTCTGACTTATATCGATCCTACATATACCATTCTGTATGGGGTAGTACCGATTGGATTTTTGTAAGATGTTCGAAATGCCCAAAGTGAATCATCGAGCTTATCGGCCCAATCTTTTCGGTGATTACTTACAGATTTTTCAAGAATTCGCTTAATACCCCGGTTGGTTACTTCAGCTTGACCGTTTTTTTGAGGATGGTAGGCTGTTGAAACCTTATGGATTACTCCATACCGAGCCATGACTCTCTCCATTTGATAGTCACAGAAGTGGGTACCTCTGTCGCTGATTAGCGCTCTTGGAGTCCCGAATCTAGAAAATATTTTTTTTAGAAACTTAACAACTACTCGGCCGTCGTTAGTGGGCAATGCTTCAGCTTCTGCCCACTTAGAGACGTAGTCTACGGCTACAAGAATGTAGTTGTTTCCTCTCGAAGTTGGGAATGGTCCCATGAAGTCAAGTCCCCATACATCAAAGACTTCACAAACCTGGATGTAGTTCTGGGGCATCTCGTTACGCGAGGAGATGTTCCCAGTCCTTTGACAAGCTTCACAGGTTTATACCAGTTTGTGAGCGTCTTGATATATTGTTGGCAGTAAAAGCCAGATTCGAGGACTTTTCTTGCGTTGGCGTTGGCTCCATGGTGGCCGCCGCAAGGTCCAGAGTGACAATGTTTAAGGATGCTAGTGGTCTCGGGACCGTAGACCCATCGTCATATTAACTGGTCGGCATATATCTTGAAAAGATATGGGTCTTCCCACATGTAGTACTTGACGTCAACGAAGAATTTTCTTCGCTGCTAATGTGTTAACCGTCCAGGTATGAGGCCACTTACGAGATAGTTTCCCATGTCTGCAAACCAGGGTTCAGCGAAAGAGTCGACTCTTTCGAGGTACTTTGTAGGAAACTTCCCATTTATTTCTTCTCCTGAAGACTGAGTATTGCTCTCAAGTCTAGAAAGGTGACCAGCAACAGTGTTTTCAGCACCCTTCTTGTCCTTGATTTCAATGTCAAATTCTTGAAGAAGGAGAATCCAGCGTATGAGCCTGGGTTTAGCGTCTTGCTTCTTGAAAAGTGTAAGGAATTATTTCTCCTACAGAAATGATGCTGATCGGCTAAACATGTTATCTAGGAAGAATAGAAAGCCCGAGATAAGTTACCTCGGAAGAACAGACTGCCCGAGATAACTTATAGTTACCTCGGAAGGTCATTTTACCTCGGAAGCCTATTTTACCTCGAGAATACAGTTTTATCTCGAAAAGTGGACACGCCCGAGATAACTCAAGTTACCTCGGTAAGGCGAGTTATCGCGGACATCAACCTGACCTCTCCACTTGTCTCTGACATTTCTGATCCAGTTTCCCGCCATTCTCCTGACAAGATTATCTTCTAGACTAGTTTATTATTATTCTAGTTCATGTTTCTTTACTCGACGGTCTAGATGATCGTTAGAGGAATCAAGGGTTCTCCTGATTCCTTAGGGCACTATATATAGACACTTGTAACCATGCTATAAACAAGCAAGTGTAAATCACTCTATAATGTACTTCGAATCTGCAAGTTATAATACAGTGCTCAGTCTTATTCATATTTTTGTCATACTTGTCTTGTATTCGATTTCATATTACTTTACTTCAAACATAGCATAAGAATTAACTTGTTTTCGCCTGGTTAATTCTAAGTAAAACCTTGTGATTGGTTCAACTCAGTAACCAGAATTCGATCACACAAGTGGTATCAGAGCCTTGGCTCGTGTTTTTTAAAACTTTAATTCTTATTTAGTTTTAAAACTCTGTTTTACCCACATACTCTGTTTTAGTAAAAAACTTTCCACTGTTTTTTTCCCTCATCCTTAATCATGGAAGAATCAGGAAATGGTAGTTCAAACAAACCACCATCATTCATGCTCGATGATTTTGATACTTGGAAATTACGAATGACATGTTATCTTCATCATTCTGATTACAGAATGTGGAAATCTGTCATGTACTACTATCCCTACAGCAAAATCTGCTACTACACCAAGTGTAGATATAGTAAAAGCTGTTGTTGACTATTCCAATGATGACCACAAGTTGGTTGAGGGAGATCACAAAGCTTTATGGGCATTACAAGCAGCACTTCCAAATTCTGTTCTCGTAGGTTTCAAAAACTGCAAAACTTCCTTCGATTTTTGGAAGGCTTTAAACGAAATGTACGAAGTAACTGATGAAGTTAAAGAAATTTAAGAAAGATTTTCTGAAACAAAGATATAAAATTTTTTCTCACAAAAATGGTGAAAGTATGAATTCTCAATATCTACGTTTTGTTCAACTTCTTAATGAATTACAAGGAAATGATGTGAAGATGGAAAATGGCGATGTGATCAGAAAATTTTTGAGATCACTTCCTGATGTCTGGACAGTATATACTGTAGGCATCAAGTATAACAAGGATCTCAAAACTTTAAATTTAAGTGAACTTCATGGAATGCTCAGTGCACATGAAATGGAAATCAATGAAAAATCTGGTACTTTGAACAAACCAATGAACTTAACCATTCCAACATCTACTTCACTCATTACTGCTCATGAAGATAGAAGTCACTACAGTGAACAAGCTCCCCTGATCACTTATCCTACATCACCAAGAGGTAATGAAATCATGCCTCTCTTTTAAAACAACTTTTCTCATATTGTAGATAACAATTAGAATGGGCTCACTAGATCAGATCTAGAATGCTTCAATGCTGATGATCTAGAAGAAATGGACATCAACACACAACTAGCAAAGATCTCCTTATGTGCACAAAGGTTATGCAAAAGAACAGGCAGAAAATTCAATGGAGATAGAAATGCTCAAATTGGGTTTGACAAAAGTAAAGCCAAATGCTACAATTGTCACCAATTAGGACATTTTGCTAGGGAATGCAAGCAGCCCAGAAGAGAAAACATAAGCCAAGACGGAGGAATCACGTATCATAGACCTCATAATGCTTACAAACCAGTTACCTATCCTACACATGACATAGGCTCAAGAACAAAACCATCAACATCAAGTGTATCTACTGAAGGTCCTACTGCTCCCTAATCAAGCTCAAAGCCACAAAGCCATGTAACTGTTGTTGTTGCTAATCAAACCAGTTATGTTGATTGGGAGGAAATCATGCAAGAATTCTCTCCAATCAATCATGCTTTAATGGAAAAAGAAACCTCTTACTCTGCTGAGAACTCCTCTACTTCATCCATGGATACCTCTTCAAACTATGAGGTAAACAATGAAATCCCAAATGAAGTTCTTTCTCTTCTTTGTAAAACTAAATGTGTTGAGCAGATAGAAAATTATAGAAAACATAACCTTGAACTCATTGAGGAAATGGCAAGTCTAAAAGAGATCAGAGAATACTCTAGAAAGGCTGATATTGCTTACAAAAATAAGATTGAAGAACTAATCAAAAGTATTAGTGCATTAAAGCATGAAAAATCCAATCTTGTTACACAAATCAAGGATCTGCTCTCTAAACTAGATTTTGCAAACAAAGAAAATGAGGAAATAAAATCTGAATTGAGAATATGTGAAATCAAATTTTCTGTTGCTACTGCTGACTGTGAAAAACTATAGGCAAGCAATGAGAAACACCTTAAACTGTGGCAAAGTCAGAAAACAACATGGAATCATCTAAATAATGGAATTGGGTATAATAAGGTTACTTATTCTGATTCATACACTGGGTGTGTGAAAAAGGTTAAGAATGAAGAGACTAAAATTCAACTTACACCTGATCCCATTATTTCAAAATCCATTGATATGTCAGAGTTAAAAACTGAGAAAGTGTCATCGGTAACTGCTGTTTCAAGTGAACCTCAGAATCACAACAACTTTGGTAAAAACAAGAAAACTCTTTGGAAATTAAAAGACAACAAAGAAACTGAATCTTGCTCCCAGCAAAACTCTTCAAATGAGAAAACTATTTCTATCTAAAAAATGTGTGAGTTTAATATGATAAAGGAATGTTTGATATGTGGAAAAATTGGTCATCTTGCTGTCAATTGTCATCACAATCCTTTTTTTAATATTAGCCAAGCTGTCAAAAGTCAAACAGCTGAAAAAAGGGAAACTAAATCAGAATTTGTTTGTGAAAATTTTTAAAAAGTCAACTCTGAAGAATAGAAAAGTCAAAGTATATAGCACTCATAACAGACAAAATCAAACTCAGTAAACAAACAAAGATTTGAAAAATTCAGCAATTATGACTTTGAGAAATCTGAACAGCTTCATGTCACTAAAACTCAGAGGAAACAAAAACCTAGGAGTAATTATGCTCCTGAAGGAAGAAAATTTGATTCCGAGATAAAAATTATCTCGGAAGGCAAAATTCATGATCCCGAGGTAAAAATTACCTCGGAGTGACAAAAACACTCTGGCAAGCAAAAAAATTAAAGAAAAAGGGCACCCGAGATAATAGTTATCTCGGGAGGCAAAATTTTTGTACCCGAGGTAAGAGTTACCTCGGACAACAAAAGTTACTCCGGAAAGAACTCCAGGACTGTAAAAAAATTTTTTTGTCCCAATCAAATTAAAATTGTTTCAAGCAATCAAAAGAAACAAGTGTTTCAAAGAAAATCTTCAAGTTTTGATCCTACAAGTAGTGATCCTACTAAATCAGATTTCAAATTAAAACTCTCTGAAACATCAAAAGAAAGAAAACAAAGGGAATATAGATCAAGAAGGGATGTCACAAAACAAAAGGCCATAGACTTTCAGTCTGAAATAAACTCTTTTTCTATTGCCCAAAACAGTCAAAATTCTTCAACCAATGATCAGTCAAAGGCTGAGTCTTCACAAGCTGAAGAAGTGACTCAAACACTTGTACTCAAAGAGTACAAATACAATGATGCAATGGGAAGATCCAAGACCACAACGGCTTGGGTCTCCCTCAGAAATTAACTCATACTTTGTCTTAACATGTGCAGAACACATCCAATAAATCTCAATACAGCATCTGGGTTTTAGATAGTGGATATTCTTGCCACATGACAGGAAATAAAGAATTATTGAAAAATACAAAAAGAGTTAGTGGAGGACCAATTGCTTTTGGAAGCACTGAGGGAAAAATTTCTGGACAAGGTACAGTTACCAATGGGAAGCTTACCTTTGATAAGGTAAATTTTGTTGATGTTCTCAACTTCAACCATATAAGTGTTTCACAAATGTGTGACAAGATGTTGAATGTTCTGTTCAATGAGAAAGAAGCTACCATCCTTAAACCATGTATCAAAATTTCTAATGAAATTATCTTGATTAAAGCACCTAGAAAGGATGGTCTATACACTATGGATATGGCACATACAACATCTAAGGATGGTATCACCTGCCTTATATCCACGGCTTCTATAGATGAATCAATCTTATGGCATAGAAGATTAGGTCATGTGAACTTTAAAACTATGAACAAACTTGTAAAACTTGATTTGGTCAAAGGTTACCAAAGAAAACATTCACATGTACTGAACAATGTATTGCTTGCCTAAAAGGAAAGCAACACAAAGCTTCTCATAAGCCCAAGTTGGAAAGCTCCATCTCAAATCCATTAGAAATGCTACACATGGATCTATTTGGTCCTACAAGAGTAAAGAGCTTAGGGAAAAAGTCTTACTGTTTTGTAATAATTGATGATTTTTCAAGATACACTAGGGTATCCTTTCTTGCAACCAAAGATGAAACCTCAGAGATTTTAAAACTCAGCTTGAAAATCAATCTAATTTGAGAGTCAAAAAAATAAGAAGTGACAATGGTACGGAGTTTAAAAATCATGTTTTAAACTCTTTCTGTGAAGAAAAAGGAATTGTTATACAATTCAGTGCAGCTAGAACTCCTCAGCAAAATAGTGTTGCTGAGAGAAGAAATAGAACTTTAATTGAGGCTGCAAGATCTATGTTGGTTAAATAAAATTACATGTAACATTTTGGGCTGAAGTAGTAAACACTACATGCTATGTACAAAACAGGATTTCAATTGTAAAAGGTCAAAACAAGACACCTTGTGATATTTGGAGAAAAAGAAAACCTAACATATATTTTCTCAAAACATTTGGCTATCCTGTAACAATACTGATAACCAATGAGCAACTGTCAAAATTTGCTAAAAAAGATGTGGATGGCTATTTTGTGGGATATTCTGGTGTCTCTAAGGTATATAGAGTATATAACACCAGTTCTAAAATTATTGAAGAAACCATAAATGTGGTATTTAATGAAAAATTAAAGAACAATTTTAGAACTGAGCCCTCATGGTTATTTGATATTGATTCACTAGCCACTGCTATCAATATAACTATTGATAAGCCTCTTAGTGAAAATGTGCAGATAGAAGTACCTCAAAATGCTACAAATGGCAGGTTCAAAGGTGTTGATCCTCCATTCTTCTCATCTATTAGCACAAAACCTTATGTCCCAACAACCAGTTTCAACTTGAGTCCAGGAGATGTTATTCAAATTAATGCTGACAAAACACCTATTCCTCAGATTGAAATTGAATCAGAACAACCAGCGAAAATCATCTGGTAACTCATCAAGACACAACAGTAAATCTTGGAAACTCAAAAAACAAAGATGATCTAAACAACCAAGCACAGGCCTCAAAACAAAATTAGATAGGAAGTAGCAACTTAACTGAAGGTTTAATCCTACCTACTCCTGTTGATAACCTTAATGAAGAAATCACTGAGCCTGCTGCTTCACAAATTCAAGATGTTCAAGAATCACCTTCTTCAACAGAAATACTAGAATTAGTGCTTATGAATGAGTTTACTCCATTAAACATTTCAGAGCCTAATTGTCCTCATGAATTCCCACCTACTTACAACTCTAGAATTTTGAAAGATCATCCTCTAGAGAATGTTATATGAGAAGTGGAAGCACCTGTACTCACAAGAAGCAAATCAACTGATGTTAACATCTGTCTACATGCATGCTTCTTGTCACAGGAGCAACCAAAGAAAATAAATGAAGCTTTAAGAGAAAACATTTGGATTGAAGCTATGCAAGAAGAACTACTTCAAATCAACAAACAAAGAGTATGGGAATTGTTATTATCTGTTTTCCTTTTTGTTCATCCATGGATACCTCTTCAAACTATGAGGTAAACAATGAAATCCCAAATGAAGTTCTTTCTCTTCTTTGTAAAACTAAATGTGTTGAGCAGATAGAAAATTATAGAAAACATAACCTTGAACTCATTGAGGAAATGGCAAGTCTAAAAGACATCAAAGAATACTCTAGAAAGGCTGATATTGCTTACAAAAATAAGATTGAAGAACTAATCAAAAGTATTAGTGCATTAAAGCATGAAAAATCCAATCTTGTTACACAAATCAAGGATCTGTTCTCTGAACTAGATTTTGCAAACAAAGAAAATGATGAAATAAAATCTGAATTGAGAATATGTGAAATCAAATTTTCTGTTGCTACTGCTGACTGTGAAAAACTATAGGCAAGCAATGAGAAACACCTTAAACTGTGGCAAAGTCAGAAAACAACAGGGAATCATCTAAATAATGGAATTGGGTATAATAAGGTTACTTATTCTAATTCATACACTGAGTGTGTGAAAAAGGTTAAGAATGAAGAGACTAAAATTCAACTTACACTTATCTCAACTAAGTTCTGTAAGTTGATTAAGGCTACCCAAACTCTACTAAAAGCTACATACACGGTTGAATTAGCAAATGGTAAACTCATTAACACCACTCACGTAGTTAAAGACTGCACATTAGAACTATCTGGTCATAAACTAAGTATAGACCTTATGCCTTTTACCATCGGTAGTTTCGACATGATAGTGGGCATGGACTGGCCATCCATACATCAGGTGGAAATCGTATGTCAAGAAAAAGTCATACGAATACCCGTAGCATGAGGAGAAGTACTCTCGATTCAGGGCGAAAAGGGAGGTGATGTCTCCGGAATCATATCATACCTTAAAGCCCAGAAGTGTCTTCGGAAAGGACACGTGGCAATCCTAGCCACAGTAATGGACCAAACCGGGTGGAGAGAAAAAAAATCGAAGACTTCCCGATCGTACGTGATTACCCAGAGGTATTCCCAGAGGTATTCCCAGAGGTATTACCTGGCCTTCCTCCGCTTCGGCAAGTAGAATTTGGGATTGACCTCGCTCCAGGGGCAGCTCCGATCGCGCGTGCACCATATCGTCTAGCAGTGAATAAATTGAATGAGCTGTCCACACAACTACAGGAATTGCTAGATAAGGGTTTCAATAGACCTAGCTCGTCACCATGGGCAGCACCAGTATTGTTCGTCAAAAAGAAGGATGGCACATTCAAAATGTGTATTGATTACCACGAACTCAACAAAGTCACCATCAAGAATCGATACCCTCTTCCACGAATAGATGATCTTTTTGACTAGCTTCAAGGGTCCAGTTACTATTCCAAAATTGACTTAAGGTCTGGCTACCATCAACTCAGAGTCCGCGATGAGGATATAGAAAAGACAGCCTTCAGAACACGATACGGCCATTATGAATTCTTTGTCATGCCTTTCGGGCTGACAAATGCACCAGCTGTGTTCATGGGTCTCATGAACCGTGTGTGGAACTCCTACCTGGATAAATTCGTCATTGTGTTCATCAACGACATCCTCATCTACTTGAAAACAAAAGAAGAAAACGAGGAACATCTGCAATTAATCTTAGAATTGTTAAAGAAAGAACAACTATACGCAAAATTCTCTAAGTGCGATTTCTGGATCCGAGAGGTTCAATTTCTGGGTCACATCGTCAACGAACAAGGTATTCACGTTGACCCAGCCAAGATCGAGGCCATTAAAAGTTGACCTACCCCAAGAGCTCTTATGGAAATTCGCCAATTCCAAGGTCTAGTGGGTTACTACCGTCGTTTTATAAAGGGTTTTTCGCAGTTAGCACAACCATTGACCGCTCTTACACACAAAAGGGTTCAATACAGATGGGGTGATAAGGAAGAGGCAGCCTCCAAGCTTTAAAGAGAAACTTTGTACTGCACCTATATTATCTCTACCTGATGGGATTGACGATTTCGAGGTTTATTGTGACGCGTCAATCCAGGGACTCGGATGTGTTTTGATGCAAAGAGGTAAGGTCATCACATACAAGTTAAGGAAACTAAAGTCCCATGAGAAGAATTACACAACTCACGACTTGGAGTTGGGCGTTGTTGTATTTGCCTTGAAATTTTGGAGACACTACTTATATGGTACCAAGTGTACGATATTCACTGATCACAAGAGCCATCAACACATATTTCAACAGAAGAACCTCAACATGAGACAATGTAGGTGGATCGAATTGCTAAGCGACTATGATCTAGCAATAAAGTATCATCCAGGAAAGGCCAACGTGGTGGCCGATGCCTTGAGTAGAAAGGAACATGTTAAACCTAGAAGGGTTTGTGCTCTGCAATTAATGATCCGTACAGGGTTACCAGATAGACTCCTGGATGCTCAGAAAGAGGCCCTACCAGAGGAAAATTTCGGGTCTGAATCATTACGTGACATATATGGAACTTCTGAAGTTAAGTCTGATGGAATTCGTTATTATAATGACCGTATATGGGTACCTTTGCAAGGAAATCTTAGAGGACTGGTGATGGACGAGGCTCACAAGTCCCGTTATTCGATCCATCCAGGTTCTGACAAAATGTATCAAGACCTAAAGGGGCTATATTGGTGGCCCAATATGAAAGCTGATATCGCGAGATATGTCAGCAAGTGCTTGACGTGCGCGAAGGTCAAACGGAACACCGAAAGCCAGTAGGATTACTACAGTAACCTAAAATTCCTGAATGGAATTAGGAAGAAATCTCGTTGTATTTCATCACATGATTGCCCAGTTCTTCTGGCGGTAACGATATGATCTGGGTTATCGTTGACCGGTTAACAAAATCCGCCCGTTTCCTAGTTATCAAGGAAAGTGACAAAACAAAAAAAACTTGCAAAGATATACCTAAAGGAGATTGTCAAGCTTCACGGAGTGCCTTTATCTATTATCTTTAACCGAGACCCTAGATTTACTTCAAATTTTTGGGGATCCTTACAAGCGGCGATGAGCACTCGCTTAGATATGAGTACCGCGTATCATCCTCAAACAGATGGACAAACTGAACATACCGACCAAACTCTCGAGGATATGCTTAGAGCATGTGTGCTCGACTTCGGGAAAAATTGGGAAACTCATTTACCATTGGTAGAATTCTCTTATAACTACAACTACCATACTAGTATTGGAGCCGCTCCATTTGAGGCCCTTTACGGTTGAAAATGCAGATCGCCGATCTGCTGGGCCGAAGTCGGTGAGAGCCAACTCACTAGTCCTGAACTAGTGCACGAGACCACGGAGAGAATAGTGCAAATCAGGATACCGCATGAAAGCGGCAAGAGATAGACAAAAGAGTTATGCAGATAAACACCGAATGCCATTGGAATTTGAAGTAGGCGACAAAGTATTACTAAACGTCTCGCCTTGGAAAGGCGTCGTACGCTTCGGCAAGTGCGGTAAGTTGAATCTCCACTATGTAGGACCATTCGAGATCACTGAAAGCATTGGTCCGGTGGCTTACCATTTAAATTTACCTCCTGAATTGGATGGAGTACACAACATGTTTTACATTTCTAACTTGAGAAAATGTTTAGCTGATGACATTCTTATAGTTACATTAGAAGAGCTACAAATCGATGGACAACTGCGATTCATCGAACAACCCATGGAAATCATGGGGCGTGAGGAAAAAACATTGAAACGGAGTAAAATTCCCATCGTCAAAATGAGATGGCAATCTAAGCGTGGACCGGAGTTCACATGGGAACGAGAAGATCAGATGATCAAGCCTCAACATCTGATTAATGTATGAGTTAAATTTTGGGACAAAATTTCCTTAACAAGGGGATGATGTGGCAACCCTAAAATTTTTCTTTTCCTTCCAAGAAACCGTAGAAACTTAAGGCAATTTTCTAGACAAAAATTCCTTAACAAGGGGATGATGTAACAACTGAAATTTTCCCAGGTTAATCTCGTTAATAACTTGTGTTATATTTCGATAACGTCCGTTACATCAGTTAACTAGAATGGTTACACAAGCACTTCACATGAGTCTAGACGCAGGTTAATTAACTTGAATGCATATAATTTATAATTTTATATAGATTATATATTATGATTTCTTGCGAACATTTTGTCATTCCACGTGATGAATACAATTATGATTTTATGCGTTATATGTATATATTTAGGGACACGCATTGCGTTTCATGTTTTTATGTCTCAAGTACCACATAATCGCATACGGTTTTTTGACGAGAATTGCGTATAGTGTTCTATGATTTTATGTGTACCAATTAGGGTTTACACTATAAAAATATATAATACGATGATTTTATTCGGTCTTACTTTCGTATTTATATGATTAAAGCTATTCTCGGTTAACTCCGTTAGAGTTAGTTAATGCCCGTTAACTTCGAGGGTTATTTATATCATTTTCTAAATCCCCTTTAACTAAACAAAAATGGAAGGATTGGTTGTGTAATTTCCCTAAACTTCATAACCCGATGTGACTAAATGTGGAGGGATCATTCTGGTCAATTACCGAAAGTTGATTTAAAGCTCAAACAACCGATGGCGTTTCCTTTCTCTCGGTAACCGCCCTTAAATCGCAATCAATCACCACCTTTGTTGGGCTATACATTATGAGGCATGAACATTAGATTGGGCTAACATTGGTTGGGCTACTTGTGATTACGATTGTGGGCTTGATGGGCCGGTTCCACTAGTTGGGTTTATGATTGGATTAGGGTTTTTGTAATGGGTAGTATAAATACCCAAGTAGTTTATAATTTCTCCTAGTTGTTATTTACGATTTCCAGCCTCCTTCTTGGTATTTACAATCGTAATCTTCACTCAAATAGAAGTTGATTGTTCTTCATTCAAGATTTGTTTGTGTTTGTGTGTTCTTCATCTCAAATCAAGTCTCTTTCATCATCTTCTACCTCGAATCAGTCACAAACAAGGTTTCCGCACTTGTTTGTGTTTACGATATCGTGAACGATTGTTGTTTCGGTACCAACAATTGGTATCAGAGCCAAGAATCATCTGATTCGAGGTTCCACGATATTGGATTCGAGTGTTTGGCTGGAAAAAGTGTTGGCTTGTTGCTGTTCTGGGTGTTTACGATCGTTTCTGGGTTGCTCTTGAAGATTACGATCGGTGTTTATCATTAAAACTGCGTTTACGACTTCAAGACTGGATTTTTGAGAGTTTACGATCGAGTTTACGACTGTGTACGATGTTTACGACCGCGTTTATGATTCTATGCGTTGTTTACGATTTCAAGATCCAAGCTTTGTGTGTTTACGATCGGCGTTTACGGTCTGCTTGCGTGTCAAAATCGTAAACAGGTGTTTACGATCGGAAACTTATTTAGACAAATTTTTAATTTTTCCTAAGCTTTCATTATGGATTTCGAACCGAGCATGTACCAAAAACTGGACTTTGAGATTGGATCGACTACCCGTCCTCCCAGACTCACATCTGCTGATAACTTCCTTGAATGGAAATACAGATTCCAGAACCATTTGAAAAGTGTTGATCTGAGACTTTGGAGATCAGTTGTTAATGAACCATTCATGCCTACTCACACTGAAGCAGGAAAGGTTGGAGTAGTGAAAACTGAAGCAGAATACTCAGATGATGATTGGGAAAAGTGTAACAAGGATGAAAGAGCGTATGCTATCATGACAATGGCATTGACTCCGGAGATTGCACAAGGGTTTAAGAAGTACAAGACTGCAAAGAAGCTCTGGGATGCTCTAGTGGTTGCATATGAAGGAAATCCTGATATCAAGGCAAGCCGTAAACAGATGCTGAAGCAGAAGTTCAATTTGTTCAATCACATTCAAGGAGAGCCCTTTGAAGCTCAAGTTAAAGATTTGTGTCCTTAATTACTGAGATGTCAAGCTACGACGTTGAACCCGAACAGTAGGATAAGAATCTGAAACTCTTGAACAGTTTACCCAAGAACTGGAATACCAACATTTCAATAATTAAAGATAACAACAAGTTGGACGAGTTAACTGTTGATGAGCTTATTAACAAACTGAAGTCAAAGCTGATTGATGATAAACAGAGAGAGCTGAATCATTTAGGTTCACTCAGTATGGCAGGAAAACTGAATCAGGCTCTCTTATCTGAAGAAGCGGGGTCAAAGCAAGCTGGAAGTTCGTCTGGAAATGATTCAAGTGCTAACAGAAAGTCAACTATATTCGTGGCACGATCTCAAGCAATTTCTAGTGGAATGGTCAACGCAAATGAGGCTAATGCTACCAATGATCCCAACTTTGCCCTTGGAATGGGATTTATAAATAGTTACCATGCACTTATGGCTGGAACATTGGTGCCTACTGATATGCTGTCAGGAGAACTGAACCAGATCAATCCTGAAGATGTGGAAATTCTTGATGTTTCCTGGCAAATGGCAATGGCAGTTTTCCACGCTAAGAAGTTTATGGCAACAACTGGAAGGAATGTATGGAAGGATCAAGACAAGATAAGGATGGGTTTTGATAAGAGCAAGCTTAGATGTTTCAGTTGTGATGAGTATGGAAATTTTACTAGGGAGTGTACCAAGCCAAAGAGGGAGAAACCAAAAGAGAAGAAAGCTGGAGATGGTAAAGGGAAAGCAGAGACAAAGGCTTTGGTTGTGCAGGACTGTGGAGAGTATCAATGGGCTTCGCAGGTAAGGGAACTCAGTCTGACAGGCACTATGATTGCTCAGATGGAGAATAATGATGAGGAGGAGCATGCATTTATGGTCAAAGAGGAAAAGTCGGAAGAGAAAGAAGAGAACCTGGTTGAAGACAAGGAAGCTTTTGTAGCCGAGGTCGATAACACAAAGGTATGTACTAATCCCACTTGTGCACGTTTAATTCCTGGCCTTAGACAACTTTGGAAGAACAGTGAGATAGAATTATTTGATATGCAATGTTCTAGAAGTTCGTTTAAGGGTAGATGGGAAAAGAGTGAGGAGAAAGTTAAAGCTCAGAAATTGGATATAGAGAAATACCAAGCCCTTGCCTCTGAGAAGTCTGTCATGTATGACAATGCTAAGTTAGAAATTGCTGAGCTTAGGAAGCAGGTAGATGAACTTACACATCAGAACAATAAGTTGCAAGTAAAATTAGATGTGAATCAAATGAGAAACAAAAGAATGCTTAAAGCCGGTAAGGCTTTGTCCAACTGCATAACCGATTTCAGATTTGGTAAGGATGAAGGAGGAATAGGAATTAGTTTTTCTGAAAAGAATAAGAATAATGTTCCTAAACTTGTGCCTAGAGATATAATAGGTATGATCTATGAGGAGGATCAGGTAGATAGATTTGAATCAGAAATGCATGAAGCAGGACCTCCCATAGATAGTGTTTTGATTAGTGTGAAACCCATGAATGAAGAGGAGTTAGAAAATGAGAAACATATGACCTATGGTTCAGATAATCAGAATCGATCAGTGACATTCACTTGTGAATCGAGTTCATCTCAGGAATCATTAAACGATAATGTTAGTTCTTCTGATGTTTTTGTTTCTTGTGCAGATGAAGTAGGGATCAAAGATGTTTCTGAGAAGGATGCTGAATGTTTGAGGGTTAAAGAGTGTCATGAGTCTAGTAGTTCAAGTTCTGGTTTACCTAAGGACGATGTTTTCGCATCTGTGTCCGAACTTAATGCATCCAAGTCAAAAAAATTAATGATGTCTATGTCTTCAAAACATGTTTCTGATTCTAATGAAGTAGTTAATGGTTTTAAAATTCGTGTGCCCAATACTAAAGCTGGTCGTGAGTCCAAACCCAAGGAATTTGTTCCTTATCCCCAGGTTGTGTCTACCTTTAACAGAACCAACAAATCAAAATCGGAACAATTTTGTTTAATTACGTAACCTAAGAAAGTTCCAAAACATTTGATACACATATGGGATGATAAGCCTGAATGGGAGTCATATTACCCAAGGTGTTCATATGTCTGTAGTCATGTGAATGGGCCAAGAATTATGTATTGTTTTCAGTGTGGAAAACCAGGGCATTTTGCTGCAAATTGTTTAAATAGACCTTATCAACCATACTATCCGCAAAACCCACGGACTAGTATGTTGCAGAAAATGATGACAGGTGGAAACAAAAATCAGAAACAACAAGCTTTGTCTCAGGGGAAGCAAAGTTTGAAACCAATGAAGACTCAACATTCTAAGGTTTTAAACACTAAAACTCCAGTGACAAAGCCTGTTGATGAAAAATGGAATGTGGCCAGAACTCCAAAACTAACCTACACACCTAAAGGAGTTTATCAAAGAAAAGATAAGATGAAATATGAACTTGTTGAAAACAGGTACCCAAAACAAAAGGGTTTTCTCAACCTAAAGGTAAAACAAAGGTTAAGAAACAGATTTCAAAATCAAAAGATGTTTCTCAAACAAAACAAGTTGTTCAAACAAAATTAAAACTTGAATGGACACCTGCCAAGAAACATGCAGACAAAAAGGTCATATCTCCACAGAAGAAACCTGCAACTGTTAAAAATTCAACAATTGTGTCAAAACCTCAGAAATACAATTTGTGGAAACCAAAAGTCAATGCTCAAAGTTTGAGTGTAACTGAATCAAAATCAGGAATGTCCTTATAGATAGTCAACTACATTGAATCTAAGGGTGTGCCCAGATCAGTTATGGTCTGGGTACCCGACTCTAACTGATCTTTGATTCATGCAGAGACTGTAACATCCCACATTGGTGGGGATGAGAACTAAGCACTGCTTTATAAGGGTGTGGATACATCCCCTATCAAGACGCGTTTTAAAACCGTGAGGGGCGGATGTCAGAGGGCATGCCGGCAGCCAAAGCGGACAATATCCTGGTTGCGATGGGCCTGGGCTATTATAGATTGTATCAGAGCCAGTCGTCGGCCAGTGTGCCAGTGAGGCAGTGAGGACACTGGTCCCCTAAGGGTGGAGGATTGTAACATCCCACATTGGTGGGGATGAGAACTAAGCACTGCTTTATAAGGGTGTGGATACATCCTCTATCAAGACGCGTTTTAAAACCGTAAGGGGCGGATGACAGAGGGCATGCCGGCTGCCAAAGCGGACAATATCTTGGTTGCGACGGGCCTGGGCTATTATTGGTGGGGATGAGAACTAAGCACTGCTTTATAAGGGTGTGGATACATCCCCTATCAAGACGCGTTTTAAAACCGTGAGGGGCGGATGTCAGAGGGCATGCCGGCTGCCAAAGCGGACAATATCTTGGTTGCGACGGGCCTGGGCTGTTACAGATGGTATCAGAGCCATTGATTACAGCGAACTAGGCAATTCTATTTTTACAAAAATGAGAAAATTGCTCTAGACTGTAATCGAAACAGAGCGTGATTGCAAAGTTTTCTAAGTATTGTTCTCCCAAAAACCCATTTTTTTTTTTGTGTTTACCCCTGCGTGCATAGAGTAAAAGACTTACTTCGTTATTTTCGTTGTCGATTTGTTTTTGTTTTGTATCCGTTCACCTGGAAAATTAACAGTGATGGCACCATCAAATAATAAGCGCGGAAAGAAGGCTATGGTCGAAGATCAGGGATCCTCGTCCACCAGGCAACCGATGCCACCGAAGAAAAGATTCCGTTATGAGGAAGTCGAGGGCCAGAAGTGGAAACATGCCCTGAAATGGCTGCGTAAGTTAGAACATCGACAACAGGACGCCAACGATGCTCAAGAGGATAGGCTTATAGCGGCGAGTAACGTCTATGATAGGTTGGCGGAAGAAATGAAGGAGGTGCAGAAGGAAGTGAACGACCTCAAACGTGGGTCTATCCAATTTACATTGGCCCATGGACTCTTAAGCGCCAAGCAGAGGATTGGTGTGCTAGAGGCATCAAACGCCGCGCAACTAGCACGGATGACTGCCTTGGAGAACCAGTTAGCCGCATTGCAGCCGCAGGAAGCTGCTCGGACAGATGGAGAACCCCAAGTGGTTGATCCATAGGACTTATCTACTTTTGCATACCTTATGTTTCCCTTTATTTCCACGACTTAAACAATTCTGGATGTTTGTTTAATTTCATGGTTTGGAAAATTTTGAGACAATGTCGGATTGGAAGGAATTTTTTTTTTATATATAATGGATATTATAAAATATTTAAATTTCTTCTTGAGTTCTACGCTATGGTTGTGTAAGAAAATAATTGTATGGGCAATTATAAAGAGAAAAGAATTCAATATGAAACCGTTCTTCATTAATGGAAGCGTGTTCACTCCGAACAATGCCTTCACGTATGGCTATTCAAATCAATCAACCACGGTTGACACCTGCTCAATTCCAAAATCTCATCAACCAAGGAGTTGTTATCGCGCTTGTAACTAAGAACGAGCAACTACAAAAATTAACAGGACCAACTGTTCATCCAAATCTTTCATGGGGTGTAAACCCGTGATGTATAAGAGCAGTGGAGGAGTAGTGAGTCTACTCCAGAATTATGCAGCAGATACTTGGAAGGATTTCGCCCTTAGTCGGTGGAACGCTCAAACCCCAAATGCACGGACCGGACGCCGCATATGCCATGGGTGGCAGGAAGTTCAAGGATGCAAGTCTCTAGGATTGCAAACATCTCACGCTCAACAACCAGCACGTGGCAGAGGAACTACTACGTTTGATCATCAAAGCCGAATTTGTTTTCGTAATGCGTAACCTCACGTTTAAGATTGAGGATAAGCTCATCGACGGCACGTTTAAATGAGCAAACTTCACATGGTAGAGAAAAGAAGTGCAAGGGCATAGAAATGCGACGAAAAACGCACAAACAACACAGGAAATTTAGTAACTACCATGCCCTCGCGACCTAGTCGTGTAGCTAGGAGATAGGATTCCAAGTTTTCGGCGATAATATATTTTGTAGCAGGTAGTACACCTAACATCGACTCAACTACGTTGACTCGTTCCTGGTAATGGTGGACAGAGACTTCGAAAGAATTCGAAAGTTCAAGAAGCTATTCACCAAGCAAAAGCTACAAGCAGGCGGCAGTGGGAACCTATGTGGAAGCTAATGAAGGATATCTCTCAGCACCAGCCTAACGTACCCAATATCATAACCCATGAGGAACCCTTAGGTGTGCATTGTGGAACAAGAAGGCCTTAGTAGCCAATTTAGCAATCAACACAATACTCAGAGCAAGGAGACCGTGTGGTCAAGAGTTATTGGAAACGACTATAGGACCGACTCAAATCAAGCACCCAGGACATCATGAGCTGCATAAGATGTATGGATCCAGGGTTGTGGAAGAAGGATTGCCACTGTCAGGAATGGCCCCAACGTACACCACAAAGGTGATAACAACACCGGGATTAGTGGCAGCAACGGTGAAAATAATGCAAAGGGAGTGATTCTGCCAGGAAACCTGGGGAGGTTAGTAGCAATATAACTATTAGGTATCTTCTAAAAAGACTGTTTAGCGAATGTTTTGTCTTAACAATGAAATGATGACGGGCGTCATTTCAGCTAAGAGTCAAGGAAATGAGGAATTCTACACTAAACTCGCTCCTAGATGCTAGGTATGCGGTCGAATTAGCCAATGGTAAGCAATCGGACATCACGGATTTAGTCTAAGGACGTCAGGATATAGCAGGCCACTATAAGCTACCCGTACATATCCTAAGCTTTCGACCATCGATGGTCCCGATGGGAAGATCAATGTGGACTGGTCGTCTGAGCTACCGAGATATTACATTTCCCCAAGTTGCGAAAGCATACACGGAAAGGACATGTGAATGACCTAGCAAGCAGTACGACAACCCGGATATATTCACCAAGAAACAATCAAGCCTAACTCCACTTCATCAAGTAGACATCAGTATTGACCTCGCATTCGGCACAGATCCCAAGGCAAGAGCACCCTACCGGTTAGTATTGAGCGAACTGCTCGAACTATAGACTCATCTTCTAGAGCTTTTGGATAAAAGCTCCATCAGACCCAGCTCATCTCCCCTGGGGAGCCTAAATTTAGTTCGGTTAGAAGGAGGATGGAACCCTCTGAATGTCTATTGGCTACCGTGAACTCAATAAGATCGCCATCAAGAACCGCTACCCCTTACCCAGGATCGATGATCTCTTTGACCAGTTGCAAGAGTCGAGTTACTACTCCAATATCGACCTGCAGACTAGCTGCCATCAACTGAGAGTTCGTGATGAGGATATAAAGAATATGACATTTAGAACTCGAGATGGCCACTATGAGTTCTTGGTCATGCCCTTTGGCCCAACCAATGCGCCTTTGGTGTTCATGGACCTCATGAACTACGTGTGCAAGCCCTATCTGGACAAATTTGTCATCGTCTCTATTGACGAAATCCTGATCTACTCTAAGTCTAAGAAAGAACATGAAGAGCACCTACGGCTGATTGTGGAATTATTGCGTAAGGGGCAACTTTACGCAAAGTTTTCAAATTACGACTTTTGGATCAGAGAGGTCCGATTCTTGAGCCTATAGCCAACGAAAAGAGGATTCATGTGGATCCTACGACGGAAGAAGCAATCAAGATTTGGTCAACTCTGCGTGCGCCTACAGGAACCCGTCAATTTCATGGTTTGATGGGTTACTAGCATCATCTAGAGTTAGGAGTAC
>JBCNJP010000007.1:45371325-45405325 GCA_039602395.1 Deinandra increscens subsp. villosa | reverse complement strand
GACAACGAACCCTTTAAATGTGAGGTTTTCTAACGATCGTAAACACCTAATTACATTTCTATATAAACCTTAAGGTTATAAGGTTTGAAAACGTGTTATTTGGTGGGTTCATTTTGAGACTGATGATTTCTTGAACAAGTTTGATTAACATGTTGTTTGTTAACACAAAGATGTTAGTTATTTGTTAAAAGAAAAACCTATAGTTAAATCACTAGTTTAAAAGGTTTAGTTTTGACCATTTAATGATTTAATACATGTTGCATGGATTGATTTAGTGTTAACATGTTATAGTTCACTAGAATTGTTATAATCATGTTTATGTTATGACATAAAATAACAGAATTATTATTAGTTGTGAGTTATGTTGTTAATCATCAAAAATACATAAAATAATATGTTACTAGTAACTATTATCATGGACTAAATATAGTGTTTAGTGACATTTATGGATTTAGTGGGACAATAGGAAGTGTTACTAAAACTTTGGACATAAAATGTTACTCTTAAAAACCCTAAAATAAATTTTATGGAGGAATGATAAAGATAGTGATTTTATAAAAATTACTTGGATATTTAGACAATAAACATGCCACCATAAATTGTTATATAAAATGGTTACATTTTATAAAAATATAAATTCTAAAAGACAAGATTTAAAAGACTTGTTGAGGTTTTATAAAAAATAAAATGGATAAAATACATATAGATATATTTTATGTTCAAAAATGATAGAATATCATATTTTTGTACAATTGATGAAAATTATAAAACATTGGATTTTATACAAAAAGGGAAACATTGCATGTAAATGAATTTCTATAAAAAGTCTTAAAAATTAAAACCCTAACTTTGTTGGATAAATAAAGTTATTTAAGAATGATTTTATAAAAATAAAATCAAAAGACTTATAGAAATTTAGAAAAACATAATTCAAATATTCTTGATTATTTTAAAAGAATCAAAATAATCAAAACGTTTTAACCGGATCAAATGTTTATTTTTAAACGTTTGAAATTGAAATGAAGTCTTTTAACGATTAAAAACATTTTACGTCGTAACGAATCGTAAATAATTATTTTCAACAAATAATTATCCGTATGAATTATAGAAACCCTAATTTGAGTTAAAATCATTTTGGTTTGTGAATATAATTACTTTAATGATAATTATATTTATATTAACTCAAAACCCTAATTTTTATAACATGAGTTTAAATATTAAAATAACCTTTAATATTTACCTACTTATGTTAAATCAGTTAACTTGTAATAATTTAATAAAATTATTTCGACAAGTTAGAATAATTATTTCAATAATAATTATCAACTCTAGTTATATATATATTATAACTTACCACGATTAACTATTCAAGTGATCGAGCGAACATAAAAATAACAATAAATATTATTATTTAAAACAATATTCAAGACTTGATTGAACTGATCTTCATGATACGTTATCGCATGTTCATTCTTTGAATTTATTTACATAAATGCCTTAATACGTGAACATTAGCATTTACTGATTTTGAACTGATTAACTAACAGGTTTTCAAACGCTACAAACGGGATTATACGTCAAGACTTGACCGGTATCATTTCGGTAACGTTCGTTGCTCAAATGATTATGTGGACCTATTGTCTTATGTTTTATTAGGACATTACTTGCTAGTTGCGACTCGGCAATTCATCATCACTGAAAATCATGTTAGTTTCACGGCCCCTTTTCTTTACAACTCTTTTACACTTATGGGGGAGAAATCATGAACTGATAAAATGTTTTAACTTAATGTTATGGTTTACCTGTTAGCCGTATGATTATCTATTCTCTTACTGATTGCCCAACAATTGGTACTTTATCGTTATAAACGTTAGTACAACTGAATCCCACCATTAGTTGATTTCAATTAGTTCTGCTCGAAACGATGACTAGTGAATAGATCTATTTGGGTTGACAACCCTGCCCGGTTTGGTAGCTCCAATCCTGACTTCGTATATTGTCAAGGGGTACACGTCAGTTATTCTTGCCTGTTCAGTATCTCTCGGGCGAGGATACCATGGGTGGGTAAACTGTTAGTATTTGAAATCAAGGTTCAGGTGAGATCATACAACTACAACAGTAAGCTAATATAACATTCTGAGTTTCCTGAAAATATTTTACAATCTTACTATCGAGTCCTAAACCTGTGAACCTCACCAACTTTATGTTGACCTTTTAAACTCATGATTTCTCAGGTAACTAAGCTGATCATGGAAGCCGTGCAAATGGGACCTCGCCTTTATATTCGGACCTGCTTCGTTGGAGTCCTAGTGCCTATCTATCTTAAATAACTACTTTATGTTTTCAATAAATGAAACCTGACTTTTAAAGTTCAAATGTAAGACAATATCGTTTACCACTCTTTCCGCTGCAACAATTAATGATATTATGTTTTTATTAACGTTTGAATTTAGTAGTAGTTGTTCTGTATATCTGTGACTATGATTCCATCTCGCTCACACCCAATCATTTGTCCGGGGTGTGACAGTATGTCTATCCAGTTGATAATTATAATGTCCCTATCATGGAAAGGAACCTAAATTTGACTCAGAAAACTGATTACACATGGGAACAAAAAGCTTACGGGATTCTTACTCAAGCTTTGCCAAAGGAACTGCTACATCAATTCAAAATGTGTAAACGTTCTCATGATTTGTGGACCGCTTTGAAAGAAATATGTAAAGGCAATGATCAATATAAGAAAAGCAAAAAGAAGGTTCTCGAAAAAGGAATTTGATAATTTTAAACACTTTGATGGTGAGAGCGTACCAGAGTTGATTTCAAGGTTTTGCCATCTTCTGTCTGAAATGGATACGGTTCAAACCAAAAAGAAAGATGAAGAATTAAAAGAAAAGTTGCTCGAAGGTCTACCAGCAAAATGGGAACCATATGTCTTGATGCTTACGAATGATAACGAATACTCAACTTTGACTTTCTTGAAGATGTTGGGGAAATTGTAAGCTCGGGATTTAGAAATGAAAAATGTAAACAATACTCCTGCTGAGGTTCAGAATCCTGATGTCTACTGTGGTTCTAATGCTGTAACTATTTTAGGAAAGTATGGGAAACTTGCAATACTGCACCAGCAACTGCTTTTGTGTTTGGTGGTGTCTCTCATTCTGCAAATGTATCAAGTTCTGATAGCTATGAGTCAAATAGTTGTAATGTTTCAATACCAGCAAGCAACACTATGAATGCTAGTAAAATGGCTCTTTTTGTTACAACAACGGAAGACTATATGGCATTGGTGTCTGCATTGATTTCATCATATTATGGGGTAATTACGGGAAAAGTTAGTAACGCGGAACTAACTGAAGAAGACTACGATCAAGTCGACCCCGATGATTTGGAGCTTATGGATATCAACTGGCAGTTTGCCATGTTAGCTCGACGGGTGAAGAGATTTCTCAAGAAAACCGGACGGAAAGATCTAAACTCTGGTGGTTGCATTGGTTTCGATAAATCGAAAGTTAGGTGCTACAACTGCTTCAATTTTGGCCATTTTGCGAGGGAATGCTCTCAACCCAAGAAGCAAGAGTATCAGAAATACACTCCTAAGACAACTGAATCTGCAAACAAAAATTCTAAGTATAATCAATCAAATTCTGGGAGTACTTCTAACTCTAACCCTAAATCTGAGCATACTAAAGCTCTTGTCTCTCAAGAAGACACGACTTACAATTGGGGGAATCAATTCGCTGATTCATCTACATTGATTATTAAACATGTGCAGGATGAAGATGCTATGACTGAATCTACTCTTGAAGGAGATTATACAAGTGACATTACAGAATCAGCTCAAGATGTTCAAACTTTACTTAAAGAAAAATGTGCTTTCATGGCAAATACCATACCTGAGCATGATGATTCTAATGAAATTATGTTGTTAAAGAAGGAGGTAGAAGTGCTGATTAAAGAAAAGGAGGCTTTGATCAAAGACTGCAAAGCTGCGAAAGCTGAGGCCCAAGATGCAGCTAACGACTTTGAAGCGTTGTTTCACCGAAGCTATCCTTTGCAACAAAAGTATGAGAAAGCACACAAGAATGCCATAGATGCAGTTGACAAGATAATTGCTTTGCAAGAAGAATTGAGGAAACTATCTGATGAAAACAACAATCTCAAATCAGAGAATGGAGCTATAAGAAGAAACAATCTCAAAGATTCTGTTGTGGCTTTAATGGCTGATTTGTCGAAGGTAGTAAATTCTTCTTCTTAGTGTGAAACTTGTGTCCAATTTGCAAAATCTAAAAGTGATCTCTTAGATGAGAAGTCCAAACTGTTTGACGAAGTGGCTGTTACCAAAGCTGACATGGAAATCTATAAGACCCGTTGGGAGGAAACAACCAAGAAATTGACGTCGGTACACGAGAAAATGCGTATTCAAAAGTATGATTTTACTAAGCAGCCCGAAATGCTCGTGTCGGCTCAAAAGGATTTGGCTAATCACCAAAAGATTGTTTCTAACTTAAAGATTGAAATTTTTGAATTGACTAACAAGATTGAAACTTTTAAAATTCCTTTGTCATTCACAAATTTTCTTTACAATCATGAAAAGGAAAATGAGTTAGAAAATCTTCGCCAAGTTCTTGCTCCAGTGGTCATAACAAACAGTCCGTCTTGTGTTCCAATCAATGACAAATGTGATTGTACTTCCTATAAGAAGGATGTATCTATTTCATCACATTCAAACACCACTGATAAGCGATCAAAAGAAAAATCTACTCTTGATCTCGGAGTTGATGATCTGTTTTATAATGTGTTTGATTTTGACAAAATTGATGATTTGATTTCTGATAACGAACCTGAGTCGTTCAAAATTGTTTCAAATAACACTCAGGATGAGCTTATTGCTAAATACAAGTTTGGGGAAATTAAATCTGAGCTTTCGAAATTGAGTACATATGAGCAGAAAAAGATTGCTCGAGAAATATCAGTTGGTGGTAAGAAACAAAAGAATGGTGGTATTGGCTTTGATTATAAAGCTAAAACTTTTGAACAAGGTTCAAGTTCAAAACCATCACAATCTCAGTCTAACAAATCAAATGTCAAAACCAGTCCTGTTGTTTCTGATAAACCTGAGAAATGGACCACTTATCGCTTAAAAGGTTCAGATATCATGTATAGCGACAAGGAATTCCCGTTAAAAATGGTGAAACCATACCTGATCGATAAGGTCTTTACGGATGGTTTTGGTCCAAAGTATGATCCGAAGGTTAAAAGTGTGACCATTAGGAGGGGAAATGTGAAAGTTATAATACCAATGGACACACTAGATTCGGAAGATTCTGATCATTATTCTGCTAACGGTGGTTTGGCTAATCAAGTGAGGAAATCGGTTAAAAACTCACAAAATGGTTTGGCCAAATGAGTTTTATAAGAAATCTCATTATCATGATGATGGATTCTATGATGACTTTAATTATGGGCCATATCCTCAAGGTTATGGGAGGGGTCCTCATTGGTACGGTGCTGGTTCAATGGGACATGGTGGTCGATGGGTTAGTTATTCGAGTGATGGATATTTTCATGATGAATTTTATTAAGAATGTGGCAATGGCTATGAATCAGGTTTTTATGGTGATTTCAGTGATCATCAAATTTCTAAAACTCAAAAGAAATTTTCAAAATCTAAAAAATCAAAACCTTTCATAGAGACCATTGTGGATGATGACACGAAGAGATTCTTATCGATCGACGTCGATGTTTCAAATGTAAAAACCGTGGTCATACATACCGAAACTGTCCTTTCAAGAAGGATAAAACTGAAAAGTCTGGTAATGCATCTGATGGTTACCAATCAGATAAGCCAGCATCTGCTAGTTCACAGAAACATGTGAAATTTGTTGTTCCTAAAGGATTCATCCACACTGATTTGAAACCGTCAATGTCAAGTTGTAAACTTGAAAAATATGATAAGATACATGATGGTAAACTAGTAAAATCGATATTGAAAAATTCTGATGGATCAACAAGTCAGCAGAATGAAAAGTGGAAACCTAAGGGTTCATCAACGGCTAGAACCGATTTTGTTGAAGATGACGGTCGACCCAAAGCTTCGAGCTTGGGTTCTTCCCGATCTAATTAATCTGCTTAATGTGTGCAGGGAGCTATGCGATAATCTATGAATAATCTATGGGTTGTTGACAGCGAAACTTCTCGGCACATGACCAGTGACATCTCCATTCTGCAAGACGTACAACCATTTAATGGAGAGAATGTTACATTTTCCGGTAATAAAGGCTATAAGATTACGGGTATTGGACGACTAAGCAATGGTGCAATTACGTTTGAGCGAGTGGAGTATGTTCAAGAATTGAAATATAACCTGCTGTGTGTGTCCCAAGTATGTGACAAACGTTACACAACCGTTTTCACTGGGACATAATGTTTGATTCTGAAGCTGGGTTATGAGATTCCTAAAGATTGCATAATAGTGCGAGCACCTCGTTTATCAAATATGTACGTCCGTGATATGAATTCAGCAAAAGCAAATGTGGTTGGTCAGTGTTTTATATTCAAAGCTTCTTAGAGAGAATCTATTCTATGACACCGACGCATGGGTCACATACACTATCGTAAGTTGAATGAATTGGTACGTAGGGATCTTGTCGAAGGGGTTCCGAAGCATCAGTTAATTTTTAATGATGTGTGCGTCAGTTGTAAAAAGGGGAAGCAGAAAAGAAAATATCATCTGTTGAAGAAGTACCATTCGATTGATGTCCCATTAGAATTGCTTCACATGGATTTATTTGGTCCTGTGAATCGAAAAAGCAATTCTGGGCATTGGTAATGTTTAGTCATAACTGACGAATTTTCTCGATTTTCGTGGGTAGATTTTCTTGTTACAAATCATTTTACAAGTTGAAAGTTAGAAGGATTCGGAGTGATAATGGCACAGAGTTCAAAAAACACAGCTATGAGGTTATTTTGTCTTGAAAAGGTGATTGTACATGAATTTAGTACATCTTACACACCTCAGTAGAACAGTGTTGCGGAACGAAAAAATAGAACAATAATTGAGACTGCTAGAACAATGTTGGCTGATTCGCATTTTCCAGTGAACTTCTGGAATGAAGCGGTCAATACAGCGTGCTACGTACTAAATCGAGTACTAACAGTGAAACGACTCGGTAAAAGTTGTTATGAGTTGTTGAAAATGCACAAGCCAAATCTCAAACATTTGGAACTATTTGGGTGTCCTTGCAATGTTTTACGGTTAGCTGGGAAGTTTGATGACAAGGTATTCGAAGGATTCTTTGTTCGATACTCGAACCACAAAAAGCGTGTTTACAACAAACAGACCGGTATAATGGAGGAGTGCGTAAATGTAGATTTTCAATCATATACTTTGCCACCCAAAGGAGTTGGTCCAGACTGGATGTTTGATTACAAGCAAATTTTTTATTCACTTGAGTCAAAACATGATACATCCGATGATCTTACAAATGTTTACATGAATTTACAAGATGAAGTTCCAGTGCTAAATATTCCGTCTCCGATTGCTCCAGATGTGCCTGATCCTGAAGATTATCTAACCGAAAAAACCGTTGATACCACAATTGCTGCTGATGAATTGTCTTATGATGTTGAACATGAATTTCATGAAGCTGTTTTTGAACAGGTTAAGATTCCTGTCCCACAAGATGTACCGTCTGCAAGTGGTACTGGAGAGGTTTTAGTGGAAGCTGTTCCAACTGATTCACAACCTGAAACCAGTACAAGTAATAATGTTATGGTGGAGGAAGATCATGTTCCTGATTTGGGAGAAACTGTAATTGTTCTTGATCATCAGACACTCCGGATAAACACCTATCATCCACAAGACAACATCATTGGTGATTTAGATGATGGAGTGAGGACAAGACGACGAAAAATTGAGAGTAGTGCTCTGCTTACAATTAGAGAATCTGGCGTTCAAGATGAAGTTTTTCATTCGTGCTTCTTGTCCTAGATCGAGCCAACATACATAAATCAAGCTTTAAAAGATGGCTCGTGGGTGAAAGCGATGCAGGAGGAGTTCCAACAATTCCAGAAGCTCAGCGTATGGCATCTTGTTGATCTACCAAAAGGAAGTAAAGAGCCATGTGGTACCCGTTGGGTATTTAAGTGCAAACGCGATGACCAAGGAGTTATAGTCAGAAACAATGCGTGTTTGGTTGTTTAAGGTTTTTCTCAGGAAGAGGGGATAGACTTTAACGAAGTGTATGCAACGGTTGCCCGAATCGAAGCTATTCATATTTTTTTGGCGTATGCTGCACATCGTGGGTTTAAAGTTTATAAAATGGATGTTAAGAGTGCATTTTTATATTGAAAAGTCAAAGAGGAAGTCTATGTCAAACAACCTCCGGGATTCTATGATCCTGATTATCCGGAGAAGGTCTATAAGTTGGACAAAGCATTGTACGGTATTCATCAAGCTCCTTGAGCTTGGTATGAGACCTTGTCCACTTATTAAATTGATAACGGATTTAAGCGTGGGTTGGTGGACTGCACTCTTTTCTGCAAGAATACAAGAAGAGACTTGTTATTGGTGCAAATCTATGTCGATGGCATTATATTTGGCAGCTCGAACGAACAACTCTCGAAAGATTTCGAGAAGTAAAGGCAAACAAGGTTTGAGATGAGTTCCATGGGCGAGATGTCGTTCTTTTTGGGTCTGCAAGTAAATCAGTCTAAGAAGGGTATTTTTATTCACCAGACGAAATACGTGCATGACGTGCTTAATCGATTCAAGATAACCGACGTTTGTGTTCCGGGTACTCCAATTCAGCTATCGCATGGTCTGTGTCCTGATGAAGATGGTGAAGAAATCAATGCCATTTTTTTTCGTGCCATGATAGGATCATTAATGTATTTGACAGCTAGCAGACCTGATATAATGTTTGCTGTTTGTTTATGTGCCAGGTACCAAGCATCTCCAAGGATTTCACATTTGAATGCAGTGCGAATAATTCTAGCTTATCTAAAGGGTAATACAGATCTCGGGATCTGGTATCCTCATGATGATAAGTTTGACTTATCTACCTACTCGAATTCTGATTACGGCGGTTGAAAGACTAATTTCAAGTCCACGACGGCTGGCTGTCAGTTTCTATGTGATAGGCTTGTGTCATGGCAGTGTAAGAAGCAAACGTCGGTAGCTACATCCACGGTTGAAGCTGAGTATGTTGCGGCTGCAAGCTGCTGCTCTCAGGTGTTGTGGATAAAACAACAATGATAGACTACGGTTTGCAATTTCTTACTACTCTTATACATATAGATAATTATGTTACCATCTGCATAACTAAAAATCCCGTGCACCACTCTAAGACGAAGCACATTGAAATCAGATATCATTTTATCCGTGATTGCTATGAGAAATATCTGATTGATTTGCAAAAGATACATACAGATTTCCAACGAGCGGATCTTTTTTACTAAGGCTTTTGATAAAATCCGCTTCAAATTCCTTTTGCAAATCAATGGCATACAACAATTACCTGTTAAGTAATTGTCGGTTGTTCAATTTTGTTTTTGGTTACATTTTTCTTGTTATTTTTTTTCTTTTTTCTTCATTTGAAAAATCCAAAAATATAGTTTTTGTATTTTAGGGGGAGAAAATTTAAAAAAACAAAAACATGCCAAATATTAAAAAAAATGAAAAATCAAAATGAGAAATTGATCCGACCTAGCGAGAAATGATATTACATTAGCATATATGTTATCAACCATGAATAAAGTAGGTATAAAGGCTGTAGGTACTTGTTAGGTTTGTTGAATGCGTGAAGGTAAATCTGATATACACTAGTATGATATAAACCTAAATACCTGCTTGATAATCGTGATGTTACATCATGAAGGGTGCTGTGTAATCTTGGCATTAAAAAATGAAAACAACAAAAACAGAATAACAGATGTTCTGGTGTATGCTTGTTTTCATTTTGCAAAGATTTAAACTTGTTTGATTTTCTTTATTTTGTCAAACGATCGGACTTTCTTTGCGTATCGAAAGATCGACCTGATTGTTGTTCGTTTGACGTTCTGCTTTATTTTCTTGGTGTCTCGTATAATCCATCGGACTTTCTCTGCATGTACGTGAGTACCGACCTGATTGTTGTTGGGTTATACAATTTCTGCTTTGTTATCTATTTTTGCTTTCCTAAACAATCGGACTTTCTCTATGTGCCCACAAGGCCGATCTGATTCTTGTTTGTTTAGGGTTCTACTTTATTTTTGCATGAAACACCATGAACAATAAATCTCTGTTGTATATCAAATTCTGTATAAAAAAAACAAAAATGGAATAAGTCAGATTGCCAGTATTCCTGATTGTGTGGGATTTCACATTATCGGTGCATGATTAATCATACTTAAAACATATCAGAAAGCTATAGAAATTGATTTGCCTAAATTAAAATAAATTGCAAAGTTGTATTCTCTGCCTGCTTGGCTTGCATGCTGATTAAAACTGAAATTGAAATGTGTCTGATGCGTTATGTCTGATATGATCTCGCGTCTGGATTTTTCTCGCAAAAATTTTAAGTTATTTGCATTTCAAGTTCTATTTGGTTTATTGATTATTGGAAATATTCAAAAAGCTTTTAGGTGTGTTTTAGCATAATCTTGCAAAAAGTCAAAAAGATTTTAGATGTGTTTGAAAATGTTATAAAAATAAAAAAGATCTTGATTCTATCTTATTTTCGATCAACCGATAATGAAAAGTATCAAATTTATGCCGGAAACAATCAAACAGTCTTGGAATCATGAGACTCATCATGAATTGATCAAAGGTTCGTATCAAATTGATAAAATTTGAAATCTTTGTGTTCAATTTGAAAATTCTTCAAACATCAGGGTTGGATTTGAAAGTTTTTGGAAACTTGCCAAACTGCAAGTTCGGAAAACCGAACTGCAAGTTCGGATGGTCCGAAGTCTGAGTTTGGAAAGGGTTTGGAATGATCCGAAGGTTGAGTTCGGACAAGTTCGGAAAGGTTTGGTTGAGCCAAACTACCAGTTCAGACAGCCGAACTAGGCCGCCTATAAAAGGTGAAGAGCGAGTTCGGACACATATTCACTGTTCTCAAACTTAACGAACCCTAGCCGAACCTCTTCCTAAAATTTGAACTTTCGATTCGTTGATTTTTATTGTGTTTGGTGACCAGATTAAGGTAGGAAATGATATTCCGAGTACAAGGGTGTGTCTGGTTGTCGTTTTTAGTCTACAAAATTGGTTAAATATGTTCAAAATGTTGCCGGATTTATTTCAGTTTATAGATCTAAAAATTACACCACTTAGAGTTGGTTTTAGGTGATAAAACTGGTTGCAATCGATTCACCTTGCAAAACCGCATCTAGGTGTAGAAGATTTTGGTCGGAATCGGTCTAGATTGTGTTTTAGAAGGATTAAAGCTTTCGGTTGAACACTCATCTGAACTAGGTGTTCATCAGCCGAACTGGGAGTTCGGACTCATGTCTTTTGGGTTCGGACGAGTTGACGAACCCAGCTCGGACGTTGACCAGAAGTCAACATTGATCGTTGACTGAGTCCAGTTTGGATCAGGTTCGGACATCAAATGTCAGTTCGGATCTAGTTCGGATGGCTATATCTGGTTCGGATCCAGTTCGGGTAAAGTTGATTTTTGAACAAAAATTCGATCGTTTACGCGAATGATTAATAATTGCCGAATTTGGTGACCATTTTTGTTAATCACATTGAATTTAATGAACTTTTCATGTTTTGTGTTTTCAGAAATGGCGGATGATTTAAAAATTGGTGAGAAACATAATATATATGCACATCTTGGGGTTACAAGAACAAAGCTTATGAAGTTCGATGGTTCCGGGATATTCAATTTTCTAAGACGTTCAAGGATTCACTACGCTATTACACACGAGTGTGATGCGTATCGTGACATTTTAATAGAGTTTTGGACCACTGTTGGAACATCCAAGATAGGTGAAGATGAAGACATTCAATGTATTTGTTCCAAATGGGTCAAAACGGGTCAAGTCTCTGAAACGTGAAGATTTCAAGGATTTACGTATTTACCGAGTTTGAAGTTAATGACGGGACGAGAAAATCATCTTCAAGGCGGAACTGAAATTCCTTCATAGATGACTTGAAGAATTTTGGAGATTTTGGATTTCAAGTTCTCTAAGAACAAAGTTAGAAGACTTGTCTATTTGCTCTTTGCGAACTTGTTTGTTTGTTCTTAGCGAACTTGTTTGTTTGCTCTTAGCGAACTTCTTTGTTTGCTCTTAGCGAACTTGTCTGTTTTGCTCTTAGCGAACTTGTCTGTTTTGCTCTTAGCGAACTTGTCTGTTTTGCTCTTAGCGAACTTGTCTGTTTTGCTCTTAGCGAACTTTTCTGTTTTGCTCTTAGCGAACTTGTCTCTTTTGCTCTTAGCAAAATTGTCTGTTTTGCTCTTAGTGAACTTGATTGTTTTGCTCTTAGCGAACTTGACTGTTTTGCTCTTAGCGAACTTGTCTGTTTTGTTCTTAGAGAACTTGTTTTGTTCTTAGAGGACTTGTTTTGTTCTTAGAGAACTTGTTTGTTCTTAGAGGACTTGTTTTGTTCTTAGAGAACATGTTTGTTCTTAGAGAACTTGTTTAAAACATCATAACCTACTGTTTAAAAATCTAAAGTTTCTGGTCTAAACAGATCTATAGTGAAAAGCACTTTCTATGGTTTTTAAAGTGTACTTTTGTATGTAAAAGTTTGCTATGGTGAGTTTAAGCACTAGTAACTTTTCTAAAGTCCAAGATATCATACTTTGACTATATTAAGAGTCTAAAAACGTGTCATAGGCATCAAGGGGTCCAAAGTTACAAGATCAACACATAATACACAATAAATACAAAGTTAAGGTCTAAAAATGCAAACTAAACAAATACTTGTGTAAAAGTCCAACTAAGCTAAGTTTTGCACATAATATTACAAGTAAACACTATCATGAGTTTCTAGTAGGTAAATACATGGTGGAACATGAAGTTAAATACAAGTAAGTAAGCTTTTATGGGGTAAAATGATGTTTAGACAACAATGTGAGTCAAGACTTGCTAATGGAGTGAACTAGTTATGTAGGCAGACTAAGTATTCTTGCAAGAATAAGATTTTTGTAGGAGAAGTGAAGATGGAACCTTGTTAGGAGATGAGGATGGCCGAAAATGAGGATGATGATGGTTGTTCTTGAGTGTTCTTGCTTCCTAGCACCATGGAACATCATAAGAATGTGTGGTTGAGTAGGAAATCTAGAGAGAGAGAGTAGAGAGAGAGAGTAGAGAGAGAGAAGAGAGAAAGAGAAGTGTTCTTGAGATTGAATGTGATAAATGGTTCTCTAAAAGGTGGTTATGTATGAAAGAGATTGAGAAAAGGGAAGTATTTGGTTAGTGTTTGTGTAGGTTTCGGGCCAAATGGAACCGAGTAAGAAAGAGGGGCGAGAGGGGTAAAGAGATGGTGAGAAAGAGAGAGTTTGGGTCTTGTTATGTTGATAAATATCTAGTACATGGAGAGGTTAAATAAAAGTTAAGTGTTTGTGTGTGTGGCTTGTGTTTGTGAGCCAAAAAGAAAGAAGAAAAGGGGACGGGTTCGAGTCCCTTGCTTGGGCCGGCTCACTAGCTCACAAAGGGGGGGGGGGGTCAAAGGGGTTTAAGTTTGTGTTTTATGTGTGTGTATGGTATATTTCAGCCAAGGGGAAGCAAGAGGGAAGAGAAAAGAGTTTGGAGGGAAATGAAGAACCATTGGTTAAAAGGTTTGTTGGTTATGGAGACAAGTTCTCCCTATAGTTGCTAAAGTGGGTGTAGGGTGCAAGAAACTTGTCTAACCTTGATGTGAATGGGATCTAACTTGGTCAAATGTTGTACTAGTAACTAACTAGATAGATTAAATAGTAATGGTGGTGGTTGGTTTGGTTGTAGTAACCGGCGAGGGAGGAAGGAAGGGGTCACGGGTTCGAATCTCGTGGAGACCGGGTCGCGAGGAGAAGGGAGAAGAGAAAGAAAAAAGGTGGCGGATCAAATACTACGCGAAACGGATAAAATAATTAAAAGAATCGAGTGTAATGAATCATTTTATAAAAATAGTTATTCACGACGTTTAGAAATAACAAAATGATAACTTAGGTGGACTCAAAATATTACAAAGGTTTATATTTTGAAAACCTACGTTGCATGTATAAATGTATAACATGCATGCAAAAATACATTTGTCGCGAACGTTAATAAAGTTTAACAAAATGTTTTTGACGTAAAATAAATCGATTTTAACGTAGGGATTGAGTCACAAGTCTCGTTTTGTTGTCATTGTTTAAACACGTTGTTATTTAATAAGAAATTGTTTATATAAGTTACATGTGAGATATGTGTGTCATAAAATGATAGAGGTTGATCAAAGTTTATGATTAAAATGGATGTAAAATGATAAATGAAAATAATGATAAATCCACAAGATGATGGGATTATGTATGGTGTTTACCACATAGTTTGGTAAATCAAATAAATGAATTCGGTTAGTCGCTTCATTATTATTGAAGTTCCAGCGACCATTTCGTGCAAAGAAGTCATCATGTTCAATTATTGTTTACAACATGAATTAAGGCTACGTGAAGGCTATATTCCTATTGTAAATGGATGTAATTATGATAAAATTGACACGTTTCAAGTAAACAATTACGTAACATAGTTAACACATAAGTATATATTATCGGTTTAAATTCTAGGAAACTTACGGGTTGTCACACACATAATGCAATATCAAGTATTCAAGATTGAACTCATCATCAAGATCGAGGAAGAGTTTGATTGAAGATACAAGATACAAGTTTTAAGTGGAAGATGATACTGCACATGCCGAGGGGGAGTTTGTTGATACATGGTTCATGTTCGTTATGTGAAGTATCGAATACAAGACGTGTAGGGATATGATCACATATTAATAAGCGTATGTCCGGAAAGTATTTAAGCCTACGGGGTTACACGTCTCGACACTATTGTATTTGTATTAATTAATTAGTTAATTAATGTTTATCACGAACATTTAACGAGGAATCGTTAAAAACTGACAGTTAATTGTTAACAGGGGTGTTAGTTGTAATTAGAGAGAGTTGTAATTGGATTACAATTGAGAGAAGGATTGGGATAAGGCTTTAGGGCCGAATTCGTGGATGGTCCCCATCCCAATCCCTAAACTGTTTATCAAGTTTGTAAAACCTATAAATAGACCCTCTGGGTTTAAGGTTTAGTTGCTGCATTTATCTGATAAAAGTGCAAACCCTAATCTCTCTATTCTCTCTCTAATTTTCGGCAAACATGAAAGAACCCTAGGGGTTTCGATTTCTTGTGTGGTTCGACCAAGCCATCTTCACAAGAGGAGTTCGTGATCAAGTACTAGCATACGTACATCGGTGTGTCGTGTGTACGATCGTAGAGGGATTTATTTCAAATCCTAAAGGTTCTTCTCTTGCCGAGCTAAAAAGGTACATGTTCTTTAACCGGTTAGTTAGATTAATTCATAGGATTAATTCCGCTGCGTACTCGTTTTTAAAGTGATAATTTGTTATATAACCCAACAGTGGTATCACGAGCCACCTATGATTTTAATTAATTACCGGGAATAAAAACTTGGAAGGGGGGTAAACAAATCAGATTCTAGCTTTTCGATCCAATTAAAAATCGTGTTTTACAATTGGAAAAGGTTTCGCAAATTGGTAAAAACGAAAAAACTCTAAAATTCGATAGAAAACTGCTTTTCGACCCGATCGAAAACCACTTTTCGACCCGCAGGCTACTCCCGATCGGAAACCCTTGTTTTCCGATCGGAAACCCTAGTCCTGATCGGAAACCCTTGTTTTTCGATCGGAAACTCTAGTTTCGATCGTAAACCCTATTCGAAAAGTGATGTTCTCGATCGGAAACCCTGATTCCGATCAAAAACTATATAACGGATCGAAAACCTCTAGCCGAATCGGAAACCCTAATTTTAGGTCTAAAAATTTGATTTTATGATCTAAAATTAAGAACCCAAGTTTTTGTTAATTGATAATCAACATGTTGTACCTTTATTTTAAATGTCAAAAGGAAGTAAAAACCATGATGTTTCATGCAAAACGTTCGTGGTTATTACTTAGATCAAAGAGGATTAAAATTAAAATTATGTTAGATAATTAGAAATCCTAAGATTATGTGATTATTTGTGATAATTGTGACATAATAAATGGTTTTATTGCAAATTTGTTTTATGAAAATCGAAATTTGCTTAAATATCTATTGAAATATGATTTTGGTTATAAAATAAAATTTGTGTCCTAAAACTCAAAAGAAATACCGGCTCACCCATTTGAACACACTCTATTAGAGGTATAAGTCGGGTCGCCTTGCTTCCCTAAAGTGGGTAGGTTTTTAATTGCAAAAGTGCAAACCTCACCCCTACGCTTATTTGTGTGTTGCAAATGGAGCTACCGAGCTCTTTTGATTTGGAAGACAAACTAAGAATTTTATAAACACATTATGTGGTGAAGGTGTGCATGAACCTTCACACATAACAATTTTTGATCACACATCAAAATTGTTTTGACCCAAACCAAACTTAAGTCTTTGCCATCCACCTTGGAAAGGACACTTGTGGGTGTCATCTTACTCATTGGTACACAATGGTAAAATGGCATTTACATGGCAAATTCCCACTCATTGGTACACAATGGTGGATAATTTGTGCGTTCTTAGTTGGACGACTTAAAGCGAGCTAAGCGGTGAGACCCTTGGCCCGTGGTAAAAGATGGGATGAAACATGACTACAAATTACTTGGTGCAAGATTCACAAGTATTATTTGTAGGTCCCAGAAAATCTAGGAATTGTACTTGGAGTACAATTATTGATCGTCACTTACCTTTTGAGTGCATCATTTCTAGCAGATCAACTGATGAAATGATGGCATGTCAATTGGATCCTAGCCTTAATAAACTTAATTGTTTAAAGTGTTTAAACATTGGGTAATTAAATTTATTAAGGAAAAGATTATCGAAAATACTGATTTTTGAACTTAATCTGTTTTGTAGATGGCAACAAACCCTCCTCAAAACAATGTTGGTCATGCTTTTCGTCAAATGTTTGAAAGAGAAAAGCTGAATGGATCTAACTTCAATGACTGGTACCGTCAACTGAGGATTGTCCTTAGAGTCGAACGGAGGACCGATGTCCTTGAAAATCATTGGCCGACCGAGCCAGCTGCTAATGCTTCTGATCAAGAGAAAGCGTTCTACAATGCAGAATATAGCAGATACGATGAGGTTGCTTGCATGATGATCTCGAGTATGACTCCCGATCTTCAGAAGCAATATGAATTTCATACACCTTGTGATATGATCAAAGAGCTAAAGAAGATGTATGAAAAACAAGCTGGTGTTGAATTGTTCGACCTAGTTGTGGAACTCCACGACTTGAAGCTTGAAACTGGTAAATCGGTCAGTAGTCATGTGCTCAAGAAGAAGAGCTACTTTGACAAATTGGAATCGCTCAATTATGGGTATAATCAGGCTGTGGCAGTTGGCATGATCCTCAAATCTCTTACGAAGGATTTTGAGGGTTTTGTGCGCAACTACAACATACATAGTATGACTAAGACTATACCTGAGCTTCATGCAATGCTTGTCGAGTATGAAAAAACGATTCCTAAGAAGGCCACTGAAACACCCCAAGTTCTTATGATCAAGGGGGGAAAGATCCAAAAGGCTAAACGACCGCAAAAGGCGAAGGGCAAGAATGATGGTAAAGGAAAAGGCAAGGCAGTTGCGTTTGTTCCTAAAACCAAGCAAACCCCTCCGGCCGCAAAAGAGCATCCGGCTAAAGACCAGATCTGTCACCATTGTGGTGAAGTTGGACACTGGAAGAGGAACTGTCCTACCTATCTAGCTGAGTTGATGAAGAAGAGAAAGAATACTAGCGGGGCTAGTACTTCAGGTATCTTCACAATTGAATTATTTTCCTTTTCTAAGTGTGATTCATGGGTGTATGACACCGGCTGTGGAACTCACATCTGTAATTCGTTACAGGGTCTTAGAAAGAGGAGGAAACTGAAGCCTGGGGCTTTGCAGTTGTACGTGGGAAATGGTTTGCCAGCAGTTGTAGAAGCTATAGGAGAATATCATTTAATTCTGCCTTCTGGGTATTCATTGTATTAGACAATTGTCATTATGCACCTTCTATTACTAGAGGTGTTATTTCAGTTTCTTTGTTGAAAAACCAAGGATTTATTATTGCATTTAATAATATCGGTATTAGACAATTGTCATTATGCACCTTCTATTACTAGAGGTGTTATTTCAGTTTCTTTGTAGTGCGCCAAAAACTTGATGTGTTCGGAGTTACACTAAAAACACTAATGAATCCTAGACCTAAACCTAGACCTAGACACACCTAATTTTACCGAAACTCCTAAAACTAAACCGAACCTAAAGGCAAGTGTACCTATCGGTGGCAGTATAGCTACAGAAGACCGGATATCGAACCCTGAGGACACTAGTTACAAGACTCAACTAGATTGAAATAAAGGAATAATTTGAGATTTTGGGTTTTTGAATTAAGAGTAACTAAATTAACTAACTAAAGTAACTATCAACGAAAACAGAGAATCTAAGGAAACTGCAGATGAGAGAACAAGTACCACCTAGGCCTAGCTCCTAATCTATGACATTGACTTCTAACGGTTATGAAAACTATGTTGGAACCAGAATCTTATGACACAATCTATCAACATACTATGAGCCCCCGAATCACTCTCCGGATGTTACTGATAATATACCTCTAAATTGGAATACGCTCACCGGTTAGTTAGTTCACCTTTTAAGTCCATCCTAACTTAATTACTCTAACATTCGAACAATTGGTTCACCTTTTAAGTCCTTCCCAATTCACTTACCCTAGCCACTCTCGGATATACCTAAAGCACACCTAAGATAAGCGGAACTACCTCTATTCAATCGCAACCGACTCGAATAACAGATTAACTAACTACCTAGGACATTTCCTTTTGAGACAATGCTACCCTAAATAATGAACCAACCCGATTACCCAATAGTCGATTACCTTTTAAGTTTCAAGACAAGCAGAGTATAACAATCAAGTAGAAAATCATCAACCAACCTTATGAATCCCTAAACTAGCAATCCATACTAATAAACACATTCATGCAAATTAGTCACCTTACCCAAACCGGAAGACATCCGCAAGCAAAATCAAGGTCAATCAACAATTCTAAACCTAATCATAATACGCACATGCATCAATTGAAATCAAACAGAGAAATTTAAAGAGCAATTCAATCCAACAATAGTCATCATAAACCGAACAAGTCAAAATCACAAATTAGAATTCATAACGGCCTAGGCGGCACTAGGTGCTTAGCCTAGGACCATGATCAAATCAAGAACAAACAAAAAGTCTAAATCTTGAAAGTAAACCATAGTGCTAAGTAAAATACAAAAGAGAAATCTAGAAAAGGAACGAAACCGGATAGCCGAATCGAAGCCGAATGCTTAACCGGAGCGATCTCCTCTTGATTCTCTTCTTTCTCCCGTCCAAAATCGTCCTCCAAATTCTCTAGGGTCGGCTGCAAGTTTAAAAAAATATGCCATTCGAAAATCCCTTAATTTGGTCCCTTAGGTGTTCTTCGACGGCTGCCAATTAGTCTCCCCCTCTGAATGGTTCCCGTGCGTATGATTTTATAGCAAGAATTTTTAGGTTTACGGTTCTTTTAAAAACTAGCGTATCGCTAGTTAAAAATATTTCCGCAAACGTCACGTACGCAATTAAAACCCGACGAAAGAATTTAGTCCACCGACTTTGACTCGTTATTCTCGGCGAATTCAACTTAGAATGGGACCAGAACCATGCGTAGTAATTAAATGAATTTTATGCAAAATTGTCAATTCACCCCTTGATCTTCTATGAATGCAATACCGGTCCCTGAACTTTGATATAATATCATACCATCCCCCTCAACTCATATGTCAACCTATAAATATTTGAACAATTTTGAGCACATTTAAATCACATTTATCCTAATAAACATCACTAAAAATAAAAGACTCAAACTCACTCCAAAATATATAAAAATGACTCAATAGCACAATTAAGACTCGAATAACTAAAATAGATAAAATACCAAATAAAATGACTCAAACTCGACTCAATTTATATACAATTTACACGGGAAAACATGATGTGTTTGCAGCACATCAACCTTCTATTACTAGAGGTGTTATTTCAGTTTCTTTGTTGAAAAACCAAGGATTTATTATTGCATTTAATAGTATTTCAGTTTCTAAAAATAATGTTTATTATTTTGATGCAATTCCTTGTGATGGCATTTATGAAATTGATATGCGTGGTTGTGTTTCAAATAATTCAATGTACAATATTAGCAAACGAGCCAAAACTAGTTTGGACTCTACCTATCTTTGGCACTGTCGTCTTGCCCATGTTGGCAAAAACCGCATTGAAAGACTTCAACGTGAAGGGATCTTACAATCAAATGATGAATCATTTGAAAAATGCATTTCCTGTATCTCAGGAAAGATGACAAGAAAACCCTTTCCGAACAAGCCGCAAAGGGCTAAAGACCTACTTGGACTCATTCATACTGATGTTTGTGGCCCATTTAGGCATGTGTCAAGAAAAGGTGCTAGCTACTTCGTGACTTTGACAGATGATTTTAGCCGTTATGGTTATGTTTACTTGATTAAACATAAACATAAAGTGTTTGAAACATTCAAAGAGTTCAAGAACGAAGTAGAAAATCAACTCGGAAAGACCATCAAGATCCTTCGATCGGATCGTGGTGGAGAATACTTAAGCCAAGAGTTTAAGGATTATCTTAAAGCGTGTGAAATTGTCCAACAGCTTACTCCTTCTTACACTCCTCAGCATAATGGAGTCTCTGAGAGGAGGAATCGAACCTTACTAGAAATGGTAAGGTCGATGATGAACCTTACAACTCTCCCAATATCATTTTGGGATTTTGCTCTAGAAACCGCTGTACGCGTTCTAAATATGGTTCCAACCAAGAAGGTTGAAAAGACACCGCATCAATTGTGGCATGGAGAAGTCCCTGTGTTGTCTTACTTAAGAGTCTGGGGATGTGAGGCACTTGTGAAGCGTGATACGCCTGACAAACTACAACCCAGGACTACTAAGTGCATCTTCGTAGGATACCCAAAGGAAACAATGGGTTACTACTTTTACAATCCTTCGGAAAATACTGTTCGTGTTGCTCGATATGCTGAATTCTTTGAAAAGAATTTTATAGCTCAAGAGAACAGTGGGAGACTTGTAGAACTACTAGAAGATGTGTCACCTTCTAAAACAACTAGCAATCATCAACTTGGGGGGGGGGGAAATGTTCAAAGTGATGAACCTCAAGTCGATGATGTTGCGGTTCCACTTCGTAGATCCGAAAGGATCGTACGTAATCCAGATAGATGGATTGGTCTAGTCGAATCCGAGGATAACGTATCAGGAGATTTCAATGAGCCTCCGAACTTCAAAGCTGCATTATCAGATCCAGAATCTGACAAATGGCTTGAAGCTGCGAACGTGGAAATGAAATCCATGAAAGATAATCAAGTTTGGAACTTGGTTGATCTTCCTCCTAACGCGAAAACCATTGGGAGTAAATGGATCTTCAAGAAGAAGACCGACATAGATGGAAATGTACACACCTATAAAGCTCGTCTCGTGGCGAAAGGTTATACTCAACGTTTTGGCGTTGACTATGATGAGACCTTTTCACCAGTAGCTGACATTAGAGCTATTAGGATTCTCTTAGCCATAGCAGCGTACTATGACTTTGAGATATGGCAAATGGATGTTAAGACTGCCTTCTTAAATGGTTACTTGGATGAAGAAGTCTATATGGATCAACTTGAAGGGTTCATTGATCCAAAACATCCCAACCAAGTATGCAAGCTTCAAAGGTCCATTTATGGACTAAAGCAAGCATCGAGGAGTTGGAATAAACGGTTTGATGAAGAAATCAAAAGGTTTGGTTCCGTTCAGAATCCCGATGAGCCATGTATATATCGCAAAGCTAGTGGGAGTAATGTTACTTTCCTTGTCTTATATGTAGATGACATATTGATAATAGGAAACCACATTCCAATGTTGCAAGATGTAAAATCCCATCTTGGAAAGTGTTTTGCCATGAAAGACTTGGGAGAAGCAGCATTCATTCTTGGAATCATGATCTATAGAGATAGAACTAAGCGGTTGATTGGACTAAGTCAAAGTGCTTATATTGATAAGATCTTGAAGCGATTCAAGATGGAGAATTCCAAGCGTGGTATAGTACCTATGCAGGAAGGACTTGGTCTATCGGTCAAACAAGGTGCTTCTACACCTGATGAGGTGAAGCGTATGCAAAGAGTTCCTTATGCTTCGGCTGTAGGCTCCATAATGTATGCGGTGAGATGCACTAGACCTGATATAGCATTTACGCAAAATATCGTTAGCCGATTTCAACGATAATCCAGGTGAAAGTCACTGGACTGCTGTTAAGACCATTCTCAAGTACCTACGGCCTACTAGAGATTTGTTTTTGGTATATGGGGGAAATCCACATCAAGAGCTCAAAGTAACCGGATACTGCGATGCTGGATTTCAGACTGATAGAGATGACACGAAGTCTCAGTCTGGGTACGTCTTCGTTCTGAATGGAGGCGCTGTGGATTGGAAAAGCAAGAAACAAACCACAGTTGCTATGTCTGCAACAGAGTCTGAGTACATTGCTGCTTCGGAAGCTGCAATGGAGGCAGTCTGGATAAGGAAGTTTATTTGTGGGCTTGACGTGATCCCTACAAGTAACTTGCCTATTGATATGTACTGTTGTGGCGACCCTAAAACTTTTGCTTTCTTTCCCCAGCAACGACAGCCGATGCTGCGAACGCTACAACACAAGAATAATTTTCGGGACGAAAATTCCATTTACAAGGGGATGATGTGACATCCGAGAATTTCAAGGTTAACTTCCGTTAGACAATCTCCGTTAGTTACGTTATAAGTGTTAACTTAGTAACTAATGCTTAACTAGGCCGAATACGTCCACGTCCTTTGGTTGATCACCGAACCCGTCCATATGTGTTATATGTTCAATTATTTATTGTCATTACGTGCAATGTGATTTGAACGCATGATTTAATATTATTAATAGCATGACAAATTGTAAATTCTTGATTATGTGACAAATTGTATGTTTTCGGTTGCCGGCGAAACTACCGAGCGAAACTACAGATTCTCCCGGTAGCTGGCCAAGCTGTTCGGATTGCACGAGATCAGAGCCAGTTTCGCCTGGCCAGCGAAACTGCCAGCGAAACTAGGCCCTGATATATAATATCTTAATAAACCCTAGTTTCTCCCATTTGCCTCTTTTACACAAAACACACACACTCTCCATCCTTTCTCCTGGAAATCTGGTCAGCCGAGAATCACACCGAGCCATCGAGATCTCAGCCCTGAACCATCATCCATTGAGCTTGGAGATCGAACCGTGAGTCCCAAAAACCATTTCTATGTGTTTTCTATGTGTTTTAACCTTAAAGCATGCCCAAACCATCATGAAATCATGTATACTTCTGTAATAATGCTTAGGGATGCTAGATCTATCATAAAGTCAGTAACTTTACGTGTGAAATCAAACCATAATGAAGATTTATGCTAGATTAGGTCATTTTAGGTTTAAAATGCATTTTTGGTGATTTCATGATAAAAATCCATGTTTAAGGTGTTAAACTTGCTTCTGTGATGTTGGTAAATGTCTATGTATGCTAGATAATGAATTACATGAAGTATGGAAGCTGTTAGATTGATTTTAGGGCTGATTTATGTGTTTTTCGCGACCAGCGAAACTAGCCTGTTCTCTGGGCGAAACTATCCAGCGAAATTATGTACATGTCCTTCAGGCGACACTATACAGCGAAACTGTAGTGTCGCCAGTGAACGAAACTGCCTAGCGAAATAACCATAAACCTTGTCCCTGAACGAAAGTTCAACCAGTTTCGGGCGAAACTAGTCTAGCGAAACTGTGCCAACAGTTTCGAGCGAAACTAGCTAGCGAAACTGTGTCATCGGGTATTGCCTAGCGAAAGTGCTGCCCGTGCACACAGCGAAACTATCTAGCGAATCTATACTAGCGAAACTGTGACCAGACCTAAACCCAAACTTGTGCAACTTACTTGAATGCTATGCCATGACTTACATGATTATGCTATGATGAAACATGTTTGATTTCTGATTTATGTGAACCCTTGTTTATGATCAACCATTGGTTTCGTGTGTCGGTATGTCAAGTCGTAGTTCCAACGTGCTATGTTATGGGCCATAGTGACGTTAAGTTAAAGATTAGACACAAAACTAATACTTAAGACCTAAACGTGTTCATAGGTCTTCGTTAAACAATACTTGGATTAATTAGCAAGTGTAGCCGCGCAACCTAAGGTGAGTTTCACAAACCCTTTAATTGTGAGCCCGTTTGGGTCACAACGAATATACTAAACGGAAAACAACGCTGACATTTTGAGGTATCGCCAAATGGGATATCTGTTATGGAAGTTGGAGTGTTTTATGGGAAGCACTTGCAACCGTCCATCCTTGGGATTTTAAATGAAATCCGCGACCAACTATTCGATAACACTTGGGATTTCAAAGGAAATCCGGAACAACCATTTTGACCCTTAAACTCTTTTTAGGATTTCAAATGAAATCCAGAATAAACGATTTTTAATATGGCTAGTGTAGGTTAAAGTCTAAACCAAATGATATCACATGATTTCTAAGGATGCCTTGAAACTTAAAAGTCCTCAACAATTTAGTACCATTAATTTATGAAGCGAGGGGATGTTGGGTAGATCTACTAAGGGTTGACAACCCTGCTCCGCGGTACACAAATGTGTAGCCAACCGGTTGGAGGCCGAACGAAGTACAATATCAGCCTATTTTAGTTGTGGGTCCCATGAGGACACAACTGGAGGCACCAACCATCGGCAAATGCCGAACTCTGTTACGTCAGCTTTGGTACGAACTTCCTTAGTGCATGGAAACCGGATTAGCTACCCGCGATATCGGTTGACCACTTTAACTTTTACTTAACTAGTGCATATTGGATAATTCAACACTTGGAAATGTTTGCAAAACTAATACTTATTATATGTTGTTACATACGCTTATGAGACCGGGCCAATGCATGACATGCCCACCGTGAACTCACCAACCGTTAGGTTGACACTTGTGTGGTTTTCACTTTTGCAGATCGTTGAGGAGTATCCACTGGAGGTTGGCATGGCGCTTGAAGTTACTTAACCTTATTTTAAACTTAAATTGGGAATTAAACAACTATTTATGTTCTGTAATTAAAGCACGTGGTTAGTGCTAAGACACTTATGTTTTTATTCCGCTGCGTACTTTTAAACTGTTTTTATTATGAACATTTGGACTTTACTCTGATTTGTTTAGTATTTGTAACTAATGGTTGTGGTCCTGGTTTGCTCGCACCCCTTAACGGTATAAACTCCGTTAGTGGTTATTTGGGGGTGTGACAACTGTGATAATACTGGTGCATTAATCATTGCCAAAGAACCTGGAGTTCAGAAGGGCGCCAGACACTATGCCAGGAGATATCACTATGCTCGTGAGCAGATCGAACTAGGTGAAATCAGATTACTCAAAGTTCACACAGATATTAACTTAGCTGATCCTTTCACAAAATCTTTGTCGAGGCCGAAGCTTGAAAGGCATGCCGAGGGCATGGGACTTAAATTAGCTAGTTAAATCATGTATGTCTGATGTTCGGTATTTGGATAAGGGATGTTAAACAATTTCTATTTATATAATGAAATAAAGTACTTTATATGTTTGATTTCATTTAATAGTAAATTGTATCCTATATTTGCATGTTCAATCCTTGAGTACTTGTCAAGTATTCTAAATTGTCCATTGTCAATTAACTATATGGGAATATAGTTAAACTAAGACAAATCTGAGTGATTGGTAATATTCTTGGAATATATAATGGATGGTCCCACCAAACTCACATGGTATTCATAGGATGCATATCGGACAACCCCACTAAAGAATTGTCATTTTATGAATCGTCGTCATTAAGTGAAATTCGTAAATGGTTGCTTTACTTATCCTTAGACTTGAGATACAAGCAGGTCATGCATATATGGATTGCACCTACTTGATATAGTTCTAACTATCCTGAATAAGGTAGTACAAAAGGGCTATTTTCAGTAAGTGTAGTGAAGTATGTGACTGGACACGTGTAGTCAAGAGGATTTGTTCCTTCAGCCTAAAGGTTGAAGCAGATACCACTCGGCCCCTCATTGGGACTAATTAAGATGTTTGCATGGCCATGCCCAAATGAAATCCAGATGTGTCTCGATTTGAATTTGGTAATCTTTAATTAGTTGTGGAATGAGAAACAGAATCATTAAAGTATGAAATGACTTGATCCATATTCATATTTAACAACGGTATCGGTAACAAGGGGATAGTAAATGACTGTACCATTTAAATACACTTTGAGAAACTGTACTTAAATATTTCCGGGAGCATTGGCGTGTTGCTAGACGCTAACCAATGTTATTACCTTTATTATTACGAGCTCAAGTGGGAGCTGTAGGGATATGATCACGTATTAATAAGAGTATGTCCGGAAAGTATTTAAGCCTACGGGGTTACACGTCTCGACACTAATGTATTTGTATTAATTAATTAGTTAATTAATATTTATCACGAACATTTAACGAGGAATCGTTAAAAACGGACAGTTAATTGTTAACAGGGGTGTTAGTTGTAATTAGAGAGAGTTGTAATTGGATTACAATTGAGAGAAGGATTAGGATAAGGCTTTAGGGCCGAATTCGTGGATGGTCCCCATCCCAATCCCTAACTTGTTTATCAAGTTTGTAAAACCTATAAATAGACCCTCTGGGTTTAAGGTTTAGTTGCTGCATTTATCTGATAAAAGTGCAAACCCTAATCTCTCTATTCTCTCTCTAATTTTCGGCAAACAAGAAAGAACCCTAGGGGTTTCGATTTCTTGTGTGGTTCGACCAAGCCATCTTCACAAGAGGAGTTCGTGATCAAGTACTAGCATACGTACATCGGTGTGTCATGTGTACGATCGTAGAGGGATTTATTTCAAATCCTAAAGGTTCTTCTCTTGCCGAGCTAAAAAGGTACATGCTCTTTAACCGGTTAGTTAGATTAATTCATAGGATTAATTCCGCTGCGTACTCGTGTTTAAAGTGATAATTTGTTATATAACCCAACAAGACGAGTATATGTAAGTTTTCCTCTCGCCGAACTCCTGGCGAAATCCAGGTTCGGACAAGTCCAAACTTGTCTGAACTGGAGGTTCGGACCAGCGTGGTTCAACTAGTATAAATATGTTGTCTTGTATTCTGTTCTATAGATTTTTTATTATTATTCTTAACTGTGTACTTTGTGGTCTCAGTGGTCTAATATAAGTCTTTTGTATTTACTCCTTGTGTTCTTCCTCGTTTTACATTGATTTCACAACGACTAAGTAGAAGATCTACCGCTCACGCATTTTCTGTAGAGCAACCTGGATTGCTCTGATACCACTTGTAAATGCCTGTATGGATCTTACTACTGCATGATTCGATCAATCGATTAACAACGAGGTAAATAAAGACTTGCTTTATTGATTCACTTAGAGAGAATACAAAGATTCTAGAGAGAGAGAGAACACACTCAGTTTCACACAGTTAACAAGGTATAGAATGACAGAACTTACAGAACTTACTTAGCTCTCTCTAACACAAACTATTTATACTTATCATTAAGTGCAGCCTAGCAACCTGTGTACCATTGGTATGTGGCTCCGTCCAACTGGTACGGCCCTTGGTACGTACACCTTTAATACTCACTCAAACAGCTCTGATCTAGATACAATACACGAGACACAGGGTAGCATAGGAATATGCACTAACAGAATCTTGCTGCTTCTCCTATTAAAATCTCTGCTCCTGTTTCTAACTCTACTGACAATTCTACTTGTTGTGCATATAAAGGTAATAAAGAAGCAGGGGTAACGCTCTAAAGGAGTGTTCCAAGAATTCAAAGTCTTCAAATTACAATGCTTTTTATAAAAACTTTGACTGGGAAATAATTGAACCTTCTGTTGAGTCCGTGTCAAAGGTTTCTGAGTAAGTTTTGTTTGATAAAACTTCTGAGTGTGGTGTTTTTAACTTTTGCAAATGTGATGCAAAGCCGGTGAAACCATTAAGAATAGTTAAAGTCTTAAGAAGAGGTAAGGGACCATAGGTTGCTGGTCCCAAACCCACAAGTGATGGTTTGTTTAGTTCAAAAGATTGTGTTGTTAAAATGATGATGTTGTGAATAATGTGCAGAAAGTACAGGACGCCAGACCTCATGACTTTGTCTCGTACCATGAAGTTAATTCTGCATATGACCAGTATAGACCGATACAGCGGGAGTATATCTTGACCACTAAGCCAAATGGAAAAACCCATTGGATACATAAGAACTGTTCAAAACCGACTTGGATATCCACTAGGTAAAACCAACCACAGGCTATCGCGTATCCCAAGAAGTAATCTTGTCAAGTGTATAGAAAGCCTAGACACGTGGCAAGAAATTGCTTGCACAGACCATACCTTTTATCCCAAGAGGATCTATCAGAGGCTTGTCCCAAAGGGCCAAACATATGTTGGCCCGGAACAAAGGTCTGCACCTTCAAACTCCAAGGTGCAGAAGCCAGTACCTCCACACCCACAGGTACACAAAATAAATCAATTCCCCAAGTCACCTAAGCAGCAAACAAAAATAGATTTCAAAGAAAATAGAATGGGTTACACTTCTAAAAAATCAGTAAAATTTGCTAAGGTTTTTAGTGCTATTAAACCTGCTTGGATTCCAAAACCTGCTTGGATTCCAAAACCTGTTGGATGTTCAAAACTTGTCATACTCCCAGAGCAGGCCAGCTTCTCAAAACCACCCATCCATCCAAAACCAATTGGTTTGTCAAAATCAACTGCCTAGCGGAAGGATGACAGGTGGAATGTACCTAAGGTGGTAAACTTATCATTTAAGCCTACTAGGGTGTATAAAAAATCACTCCAAACAATTTCAAGAGGTAAAATTTCAAAATCAAATTAACAAAAATAATCCACTGAAAAATCCTCAGGTACTTGGGAAAGAAAATCAATGGCCAAGATATGTCAATGAGATACCCACTTCAACCAACGGCAGCCCAACCTTACCCAGACCCATTAAGGTCTGGGTACCCAAAACTAATTAGTCTCCTTTGAATGCAGGAACAATCAAGGAGGATTGTTAACAACCTTTGGTACGTTGACAGTGGTTGTTCCAGGCATTTGACAGGTGACATATCTCTGCTAAAAGACTTAGAAAATTTTGATGGAGGATATGTGTCGTTTAGTGGACGAGTTGGAGGGAATATCAGTCAGAAAGGAACACTTAGAAATGGATGTCTCAGCTTTATGACGTCAATTATGTTGAGCAATTGAAGCATAGTCTCTTGAGTGTATCACAAATTTGTGATAGGGAGTATCCAGTACTTTTTAACAATAAAGAATGCTTAATTCTAAAACCTGGATTCTCCATCCCTGATGATTGGGTGTTAATGCGAACACCAAGATATGGCAACTCATATGTCCTCAACATGCAGAAGCCCCCTACAACCGAGGTGGCATGCCTTCTTTCTAAAACAGCTGAGAATCATGCTCAGTTATGGCACACATAATTGGGGCACATGAACTTGAAGAATTTGAATCGGCTAGCAAGAGGACGGCTTGTCAAAGACCTTCTAATTAAAGAATTCATGATCAAGGAGAATTGTGTGGCATGTGCTAAGGGGAAGCAGCACAAACGTCCACACAAGCCAAAATTATTCAACAAAATCTCCTCAGCATTGGAGCTGCTTCACATGGACCTCTTTAGTCCAGTCAGTATGTTAAGCCTTAACCGTTGTGCATTTTATTTAGTTATTACTGATGATTTTTCTCGTTTCACTTGGGTGTTCTTTTTGCGAAAGAAGAGTGATGTTGCAGAGATGTTAAAATCATTTGTGAAGCTCATTGAAAATAAGCTAAACCTGAGAGTGAAGTCCATCAGAAGTGAAAACGGGACAAAATTCAAGAATCAGATTATTAATGAATTCTGTGCAGAAAGAGGAATTTAGCATCGGTACAGTGCACCGTATACCCCTCAGCAAAATGGAGTGGCAGAACGACGCAACAGAACATTGATTGAAGCTACTCGAACAATGCTATGTGATTCCAAGCTGCCCACCATGTTCTGGGCAGAAGTAGTTAACACAGCCTGTTATGTGCAAAACAGGGTTCTTATAAATAAGCGACACCAGAAGACACCTTACAAATTAATCTATCATGACAAGCCCAAAATTGGGCATCTTCGTGCTTTTGGATGTCTTTGCACTATTTTAGTTAATACTAATTTGCCAAAATTTGCTGCTAAATCAGATGAGTGCTATTTTGTAGGTTATTCTGCCAGCTCAGCTTACAGGGTCTTTAACAAAACAGCCGGTAAAGTGATGGAATCTACTAATGTGGATTGGCTTGAAGAAAATCCCTCAGATGGTGGAGTAGGTCCAACACAAGAATTTAACTACAACCAATTCTTCCTCCTATTTGGATTGGATCCAGTCATTGTAGAAGAACTTTTTGACGACCCAATCACATGACCATCAATTGCTCATACCATCTTAAAATCTCTGGTTCTTTCCTCCGACGTGGTGACAACACCAGTAAATGTGACTGTTGAAGTTGGAGGTGAAGATGAGTAAGATAAGGACCCAGGCACAGAAGCTGTACAAACACAAGAAGTTGAGGCAGAGGCAGATACTGAAATTAATGAAGAACTCTTACAGCCAAATCCACCTCCATAAATCCCAGTTCAAGCAGTTGGTGAAACAAGGATCCATAAATATCACCCCTTGGACAATGTCATTGGTCCTTTAGCTTCCGGGGTGATAACAAGAAGTCAATCAGGGGACATCAACCACTGCATGTATTTATGTTTCATCTCTCAGATTGAGCCTTTAAACATCACAATGGCTCTACTAGATCCTAGCTAGGTGGAAGATACGCATGAAGAGTTAAACCAATTTTCAAAGCTTCAGGTATGGAGGTTAGTGGAGAAGCCTGCTGACAAAAAGGTCATCACAACTCGATGGCTTTATAAAAATAAAAAGGATGACAATGGTGTTATCGTCATAAATAAAGCAAGGTTGGTGGTCCAAGGGCACAAACAGGTTGAAGGTATCGATTATGATGAAGTATGTGCACCGGTTGCTCGTTTGGAGGCAATAAGATTTATTCTGGCATATGCATCTAACATGAATTTCACTGTCTATCAACTGGACGTGAAAACTGCGTTTCTCTATGCAGAAATGGATGAAGAGGTGTATGTTACTCAACCTCCTGGGTTTATTGATGAAGAACATCCCTATCATGTGTACAAGCTAGACAAAGCCCTGTATGGATTGCATCAGGCCCCAAGGTCTTGGTACAAAATGTTAACTGATCATCTTCTAACTCATAGGTACATCAGGGGAATAGTGGACCAGACACTGTTCAGGAAAGATGTTGAGAATGACATCATCATGGTGCAAGTTTATGTGGCCGATATAATCTTCTGGTCCCCAAATGAGGATCCGTGCAAAGAATTTGAACGTGTAATGCGAACAAAGTTTGAGATGAGTCAAATGGGTGAAATGGAGTTCTTCTTTGCGTTAAAAGTGAAGCAGCGTGAGAGCGGTATCATAGTTCATCAAGCTAAGTATGTGACATAGATTTTGGAAAAATACAAGATGGCAGACTCAAAGCCTGCTACCACACCTATGGTAGCCAGGCCTGCACTCACCAAAGATCCAGATGGTCAATCGGTCAGTGAGCATGTGTATCGATCAATGATCGGGTCACTGATGTATTTGACGGCCAGTCATCCAGACATCATGCTTGCAGTGTGCCAATGTGCACGATATCAGGCTAACCCTAAACTCTCTCATTTATCTGCTGTTAAAAGAATTTTAAAATATTTGAAGGGTAGGCCAAGGCTGGTCCTATGGTACCCTAAAGAGTCTGGGTTTAATCTGTATGCTTTTTCTAATAGTGATTATGGTGGGTGTGAGCTTGACAGGAAATCTACATCTGGTGGAGCTCAGTTTTTAGGAGACAGGTTGATAGCATGGCAAAGCAAGAAGCAGCACACGGTGTCACAATCACAATCGAAGCAGAATACGTGGCTGTGTTGCTCAAAAGTGGTATAGATGCAGCATCAGTTGGGAGATTACGGTTTAAATTTCTTTGACACTCCCATATACTGCGATAATAATGTTGCTTTGCAAATTGTTAAAAATCTTGTGTAGCACTCGAAAAACAAGCACATTGATATTAAAACGCACTTCATACGGGATTGCTATGAACGCAAGCTCACTCACTGGGAACGGGTGCAATCGGATGATAACGTAGCTGACATGTTCACCAAACCCCTCCTTATTGTAAATTTTTAAATGTGTCTCAAGGGCCTCAGAAGGATAGCCTTTGATGAGTAGTCTGACAACTACTATCTGTTTATTTATCAAAACTTCAATAAAAAAAAGTTTATTTTTTTTGTTAGTGTGTGTTCAGTTAAATTAAATTGAACTAAAAAAAATAATCCAAAAATAGTGTTTTTTTTTTTGATTTTCAAGTGTGTGTTTGAAAAAAATCGGAATGGAAAATTTGATATTAATAATATGAGTTTTAACTCATTGACGAATAATAATACGAGTTTCAAAGTTGGCGGACAATAATACCAATTAATGAGGTGGGTGTCAATAATGAAATGCGGTTAGTTGAATCCTAACGGTGTTAGTGATTTGCTGACGTGGCACTAAATGAGGGACTCTTTTTGTAATTCTTAAAAATGAAGGGGCTTATACAATTTACAAAACTCATTTTATACAATTTACAAAACATACCCTTTATTTTTAGAAATTACAAAAAGAGTCCCTCATTGAGTGTCACGTCAGCAAATCACTAACACCGGCATTTCATTATTGACACCCACCTCATTAATTGGTATTATTTTCCGCCAACTTTGAAACTCGTATTATTATTCGTCAATGAGTTAAAACTCATATTATTAAAATCCAATTTTCCAAAAAAAGCTAAAAGCAAGGGGAAGATATAAAATAAACATCTTGATGTTTCCCCTAATTTTGTGTGCTTTTAAATTTTTTTACTGGTTTTGTTGACCAGGTAGGGAAGTGATATAAATTTCCAGGTTTTTGCTGACTGACACGTGTAAGGTGGATGTGAAAAGTAGTGATTCACGGTTGATATGCTTGGTAGGCTCTGTTGTTAATCAATCAAAAGGTATGGTGTGTCACAACACTTGAATATAACGTATGATGCTTGATAGGAAACACACACTTAGATTAGTACAACCTCTTTTTGACTGTGTACCAGGGATCCTGAGACACACGCCCGGTTCTGAGTTTTGATTTCATGCTCAAAAACTCCCATTCCCTTTGCTTTGTGTGAGCAATGACCTGGGAATATTGTGCGTGAGTCGGGCCTCCTCTGTTCTGCACAGTCTTATTAAACACAAAAGATGCCAATGTGCACAACCAAAAGAGACCCTCAAGAGTCCAAAACCCTCAGCCTTTGTCACTGATGAGAGCATTACTAAAAATGTTTCAAAAATTCAGTTGACTTGTATATTATCCCCAAAAATCTCCATTATCTATTCTTTCTTCTCTCAACCTAGTCTGGAGCATGATGTTAGGCTTAAGAAAAGTTTGCTTAAAAAATGTTGTACAACCAGGTATGCTTGATAGAATGCATAAATTATACCTAGGACTTATGTGTGTGACCTGGATAGATGTTCATAATTAATAAACCCTTAAAGATAAAATATGTG
>JBCNJP010000007.1:45321350-45370825 GCA_039602395.1 Deinandra increscens subsp. villosa | reverse complement strand
GTTGGAACATCCAAGATGAGTGAAGATGAAGTCATTCAATGTATTTGTTCCAAATGGGTCAAAACGGGTCAAGTCTCTGAAACATGAAGATTTCAAGGATTTACGTATTTACCGAGTTTGAAGTTAATGATGAGACGAGAAAATCATTTTCAAGGCAGAACCGAAATTCCTTTTTAGAGGACTTGATGATTTTGGAGATTTTGAAATTCAAGTTCTCTAAGAACAAAGTTAGAAGACTTGTTTGTTTGCTCTTAGCGAACTTGTTTGTTTGCTCTTAGCGAACTTGTTTGTTTGCTCTTAGCGAACTTGTTTGTTTGCTCTTAGCGAACTTGTTTGTTTTGCTCTTAGCGAACTTGTTTGTTTGCTCTTAGAGAACTTGTTTGTTCTTAGAGAACTTGTTTTGTTCTTAGAGAACTTGTTTTGTTCTTAGAGAACTTGTTTTGTTCTTAGAGAACTTGTTTGTTCTTAGAGAACTTGTTTGTTCTTAGAGAACTTGTTTGTTCTTAGAGAACTTGTTTGTTCTTAGAGAACTTGTTTGTTCTTAGAGAACTTGTTTTGTTCTTAGAGAACTTGTTTGTTCTTAGAGAACTTGTTTGTTCTTAGAGAACTTGTTTGTTCTTAGAGAACTTGTTTGTTCTTAGAGAACTTGTTTCGAGATTATCACAAAGATTATTTCCGTCATCATCGTCAACTTCAAGAAACTCAAGCGGCACGCAAGTCGAGATTTAGCCAAGCCGACTTAGTGGATCGTTTACCTCAAACGCAGCTTATTTTATTTAACTTTGTTTCACTCTTTGTTGTTGCTATATATAGAACACTTAGGTTATTTTGAGAAAGGGGGTGAGGTAGCCTAAGTGTGTGTTTTCTAAGGTGTAATCTTCATATTTCCTCTCAACACTTGTAACCTTTGAGTGATCTTGAAATAGCAATAAACATTGAGAATTTTATATTGTGTTCTTCGTGTTCTTCATTGATTGTGTGATTGAGCTTCTTGATCGACCCGGATTCCGCACCCGGTTGGTCTCGTACTTGTGAGATTCTCTGATCTAAGAGGACCTAACAATTGGTATCAGAGCTTTCGGTATGAACAAAACCCTTTTTGTTCTTGAGGATTTTGCAAGATTTAGCTCGTTTTGGTGAAGTTTTTGAAGATCGAAGGTTGCTTCTTGAGTGGAAACAACATTTGGAAGCTGATTTCATCCTCAGATTCATCATCAGAGATCATTTTCATCAGTTTCTGGGCTGTTTTTATTCAAAAACGGGAAGAACACTTCAAGAACATAAAGTCACTGTTCTTCATTTTTGGAGTTGATTTGCTGAGATTTGGAAGTTGTCATAGTTTTGAGTATTGATTCTCATCATAACACGAAGCTATTGGTGCATTCAAATCAGCATTTGGAGAAAATTGGCTGTTCATCATCTTCCTGTTCGTGGTCTGCTCTTCACAGGTTCAAATTTGATTTTTTTTTAAAGGTAGATTTATTTGCAATTGATGATTTTCGAGTATTAGTGACCTAAAACTAAGATCATTGAAGCAATCCAATCCCATTTTCATCAAGTATTGAATCCGTGTTAAGCAAATTAGTGGATTTTTGAAACTTTTCATAAACTCACTTTTTGATCTAATTGGAGGTGTTAAGCTCAGATTTGGATGTTGGTGAAGTTTTCACTATTGATCTAGATCATATTCCTAATCTATTGGAGCTTTCATTTCATCATTTTGAACAACTTTGATTTTCACCAAAATTCTCCATTGAAGAACAAGCTGTGATTTTTCTAAATTTTCATGTTTTGCTAATTTGACTGAATTTGTGTATGGTTGAGTGTGCTACAGGTTGTGAATTGATTCTAGATATATTCTGAAGCTTGTGGAGACATTCAAACTCCATTTTCATCAAATTTACAAGTTGCTAAAAATTTCAAGTTTACTAAATTTTTATGGATTTATCAAGTGTTGATAGACCTAAATCACTCCATACTGATTCTAATGATCAGAATATTGGCCATGAGTTGATTAAGGTTGGGGAAATCATCGATTGGACCATGAATGATCCTCACATAATCATTGCTAGATATGTTTTTGATCGAATAGCTCAAGTTCCTGAATTACCACCTCATGTGAAAACTGAAGCTTGCACTAATGAATGTCTTCAACTTGTTAAGAGTTATAGACAACATAATCAAGTTTTAGCTGATAGAGTTAATGCTAATAACCAAAAGGAAGATAGTTATTTGGCTCAAATCAAGTCACTAGAGGAGATGAATCAGAAATGTTTTGAAAATGAAAGATTTTTGAAAAATCGAGCTATTGATCTAGAACATGCATTGACTGATGCTAAACAAGCATTGACCAATGCTAGAAATGATTACAACCAAGTCAAGACTGAGATTAATAGGTTGAGATGGGCCAAGAATTACTTTAGTAGCATGTTTAATAGCTCAAGTAATCCTGCATCTCCCTTAAATCACAATCATGACTCGGTCCCAGGTATCATTAAGAAAAACATACCAAGTGCTGCCATACCTCATCTTGTTTCTTCTTGTGATAATCAGTTAAATGATACACCTGTTACTAAGGCCTCGTGCAAGTCTACTAGTGTTTCTATTGACAGGAATTCTAAGCAGAACATACAAAATAAAGCCGACTTGCTAGCTACAATAGAAGATGAGAAACCGGGAATCTCATTCAATGCCAATGCTAGCAAAGTTAAAAATAAAAAGAAAAAGAAGAATAAACACTCCTCTTCAAAGTTTGATGACAGAGACATTGTGCCTGATCCACATGGGTTGCATAAACACTTTGTCAAAGCCGGTCAAGCTGAAGCAAATATGAAGGAAACTTCCAATCTGCAAGTCAAAGAGGATGTAAACGGCAAAGTCAAAATTACCACTACAGTCAAATCTTCAAAACGCAAGAAGAAAGTCTCAAAGAAATCTCAAGTGAACCAGAATGTAGAGTCTGATGGATCAAACAATCTAGAGACTCAGCAATCTGATGATCTTCACCTGATTAAAGTTCTGAACGGACTTAGTGTTGAAGATGTTGAACTGCCGGTGAAGGGGCTAGAAGTGCAAAATGAGGAACCCAGATCAGAAATGCATCGAGCTGCCTCCACTTCAGCCAGATTTGATAACCAAACTCATGCTCAATTTTATGGTTTTTCAAATCCATTTAGACCTGTTGGTTGTCATTTTTGTGGACAACTTGGACATACTGGTTGGGTTTGCGGCTACAATCCCTACTACCAGTACTATCACCAACCAACATTCGGTCAACACATGGGATGGAATTTCACTTATACTCCTTTGTATGGTTATGATCACTATGATAGTGGTTATGGATTTTATGATCCGTGGCCATCTGGAGTGTGGAGACCATATTTGAAGGAAATTGCCCCTGAACCGTCAACATTTGAGCAAGCACAAACCAATTTAATAAATGCTCAAAGAATGACTCGTTCTAAAAGAAAGAAGTGCAAACAAGTTTGGGTTCCCAAAACACCATCGGTTGAGCCCAAAGTTGTTTCAAATGAATCTACCCTCAACGCCAAGGATCCAACTCCATGAGTTGTGTCTACATTTGAATAAAAATTTTCATTTTTCAGGAGACACCAATATGGGTGACGTAAGTCAAACTGAGGAAGTTCTCCATTTTTATAAAATCAAAAACAAAAAAAAAATTGAAAAACCCAAAATCCCCGAAACTAAAGTTTTATCAAATTTAAGCATTGTTTGAGGGGGAATTCGTTGAATTCTGGTCACTCGATTTGATATATCCGGTGAAGTTCATTGTGTTTGTCTTGATATAGTGCAGGAATAGTTCCAGTTTCACTGATCTGTTTTGTAAAGCATCAAACGAGGGGGAATAACAACCTTTTCTCCATGACCGTGCCACTTGAAGCCTTACAAAATTATGTTGATGATCAAATGAAGACTAAAGTGTTGAAGATTTCTCTTGTTGATCCTGAATTATCTTAACTGCTGATTTGGTCGATCTCATCAAGTCTTTTTACACTCCACTTTTCTGCTGATTGCATCATCACAGTGTCAACCTTGCTGAACGGTTCCATATGCAAAATTTGTCAAGATTATCAAAATTCAACACAAAGAGCTTCACTGTGTCATTCTCAAATCATGAGTGAAGGAGGATACTTTGATAGGTAATTTGGACGATTAGTGTGGAAGATTTCAAAACAAATACAAAATTTGAAAAGCTGCAGAAATCACAAAAATATGTGTTTTTCAGTCTTGTCTTAATTTTTCTTAAATTCTGAAAAGTCTTGTGTGATCTATGGGAAATGATAGTACATCTACATGTACATGCCCGGCCATGAATTTGCTTAGATTAGGTCAGACAGTACTATTATATGATGTGTCGGTAGGCTCAGCTATCAATGGAGTAAGCTATGTCTTGTGATGCACTTAAACTAAAGTTTCAGAATTAATGATCCATTAAGTTCAAAAATACAGCCTTGGATATGTTCTTGTAAATTTATCCTGTTACTTGATTGCATTCTGTGAGGTCTTAAAACTTGTGCACACGTCATTTGTTTCTTCAGTGTTAAATGTCTGATTTCAAAACCTAAGCACAGAATATATCTGTTCAAACGGATATATGATGGCGCTTAAATGAGACTCATCTGCTTTGCGTCGGCAATGACCTTGAGTTCTCATCCGCTTCCATAATAAAACTGAGACACATCTGCTATGCGAAAGCATTGACCTTGTGTTCTCTTGCATCCGCCATTCCATCAAATAAAGTGAGAGATCATCTGCTATGCGAAAGCGTTGACCTTGATTCTCTCACATCGCCAAAAATACTCTTTTTTAGTCACAAATGAAGGAAAATCATGAGTTTGTGACTAATCCACGAAGTCAGATCATTTAAAACTCAAGAAAAGAATGGTTTTATTAAAGTTGTGTCACAGTACCTCCAGGTGTGTCTTGACAAATAGGTAAGAACTGCTGTGAACTTAGTTGCATATGGCTCTCATTACATTCAATTAATGCACTTAAAAGATAATCAAATTCACAGACATAAGTTGAAAGAAAAGATGCATGAGCTTAAGTGGATAAACAATACTGATGATCATGTTAGGCTATTCTGTACCTGTCTGAAATATGAAGTGTGTCTTGTGTTACAGGTAGATATGATCTCATATCGAGTACTTTTCGTAAAAATCTACAAAAATCAGAAAATTATAGAATTACAAAAATAGAGTCAATTTATGTGTTGTAGTTAGCTTCTTTTATTTTATTTTTCCAAAAAAAAAAAAAAAAAAAAAAAATTATCTTCCACACATATGTCGTTTGAGTTTAAATCTTAAGGATCCTGGATCCGGTATCTCTTCTGATCTTTGCAAATGTTTCAAGACAACGATCATGTTCTTGTTGACCCACATTGAATATCATCATCTTAGGGGGAATTGTTGGAACATCCAAGATGAGTGAAGATGAAGTCATTCAATGTATTTGTTCCAAATGGGTCAAAACGGGTCAAGTCTCTGAAACATGAAGATTTCAAGGATTTACGTATTTACCGAGTTTGAAGTTAATGATGAGACGAGAAAATCATTTTCAAGGCAGAACCGAAATTCCTTTTTAGAGGACTTGATGATTTTGGAGATTTTGAAATTCAAGTTCTCTAAGAACAAAGTTAGAAGACTTGTTTGTTTGCTCTTAGCGAACTTGTTTGTTTGCTCTTAGCGAACTTGTTTGTTTGCTCTTAGCGAACTTGTTTGTTTGCTCTTAGCGAACTTGTTTGTTTTGCTCTTAGCGAACTTGTTTGTTTGCTCTTAGAGAACTTGTTTGTTCTTAGAGAACTTGTTTTGTTCTTAGAGAACTTGTTTTGTTCTTAGAGAACTTGTTTTGTTCTTAGAGAACTTGTTTGTTCTTAGAGAACTTGTTTGTTCTTAGAGAACTTGTTTGTTCTTAGAGAACTTGTTTTGTTCTTAGAGAACTTGTTTGTTCTTAGAGAACTTGTTTGTTCTTAGAGAACTTGTTTGTTCTTAGAGAACTTGTTTATTCTTAGAGAACTTGTTTGTTCTTAGAGAACTTGTTTCGAGATTATCACAAAGATTATTTCCGTCATCATCGTCAACTTCAAGAAACTCAAGCGGCACGCAAGTCGAGATTTAGCCAAGCCGACTTAGTGGATCGTTTACCTCAAACGCAGCTTATTTTATTTAACTTTGTTTCACTCTTTGTTGTTGCTATATATAGAACACTTAGGTTATTTTGAGAAAGGGGGTGAGGTAGCCTAAGTGTGTGTTTTCTAAGGTGTAATCTTCATATTTCCTCTCAACACTTGTAACCTTTGAGTGATCTTGAAATAGCAATAAACATTGAGAATTTTATATTGTGTTCTTCGTGTTCTTCATTGATTGTGTGATTGAGCTTCTTGATCGACCCGGATTCCGCACCCGGTTGGTCTCGTACTTGTGAGATTCTCTGATCTAAGAGGACCTAACATTTGTTAAAGTTTTGTGTCAAAGTGTTAAACTCATAAAGTTCAAGGGGTTAATGTGTAAATTTTTTAAAAAGGAGAGAGGAGGTAAAGAACCGGTCGGTTCCTCCCTCTCCTCACTTTTCCCTTGTCTTCCTCCTCTCCGCTAAACCCTAACCACCGGCCACCTTCATCACCTCCAGCACCGATCACCACCGTCGCACACCACCACCATCATCGCCTCTTCTTCACGACCTCACTACCACCTCCTACGCTCGAAATCCATCGTCGAAACAACCCCATTCTAAGTGAGATGGCACCCCATTTGAAGAGGTCTGCAAAACCCCCAAAGGAGGAAGTCGGGTATGTGCTTTATTTTTGTTTATTTTAGTTGGGACGGGAAAGAAATCAGGTCTAAAGGTGATTGTGGTTGAAATCGAGTGTTAAAACATGAGAAAATAGATTGTCAGGTCTGTTGTGAAGAAGATCATACTTTTGGATCGATCAGGGGCTTTTTGATCAGGCTGATAAGCTTTTCAATCAGCCTCGGTGCGTCTCGATCGAGAAATCTCAGTAACTTGAGACGTTTTGGTCGAGGTTGGTACTTTTCGATTGAAGGTTTATGCTTTTCGATCAAAGCCCAGGCTTTTCGATCGAAGCATAAGCTTTTCGATCGGTGACCTCGGTAACATTCAAACTTTTCGATCAGAAGGAGGCTTTTCAGTCAAAAACCTAGTTTTCGATCGAAAAGGTACCTGATGATGTGTTTCACTTGGTTTTGTTCCATTTTTAAGCCGTTATGCTGTCATTTTTTCGAGAAATTTCAAAACCCTAAACCTTTAAGGGTCAATTTGTGTTATTGTGGTTCTAATTGATAGTTGTTTGTTTTGGTTTATCTACATTTGTGATTGTAGGGACTTAGAGTTTGTCAAGGACCACAACATTGTGGCATATCTACTGGATCCACCTGCTGATTATAAAGAGAAGTACAAGTCTATGATTAAATGTTTAAAGAAATGCTGCTCGCATTACGCCCTAACTGCTAATCTAGTCATTTGCAAGAGGATACAACAAGAATTTTGGAAGACAGCATTCGTTTCAGATGATGAGAAGCAGATTATAGCAGAGATCCAAAACACAAGTGTGATATTAACTGAGGAAAACTTCCGACATGCACTCAGATTGAAAGACACAGCCTCAAATCCTATTTCACTGGATAAGGAGATTGTTACATAATGCTTGCGAGAAGTTGGTTGTTATGCAGAGTAATTCGCCAAAAATGAAAGCCCTTATTCCACCCTACTGGAGGATGCTGGCACACTACTTGCAAAAGTGTGGCATTGCAAAGAAGAGTTCTACGGATCAACTAAATCAGGTGCACACCCATGAAATGGTGTCACTTGTTAGAGGCATGAAGTTTAACTGGTCAAGACTGATCTTTGAAGATATCAAGGCAGTGGTAAAAAGAGATAAGAAGTTTGCTGCAGTTCCAAGATTCATTCAGATGGCCTTGGACACCAGATACCCTAATCTGAGAAAATCTCGTGACACACATGATACAAAGCCAATGGGGATTGATTATTTTCCCAATGATAAATCCCAAGAAGAAGTTAACTGATAAGGTCCCCTTTGGAAACAAGTTTGGGGAATTTGCTGATATTGCCAGAGAGGAGGTCCTGCTTCAGAGAAATGTTGTAATTGAAGAAGAACATGACCTGCCTGCTTTACAGAAGCGTGTTACTGAACTTTCTGATAGTGATGAGTGGGAAGAATTTGACCTGGGAGATGTGCAGATTGAAGCTTTACACTTTGATGGTAATGATGCCAATATCAACTATGACACGTATCTTGACGACGTGGAAGTGGAAGAAGAAGAGATAGAGACTATTAAAGATCAATTGACAAGAAAACGGAAAGCTATAGAGGATCCTCCCCTCGGTACTTCTTTTACAGATGACATGACTGAACAGATTAAGGTTGCTACACAACACCTTACCGAAGCCTTGAATGACCCAAGAAGGAGACGATTGGACCCGAGAGTGCCTCTTCCTACTAGCACTGGATCCGGTCAATCATCCTCCTCCTCTCAACCCACAACCCAAGATAAAGGGAAAGTTGTAGAGACAGCTGAATATAGACTTGAAAGAGAGCTTAGATTAGAAATAGCTGAGCTCATAGCCCAGAATCAAGCCCAGAGTGAAGTAATTGGAGATTTGATAGATATACAAAAAGTGCACAACATTGAGTTTCAAAATCAGAAGAAAGTTAATTGAGAATTCTCAAGACAGATTAGAGAGTTACACAAACTGATCAGACAGATTAACTCTACTGGATCAAGTAAGACTCAGTCAAAGAAAAATGATAAAGGAGATCCGGGAAGTAAAGAAAGTGGTTCAGGAGCAAGTGGTGTGACACCCGGCGAAAACACAGGTATTTTCTGGACAAGCACAAACACGAGCAGTCATTTATTTTAAACATACACGCATTCACACATCCTTTAGTGTTCCTAGACGTGTCTGTGAGTCCATGAGCATGCACACTTGAGTCGGTCGTAAAGTGAACGAACATAAAGTGTGAAAAGTATATTATATGATTTATGTGATCTTACAAATTAACTTACGTGAGCATGATCTCATCACAATGTGCTAGTAATTAGATGTGAATTGCGATGGTTAAAAAAATGTTATAATAATAACAGATAAATATGATAACAAGATATCCAGGGGGTTCAAATACGTGGGATACTCTTGAATTGGGTAGGACTCGGAAACCGAAAGCCCATAAATCCATCCTAGAATTTATGAACAACCCACTCTTATCATACCTCTATATCACCAAACCGTAAGAAACCTTCCCTCTTGTCTCTTTGATCACGGCAGAAATCCCCTCCACCTCCTCTCGACTTTGCCTTCTTTAGGAAACCAGTGGTAGCCACGAACGGAATGGAAACCACGGAAAGGATCGCAAGCATCAAGGATGCACTCGAAATCGCTCGAACGCATAGATAGAAGGTGATTCTTAGGAAGTCATCTGGTTGCATTTCATTTTATACTTTCTTGCCGAGCACCCTAAGGTGAGTTCACTGCCCTGCTTTTTAAGTATCTCCTTTGGGGGAGAAAATATGCTTACAAACATACATACAAACATGCTTACAAACATTGAGATCTGGTAATTCAGTTATACTCTCTTTCCACTGATGTGCTTACATAACACGCTTAAAAGTTCTTAACATATCGGACCGTTAATATATGGATTATAGAGAGGAGGTATTGAGTAGTACTACTGGGTCTGACAAACTCCGCCCAGGTTAGTCGTTCTAACTTGACTAGAGGTCAAACCTCGCCCAGGTTAGTCGCTCTAACTTGCGAACGTATAGTGGTAATGAAACACACCTAGCTAGCTAACGATATAACTATTATTACATTTTTACAAACTATTGAACTTGCATTTTGTTTAAACCTTTGAACTCACCAACCTTTGTGTTGACACACTTTAGCATGTTTTCTCAGGTATCTAGGTTCGGAGCACGATTAGGACACACGCATCTCATATGGGTCTGAAATTCGGTTTAAACCATATTGGGTTATTTATTTCTTATTAAATTTTTGGGCGTGTCTTATGCGCAACGTATTTACATATCTTTATATATGCTTCCGCTTGTGTTAAAAATTGTTTTCTTGCATAGTTTAGTATGGCTAATGACTCAGGTCCTGGTTTGTCACACGCCTCACGATTATACTCCGCCGGTGGATTTTGAGGGTGTGACAGATTGGAATCAGAGCCATTGGTTATAGTGAACTAGGTCTTGCATGTAGGCCAACTATAGCCTTAGAGTTGCATTAGTCATACATGAGAACACACACTTGATATTTATTTTGTGCAAGCATTTCATTCATTATATATGTGTATATATATATATATATATATATATATTATGTTAAAGACATGGACGGTCAGTCATTTTCCCCTGCACCTTCATCCCCTTCATCATTCGGAAACGGCAAGAAGCCAACACTTCAACACACATCATCAACATCATCTGAACTGAAGAAGCATCGTGCGAATTCAATCAATGACGCTAACACCTATGAAGGACCTACGTATAATTACCATCCTGAAGAAGACAACGGAGACTGGAAGTGGTACATTAACTTTGTGGAAAGTTGGATTCATCAAGAGGATGTGCCCCCGCCACCATCAGCTGACATGTTACCTTCTACTCGCACATTGCCAATCCTACCTTATCACACAGATCAAGCCCTCGCAATAGTCGTGGCCCGTGTGCACCATGAACTAGGGGACATATGAAGAACTTCAAGCACAACTACAAGTATTCTCAATCACGAGAGGGACAGCAAGGATCGTTTTAGACAAAATTCATCATGAACTAGGTGTGGTCGATAAGCACCACACTGATTGGCAACTTATGCTAAGCAAACGACTAGATGGACTGAATCTCAGGGTAATGGAAGTTGAGAAGCGGGCTGTCGTAGCTGAGGATCGCTGAGATGGCTGAGGCTAGGAGCAGTGGCAACAGAGGAAATGATCGCTAACGCACTGCAGGTTCAAAACAACGTTCCTGAGGAGGAGGGTTCCGTTGTCTCTACAACTCGTAACAACATTTAGTTTAGCTTGAAACTAGATGGGAAGAATGTTCCTATCCAACTAAATACTTTTGAATTTTAATGTCTGACTTAGAATATATTTGTGAGTGGTTTGCAAATTTATCTGAATTAGAATTATTATTTGGAATATGGTGTTGTGTTCGAACATGTGTTGAATTCTTAATATATATCTAGATGGTATATTATACAAATTTTTAAAGTCATTTTGGATATTTGTGATTAAAGAACGATGCTTGGACGTACTGAGCAAAGCGGAGGTCATGGAAACATCACACTGTCAGCTGCTGAAATCATGACACTGATTAACGACATAATAAATGCAAGCCTAGAAGTCCATGCCCAAACTGAGAACAAAGGAGGAATTGGGGTGAGCGCGTACAAGGCGTTCATGGACTGCAGACCCCATACATACACACGTGAAACTGGAGCCATCGGACTTCTCAGATGGGTTCAAGAAATTGAGACCATATTCACACGGTGCAACTGTCTTCCTGCTAACCAGGTGAAGTTTGCTTCAAGAAATTTGGAGGGACCAGCCCTCGTATGGTGGATTTCACAGGTATAAATGTTAGGACTTGTGGATGCAAGTACCATATCGTGGGAGGAGTACGAGAATGCGATTAAGGAGGAATATTATCCTCAATAAGAGATCCATAACCTAGAGGGAGAATTTTGGAAACTGCAAACGGATGGCTCCGAGATAGAAGCATACACTACACGTTCTAATGGGCTGGCCACTCTATGCCCGAAATTAGTGGAACATGCGCATGAGAGGATTGAAATGTATATCGTCGGTCTAGCTCTAGAGATCTGAGAAGGAGTGACGTTTTCCTACCCCACAACAATTCAACAGGCCATCCATATAGCCCACAAGCTCAAAGATCAAGAAGTAAACCAGGATATCCTGCCTAGGCGGGGTGTAATGACTACTGCCCTGGATAACAAAAGAAAGTGGGATGGCAAAGACAACAATGCGTCATCTTTAAATCAACCGTCGTATAAACGAGGAAAATTTAACAAAGACAGGGCCATAAATCAGAACATCTCTGGCAAACAGGATCAGAGTGCTTACGCTGGAAAATAACCACAGTGTAGTAAATATGATTATCACCACCGAGGGCAGTGTAGTAAGTATCGATGCAAACAATGTGGAAAAATGAATCCATTTTGCAAAGGATTGCTAGGGTGAGGCACAAGGAAAGCAGCAGCAACAACAGGGTTGTTACGAGTGCGGAAAAACATGACATTTCAAGAAACACTGTCCATAGATGAAGCAAAGCAAAGGGAAGTGGCACTAGCAGCAGTCGTATTGGGGATGAAGCAAGAACTATTCCAACGCGATCCCCAATAAGTTTCCTCTGAACAAATTTCATACTAACATACTGGTTTGACACTTGTACTATTATATGTTCATATCGCAAATCGTGGTAAACTATTTAGGACAGAACCTGCTGAACTAGGATCCATTTGCTCCATAGAACAAGTACCCTTACCCCTAACCAATGACTGGTTCGACCAGCATGAGGAGTCGAACTCCTATTCAAGGATTAAAATTAAGACTAGATCATTATCATCCAAGGATAACGGAGAAGGATATCTCCAAAACAACGTTCCACATGGGGCTTGGACACTTCGAATTTTGAGACATGCCTTCGAAATGACCAATACATCTGCATACCCATGGACTCTATATGTACACTATATAAAATCGTACCATGGAAAATTTGACACTGCCTACATAAATGATATATGAACCTACACCAGAGACAAGGGAGAACATCAGGAACAGTTGCGATTGATCCTGTAACAATTGAGACAAGAGAAGCTATACACTAAGTTCTCAAAACACGACTTCTAGATTCGGAAGGCCAAATTCCTAGTGTACGTGGTTAAAAAGAATGGATCATATGTTGAACCAGAAAGGGTCGGGGCTATCAAGGACAGGGAGGCACCCAGGACTCTAACAAGGGTGCGGAAGTTTCTAGAATTAGTTGGATACCACAAATGATTCACCGAGGAGTATATTGGTTACGCTTCACACTAGTTAAAGATTCACGAGTGGAACTACACTACCTATGATATAGAACCTTGAGCTAATGGCATTTACATTTGAAAGTTAGGGAACACTACATGTATGGCACTAGGTGCACTACCTTCAAAGATTATAGTAGTCTAAAAGAGATTACGCAAGCAAGTATTCACAGACACAACGACATGTGGCGGAGCACTATGTCCTCGTTATCATTATGAGCCCTTATCATATCTTATCATATCTCTAAACTCACCTACATACCAATCAGAGGGAAGGCGGTTCTGGTAGGCAACTAGTACACTTTTGGAATACCAAAGGTGTGGTGGGTCAGCTGCGGTACACCCTATATATAAACACTAATGGTGCTTTGGAAGTGGGACTAGGAGTCAGCCAAGAACTAGTTCTAGATATCATAGAAGCAAGTCTAGCACCGTAGCTGGTTCCCTGAGTATAAAGGAAACCCCTTAATTTAATCAACCTCGGACGTTCCAACTCACTATATACACGGCACCGCTAGAGCAAACTCGGGACGCTTAACTAGAGGAACTTTAAGAAACTAATGTAGGGACGGGATTCTTACGAGAAAACGATAAACTCTTTAAGGGAGAACTGGATGACATTCGTCAATATATGAGGGTTCTGGTACTAGAATCTCATAAAGCGAGTAACGTATGAAGCTCATAGTTGGTATGGATAAACGGTACAAACATTGGAAAGTACTCTACTAATGACTGATTTGAAAGCCAAAACTAGAACTTGTGTGGGCAAGTGTCTGATTCAACCCAAGGTTAAGATCCAACATCAGCAGTTATCCAAACTATAACAATCGGAAACATTCTAAGGTGAAGTGGAGACAAGAATCTATGGACACCAGCGCCAAACTACCTCAAACATCAGGCGGAAGTGATACGGTCTAGGTGATCGTTGGTCAAAGGACTAAACCTACACACTTTCTAACGATCAAAAGGACTGGCAGAATGGAGAAATTATTTTAGTCCTGCAGGTAAAAGATCCTCTCACGGCATGAGGTGACACTTCACTCATATCGGGTCGCGATATTTAATTTACATCTCATTCCGGAAAGCAGTACAGAAGGCGTTGGGAACATGCCTAGACACGAGCTCTACGTATCATCCTCAAACCTATGAGCGGAGTGAACGAACCCATGAATATCATCAGGAAACATGCCTAGGGCATGTTCGATGGATTTCGATAGCAACTAAGAAATGCTCTGACACTTGGCAGAGTTCGTTACAACAACAATTGACACACTAGCATTTAGAATGCACCATTTGATGCAATCCTACGGACAAAAGTGTAGGTCACCTCCCTAGTGGGCAGTGGTTGGTGATACTCAGCTCATGGACCCTAAGTGGTGAATACTGGAGAGGATCATGAAAACCCGAAACTGTATGGCAGGGTCTTGTGAGCCTCAAAGGAGTTATGCAAACATCCTATTGAAGGTGTTACCCTGGTAGGGGTCATTCGTTTTCGGAAGAAGGGCAAACTAAACTTAACATATGAGGAATTATTCGAGATCGCAAATTGAATTAATCTGGTAGCATGAGAGTAGAACTACCGAGAGGTTGTAAATGTACACGTATTATACGCCATGTCTTCCTGCATCTAACTAGAAGAGCGGTTATCACACGAAACACACACCATTTCACTCGAGGAGTTGAAACCCGGTGAACAATCACAACTCACTGGAAGCCAGTGAAAACAATGAGCCGAATCAGGAAACAACGCGAATATATAAATGTATCACACTTCAAGTTTCGTTGGAAACTTGAGGCAAAGATCGGTGATCACAGTGAAACACGACGATCAGAATATATGAAAAGTATACACAATTATTCGAACAGACAAACGCCGGTCAACGAAAGTAACATTTAAATTCAGGGACGAAATTTTTTTTCAACAAAGGGGATGATGTGACAACTGAAAGATTTCTTTTCTTTGTGGCTAACAAACGAGCAACGATCTTAATATTCGGGATGAAAATTCCTTCAACAAGGGGATGATGTGACACCTGGCAAGAACACATGTATTTTCCGGACAAGCACAAACACGAGCAGTCATTTATTTTAAACATACACACATTCACACATCCTTAAGAGTTCCTAGACGTGTCTGCGAGTCCATGAGCATGCACACTTTAGTCGGTCGTGAACGTTGGGTGACTAATTAACAAAACACTAAAATGAACGAACATAAAGTGTGAAAAGTATATTATATGATTTATGTGATCTTACAAATTGACTTACCGTGAGCATGATCTCATCCCTATGTGCTAGTAATTAGATGTGAATTGCGATGGTTAAAAAAGTTATAATAATAACAGATAAATATGATAACAATATATCCATGGGGGGATTCAAATACATGGGATACTCCTGAATCGGGTAGGACTCGGAAACCGAAACCCCATAAGTCCCTCCTATAATTTATGAACAACGCACTCTTATCATACCTCTATATCACCATACCGTAAGAAACCTTCCCTCCCGTCTCTTTGATCACGGCAGAAATCCCCTCCACCTCCTCTCGACTTTGCCTTCTTTACGAAACCGGTGGCAGCCACGAACGGAAGGGAAACCACCGAAAGGATCGTAAGCATCAAGTACGCACTCGAAATCGCTCGAACGCACGGATCGAAGGTGATTCTTAGGAAGCCATCTGGTTGCGTTTCATTTTATACTTTCTTGCTGAGCACCCTAAGGTGAGTTCACTGCCCCGCTTTTTAAGTATCTCCTTTGGGGGAGAAAACATGCTTACAAAAATACATACAAACATGCTTACAAACATTGAGATCTGGTAATCCATTTATACGCTCTTTCCACTGATGTGCTTACATAACATGCTTAAAAGTCCTTAACATATCGGACCGTTAATATATGGTTTATAGCGAGGAGGTATTGAGTAGTACTACTGGGTCTGACAAACCCCGCCCGGGTTAGTCGCTCTAACTTGACTGGAGGTCAAATGGGTGTAAAATTTGTCCTAATCAATGCCCTTGTTCGTGTTAGACAAGGCGGGAAGGCAACAAACACAAACAGTCACGCTTCGGTTATAGTGGTAATGAAACACAGCCTAGCTAGCTAACGATAGAGCTGTGATTGCATTTCTGCAAACTCTTGAACTTGCATTTTGTTTAAACCTTTGAACTCACCAACCTTTGTGTTGACACACTTTAGCATGTTTTCTCAGGTATCTAAATTCGTAGCATGATTAGGGCGCACGCATCTCATATGGGTCTGAAATTCGGTTTAAACCATCATATGGGTTATTTATTTATTTCTAGATTCGGAGCACGATTAGGACGGCGTGTCCATTGAAATACTACAAATGTTGGACTCAATTCTATTCTTAGACGATGGTGGATTTGATCAAGCTGTATTAAGCACCTTTCTTTAATCCATCTAGGAATGATTATGCTGAGCATTTCTATAAGAAATTAAAGAAGGTAGTTCTGAGTAACTTCAATAATTTTGATGACTTTCCTCACAAGAACTCTTACACAAAGAGATACAGGGAGGTGGATGAGAAGAACACTAAGAAGACGTTTTCTAATGTGTTGTATCCTATCACGGAGAAGACTAAAACAATCCCACTTCCACTTAGACTTCTAGAAGGCTGCTTGGATGATCTTCAGACATGGGCATATAGTGATTATACAGGTGAAGCCAAAATCATTTGCAAGTCGAAGACTATGAATATGCTGGAAGTCCATGATCTACTCAGGTTCTATGAAAAGGATATTATGGTGCTGAGAAAAAACCATATTGAATGCCTCACCGGAGAATGAAGAATATGCCAAGGCATATACAAGAGGAGTGGCAAAGATTGTTCAAGAGAAGCTTTTGCATTAGATATATTTTGGGCTTATTTGTAATTGTAATTGGGCTAACATAAGTGCGTTTAGTGGGTTAATAGTGGTCCATTCGGTTTTTCTCATGTGGGCCGAAATTTTGTAGCTAGGAGATGACTTGTTTATCAAGTTGGTCATTCCTATATAAGGAACCTATTGTTAACTAGTTTAGGGTTGTTGTTGTGTGTGGGACAAAGGGTGTTCATCGAAATTCTCATAGAGAATTTCGACTTTCACAAGTGTGTAGCAATCGGTTTTCATCAAGTGATCTTCAACTGGTTTGTGTTTTCATATTGTTTTCATCGTTACTTTACTATATTATTCGTTTGTTCTTGAATCACCTTTAGTCACCGGATTCCGCACGGAGATTATTGGATTAGATATCGCGTGAGGAATCGTATTGATCCTTACAGTGCACCAGTGGTGCAACCACAGGCAAATCCTGAGCCTATTGCTCCAGTTGACAACCATGTGTTACCAGCAGTGGTTCAACCCCCAACGGTCAGTCCTTTCTCTTTCAAACAAGTCCCGCCTAAAAAGAGGAAGAGAAACTCAAAATTTGTCAATACTTTAGTCATTTCATCCCCTACCAGTGATCCAGAAAATCCTGAAAAAGGGGGTGCAAGGTCTACTCCACCTGCGCAACCCAAATCCACCCAAACTGTAAGCCCTGCCAAGGACAAAGTCCTTAGGCAGAAAAGATCCAAAAGGGATAGCCAAGCAACAGGTGACTCTCCTAAAGGAGATGAACCTATAGGGTTGAATGTACTTTGCTCATTCTTTAGCAAAACTCCAACAAGACCAAGTCAGTTTACACCTCAAAGTGAAGGTGGTGACATTTTCTGTACTTCTTATGATACATTATCTCCAGAAACCATATTTGCAAGAGATGTGTTGAAGAGTCTCAAAGAAAAATCACCCCAACCATACTTTGGTAAGGAGTTCAGCCATAGGAGTATAGACATGGCTGATGTGAAAAGGGTTGCCACTACACTTGAATCCCCACTGGATCCAGTGGACAGTGGTAACATAGATAAGACCCAATTCATGGCAACTAGACCATCTTCTGACCCAAAGGCACCTTTATTGGCGCCCGAGGTAAATAAGGATGTGACTAGGAAACCCAGGAGCCAAGACAACCAGGGTGAGGGACATGATCAAGCAAGGCTTGATGGTCCTTCTTTGCTCAAGGATATTGATTTCAAACCAATGGAGAGCAAGTTTCACTAAATGAATTAACGGTTTTGTACCAAAACTTACAAACATAGTTTACTTTGCTTTCACAAACTGTGAAAATGCAGGGTGAAGAATTGAAGCAAATCAAGCATCAACAGGTTCCTTATGCAAAACAAGATGTCACCAGAACCTCAAGCTCAAATCTAAAGCCATCACTCCACCAAAAGAACTTGGTACAAATGAAGATGATGCTACCAAAATGGAGGGGTATAGGGCCTACAGAGAAGAAGATTTTACTAAATTTGACTGGTATACAAGAGTACCCAAGAAGGTTAGATTGAAGCTATTTTAATCTGTGGGAAGATAGCCATTTACAATTGAAGAAGCATAGAGAAAGGTCTCAATACCTGACATCCTTGTTGTGGCCCCACACAAAGACAATCTAAAGGAACTTTTTCTCTTCACTATGATAGCTACAGGAGCTCTTCTTGCCTCTATAAGAGAAATTCAGCAAATTATTAAAAGAGACTTTATTACCCTTGAAATGAGGGCAATTGCTGAAGAAGAAGGCGTTGATCTTGATGTTGAGATAGAAGTGATGGATTAAGATGATGATGATAACAATGGTGATGATGGAAATGGAAAGAAAGATGATGAAGAAGTTCAAAGTGTGTTGTACGAAGACACTACTGACAAAGATTAGAATATTCAAGATATCAATAAAGATGTGTACAAAATTGATAAGGATATTGCTGATGAACAAATAAAGATGTCTTGAAGGATTATAGTGATCTGATTGATCCCGAGGTAAATGATGAAGTTACCTCGGAAGCTGAAGAAGTTATCTCGAGAGAACATATTACTCCGGGTGAACAATTTACCTTGAAAGAAAATGTTATCACGGGAGATCAAATTATCTTGGAACTGGCTATTGTTGCTGCTGCTGATCAAGTTACCTCGGAGCAAACAGTTACTCTGGAGGATGAAACTAACACTCTTATGTTGTTTGCAGCAAACACATAGCGGCCAATCAGGTTTGAGTTTACTCAAGCAAACATTTGGGAAGAAGCAGAAACACTGGCAATGCTACATGCAAAAAGGATTTATCAAGGAATCAGCTTTTCTTGGTTAACTTCTGCTCCTTCTCCTCCTGTTGAACCTGAACAAATTCTGATGATTGAAACTCCTCCATTAGATTTGGGAGGTGTTAGAGATGAAAGAAGATATCTCATGAAATTTGGACCTTACTTCCCAACAACAAAAGACTATTCAGAAATTGTTCATGTGGCTCCTTCAACTCCTATGGAGGATATAGTAAGAGATATTTTGGCCAACTACTGGGCCAAATACAAGCCAGGAACAGGTGAAGTAAAGATCAATTCAGTGGCACCATTTGTCAAGAGAGCTGCCATCAGTGACAAAGTCGTACCCTACCCTACTGACAATCCAAATCTTGGGAAGGGTAAGAAGAAATGACTGATGATGAACTCCTGATAGTCAGAATATGAGAAGAAGTTCAAACCTGCCTACAAGAATGTATCATCTCCTGAAAACAAAACAGACTGTTCAAGAACAGTATTTATTCCTATTCTTGACAGGCATGGTGAAGATCATGATGGGAGAAGAGAATGTGACAAGGCATTATCCAGATAATTCAATGAAAGAATGATGAGTCACATAGCTTAACTGAAGAAATTCAGGGAACTGAAAAGAAGAAGCAGAGAAGGTGTAAAAATTCCTGTAAAACTATTTGAAGCAGAGAAAGAAAAGGCCACAGAAACTACAAAGCTTCTAGATTGGCAAGCGACCACCTTACTTGACAGTGATGTAAGTATGATAAACTCTGTACTTGCAGCTGATTTAATTGAAAGAATGGAATATGATATTATAAAAGAAGCCAAAAGAAGGTCTGTAGAAGAAAGGAAGACGAAGCTAGACCAAGCCAAATAAAAGAAGCATCAACCATTTATTGAAGAAGCCAGCATTGTTGTAAACAAAGAAAAGGAACAGATCAAGCTATCTGCAAATGATGCTAACTGGGAGTTACTGAAAAGATGGAAAGACATTATCTTAGCTAGAGGATGGGTCACCACTGAAGCCATTAGCTTGACCTCTGCTAATGATTTATGTGATTTAATGTCAATGGTAGTAGAAGAAGAAGGAAATCTCAGGCTCAACCAATGACTTGAAGCTGATAATATCACTCATGAGCAATTAAAGACTAAGCAAACACAGAAAGTTATCAAAGCTCCTCTTACAAAAGCAGAAGAGACAAGAGCACTCAAAAGGTACTTCATTGAGATTTTAGGAGAGTAAAAGAACACAATCAATCCCTGTTCTTTGAATACTCTAAGAGACAGGTATAGTGAGATAAGAAAGGAGCAATCTAGGATATCAGAAAGAACAAGAATCCCTAGATCTCCAGGAGCTTTCTCAGGTAACCTTCTCTTCCTCTTAAACCTATGAGTCTCATAGACTCACTTCTTAGAAATACACCCTCTACTCCACCCACTACCACACAAATCTCCACCATTCCTATCAAAAGAAACCCACCCAGGGCCAGCAGACCTCAATTCTCAAAGCCACCAACCAAAATGTCCAAACCTAGCAAACCCATTCCACACAACCAATTTCCACACAACCAACCTCAGCACCTACTGAAGCAACCAACCCTGTGAACCCACCAGAACCCATTACAGGTACATCAAGAAGAAGGAAATCAATGGCAAAAAGGAAAAGATCTCAAGTCATTTCCTCTAGTTCTGACTCATCTTCAGACAAGAAACAACCTGAAGATATGCATACTGATAGAAGAAGAATTCTTTCTTGGAAATTTGATGAAGACTCAAGTTTCTACCTGTTCACTACAACCACCAACAAAGTTCTAAGACTCAGTAGCAATGAAGTGTTCACTACTTTTTCAGCCTTAGAACTTGGTGATATAAGAAGTGCAGCTGGTTATGGCAAAAGACTAAGTGCTCAAGAGCAGTCCCTCATGATGAAGATAAGGATGCACTTTGACACAACAAAAAGGGAAACTTCGTCTGCTATCAGAACTGACTGTCCTGTTACTCATGTGGAATTGGATCTAGCTACTGACAGTTACATTGTACACAGAGCTGATGGATCATTCACACGACACAGAGAGATAAATCCAGGTGAATGGAACTTTAATGATCAGAAAACTATAATAGATTGCATGCTCACAAACAGACTGTTCAGATTTGACATGACAAAGGATCAGTAGAAGGAATCAGCTTTGCTAAAGAAGTTAGTTTCTTTTCGTTCAAGATAGTTTTAATCGTTTTGTTTTTCATTTAGTATGATATTCGGAAGATTTTGGAAGCATCATCTTAGGGGGAGATTGTAAGGAATTATTTCTCCTGAAGAAATGATGTTGATCGGTTAAACATGTTATCTAGGAAGAATAGAAGGCCGGAAATAAGTTACCTCGGAAGAACAGACTGCCCGATATAACTTATAGTTACTTCGGAACATTTTACCTCAGAAGCCTATTTTACCTCGGGAGCCCAGTTTTATCTCGGACAGTGGATATGCCTAAGATAACTTATGTTACCTCGGTAAGGCTAGTTATCTCGGACATCAACTTGACCTGCTCCACTTGTCTCTGACATATCTGATCCAGTTTCCCGCCATTCTCTTAACATGAAGCTGGCACGATCATCTTCTAGACTAGTTTAATATTATTCTAGTTCATGTATCTTTACTTGACGGTCTAGATGATCGTTAGAGAAATCAAGGTTTCTCTTGATTTCTTAGGGCACTATATATAGACACTTGTAACTATGATTTAAACAAGCAAGTGTAAATCACTCTGTAATGTATTTCGAATATGCAAGTTATAATACAGTGCTCAGTTTTATTCATATTATTGTTATACTTTGTATTCGATTTCATATTACTTTACTTCAAACAGAGCATAAGAATTAACTTGTTTCCGCCTAGTTAATTCTAAGTAAAACCTTGTGATTGGTTCAACTCTGTAACCAGAATTCGATCCTACATAGGTTCTGGTTCAGGATGCAAAGATGATGGGCTGCAATATTTAAATGATGAACCTGATAATGATCTGGAAGGCAATACTAGTGGAGGTCCAGGCCCAACTGGAGCATCTAGCTCGGGTGCTGGTACTTCTATAGCCCATGGGGAGTCAGATTCCAGAGATGCGGTGCCAATTACTTCAGTCCCATCGAATCAAGCTGTAAAGAGCATAAAAGATATCAGTATTATACTTGAAGATGGAGAGTTTTTCTGTGAACTCAACCAAGAACAAATTCAAGTGATCTTCGATTTAAACGACGAGGAGATGAAGAAATCTGCCGAGGCTAGACTCGAAATTTATGAGTCATCAGAATCAAAGGCTGAAGATGATATTTTTGATGAGGAGATTGATGTTGAAGACATAACATAGGAGGAGTATCCAGATCTGTATTTAAACTTCAACAACAACTCAACTGATGATGACTTTGAAGTTTTCCCAAAGGAAAAGGGTGATGAAGCTGAGGTAGAGCTGAAGAAGAAAGAAGCTGAACAACCTGAAGACCCTGTTGCCAAAGAGGTTAAGGAACAGAAATAACGATGGGCTTACAATGATTACATGAAGACATTCTATGCCAATTATGTTCCACCTCCAAAACCGATCAAACAGAGAAGGCATGTGAGGTTCAAGGGTCAGGTGTCAGGTGAAATTATAAGATGGATGTATGCGGCAAGTCTGAAGTGTTATGGGTTTAAACGTCAGCATGGTATTCAATACTTCAAGCATGCAACAGACTTTAGTTCTTTACTAGTTTGGGATGTTCAAGAGCTTACAAGAAAACTTTTCTGTAACTACGGAGGTGATTGGAGGGGTTTGTACTTCAAGCATCAAGTAGAGGAAGAATGCAATTTTGGATTTCAATATCTAAAGCCTCAAAAACCGAAAAGGGGCGTGAACATCTGACCAAGATACATCAGAAAACTGGAAAGAAGCTGATAGTACTTACTTTCAAGAAGAAGCCCAAAATTATGAAGAAGATTCCATTGATGAAGATGGAGTTGGATTTCATTAAAAACTTGTAATGGTGGTACTATAATGAAAAGACCGAAGAAGCTGTGATAGTGTTGGAGGATGATAACAAGGTTGTGAAGGTGTTTGACCCGATGTGGCTGATCAACTTATCCAGGGATGGCATAGATGAGTTGTACCATAATCGGATTTTATTTCATCTTGATTATATGGAACAGGCGTTGCAATTTTAGAAGGTGATTCGGATATGTTTTGCTTTCAACATATATGCCGGACGTAATCACCAGAAGATATGGGTTGGGATGGAGGCTGGAGCTCAAGAATGATAAAGAACTGACCAGTATTTGTCAAGGGGGAGTTTGTTGATACATGCAGAGGCAAGATGCTGGATCAAACAAAGACTTGGAAGAAATCAAGAAATTCAGAAGAAACCCTAGTAGCCGAACCGCATCCAAACCAGGGGCGAACTGGCAGCCGAACTGCCAGTTCGGACAAGTCCCAGTTCGGATGATCGGGCACTTTATATATAGTGTGTTTAGCGAGAATTTTTGTAACGTTTTGCTTAAGTGTGTGTTAACAAAGGTGTTTTGCTCTCAGTCTTTGTACCTCTGTTCTTGAGTGAAATCAAAGATTGAGTTTATTTACCTTGCGTTTGTTAGTTTTGTTTACAAGAATGACATGAGTTGATCACGATCCATCGTCGCACGCTATTTCAATTCCACATGCACCAAGTAAGTTAGATCTCCAAGTGATTCTAGTCACTCTTAGGATTAGTGAAGACTTACTGGTTGGGCATTTGGCCCTATTGGGCGACGGATGCAAGAAAAGGGAAGGGTCGGCGGTTTTGACTTAAAACACCTAGCCTATTAACCTTTTTATTGTTTACTAGGTTTCTACCATGATTTAGTCTTAAATGTATGTGTGAGTGTGTGTATATATATAGGGATAGGATCATCTGAGAACTAATTGGTTTTGAGAACTTTTGAGAGCCACTCTAAGCCACTAGTTTATATATATGGAACCCCCCCCCCCCCCTAATGAATTATAGTAGTCCCCACCTGAAATTAGTGGTTGAGATTTCTTAAAAGTTCTCAAAATAAAAATTTCTCATTTGAACCTAACTCTATATATCTATATTACTTTAATATATATATATATATATATATAGGAGAGAGGGTGTTGAAGGTTGAATTTATAAGAAATGTACAAACTACAATACAATGTGTACAAGTTTATAATGCACAGAAACTCTTTGAAACGTTGAAATCTTATAAAATACGCCAGTGAAACCCTAGCTATATAAACTCTTTTTCTTCATTTCACCTGCAGCCTCCAAATCTTTTCTAAACCCTAATTCACGCTCTCATCTCTCTATGCACAGCTTCCTTCTCTATGTGAACGCTATCTATTTGTTGAAGCTCAGACCTGAAGTTCTACTCTCACTGATTTTCATCGCACATATTGAGACGCCCACTCCCAGACTTGGCACCAGGAGGGGTCACTCATCGGATTTACTCATGAACACGTGGCATAACAGAGATAAGCAGCGGAAAATTTTAAAACTTTTATTTATAATAAAACCAAGTACGTAAAGTCACTGAGATAATTTACAATCTATCTATATAGCGACTAACTATATCTGTCTTTATTTATCTACAACTAAGCCAGCACCTCCAACCGCTCCTCTAATAGCTTGCCCGATCATTCTCTTATCACGAGGGCTCCGCCCTTGCTCCCAGATATCTCACCTAAACCTGACATACATATGGTTTTGGGAAAAGGTCAGCTTACGCTGGTGAGTTCTACATTTTAAAAACATTACCTCGTTTGTGAGGTTAAAACCCTTGTACCTGCAAAATCCCTTTTTACAATATTTATCAAGTATAACACATAAGAAGTCATACATAACATAACACCATAATCATACACATTTCTCTAGAAAACATCTACCTCGATAACCTTTAACTCCTACGACCTAAATTCCATACTCCTCCATACCTTCTGGTCTCGAATACTGTGCAGGTGACTTTATCAGAAGCCCCCAACCTTAGTACCGACAACCGCTCCATTTCTTCTATACCTTTCCGGTCTCGAATCCTGCTCAGGTGACTTCATCTGGAAGCCCCCAACCTCAGCAACGACAACCGTCCTACATTCCATTCTTCCATTTTCGAATACCGCTCAGGTGACTTCATCTGGAAGCCCCCCAACCTCAGTATCGACCTCTGTTCACGTAACCTTAACTCTTTAGACGTTCTATTCTATCAAACATCTCCTTAACCACCAAAGTACTACTATCCGCCCCTAGTTAGATATCCGAATGACTTACATGTGCTAATAAACATGATAATGTACTCATATACTGCAACAAATGAACATCCCCCAATTTACCTAGGTTTATGTATACAAGATGTACCAGCGGCGTATCCTCCACACTTTCGATATACCGGGTAACTATACTACCATGCTTGTATACATGATGTACCAGCGGCGTATCCACCACATAATAATATAGCAAATGCATCACCTGTTCCCATATAATCCTACTTTCTCACTTGTTCATTTATTAACAAACCCTTATCATTTGGATACCTAGTTTCAAAGCAAATATAGCACATAACCCTAATAATCATTTCATACGCATTATTCTATCATCATCATTTCATATATAAAACTAACACGTTTAACCATTTGTAAGCATCTTCATAACATAACACGTATCATTTCAAACAGTTTATCAATTCATCAGTTAAGATAATCAAACTTTCAGATAAAAGCATTTCAAATACTTTTTAAGTAAAAAGATGAACATTGTATGTATATCAGCCCAAAAACATTAAAGCGTTTAAAACATTTAAAAGTGGGCTCGCATAACTCACCTTATCTCTTTACTCGTTATACCGGACAGAACCTCCGACAGAATCTTTCGGTTAACCTAATTCGCGTATCGTATGACATTAACGCAAGGTTTAACATTATAAACTTATCCTATGTTTATTTATCTCTTATATTATCTTAATTACTCCCTATAAACAAAGAACAAGTTCATGAATAGTGTTTCTTGGAAAGTACCTCCTTTCCAACACAATGTACAAGACTTTTATGCCTTTTTACCCAAGGTGGTGTTTTGATGAATAGTTTTTAGTTTTCATCGTTTGTTCAATTTGTCTGGCCCACAAGATAAAATAACATAGTCTCTCTGACCCACAAGGTATGGTAAACGTAATCAAACACTCCTCCACTCCTCCTTACATGTCTGCCCTCAGTACTGTTGTTTCAATCTCCTTCATAGATTTGGCTTTCCTCCCTTTTTCTTTAGTTTTTGTTTTGTCAAATTTTCCCTGTAGTTTCTCAATATGTGGCTATTTCAGTTTTAATCTCATATTGCTTTCTTCTTTGTTTTAGGTGTTTGCGTTTCATTGTTGGAATTTTATCTTCAGGTGCTTCGTCAGATCCCGCTTAAAACCCCCAAATTCGAGTTCGGTTTCTAGATCTTAGAAGCGGGAAACCACCATATTCATCAAGTGCTCCGGTTAGCCGGAAAGTTCAGCCGTTGGTGTTGTAAACAATCGAGTTGATTTTCTGTTTGTCAGTCGCTACAGTTCAGTTTTGTTTAAATCTCAGAGTTGTAGACAAACTGTTTAATGAAATTCATGTATTTGTATGAGAGAGAGAGAGAAAGAAGATGAGTTGTTGTGTGTGAGAAGGAAGGAGATGGAGGGAGAGTACCGGATATTCTGCAGCAATCATTCGGCGGCAACAATGACTAGGGAGGCTACTTGGATGATCAACGGAGGTATACTTTCATTTCTTTACCACACCGCGCGTACGGGGAACCCTAGGCGGATTTATATTATCACCGTTTCTCATCATTGAAATAAGCGTTATCTGCTTCAGTGTATGAAGTTTTTATTTGGGTTTGGATGACTATGAAATCCATTTTTTTTTGTGTGAGAAACCTCAAGCTCTTTTCAATTATAAATGGATTGTTACTTATGTTTTTGTATTAATTATGATTATTGTTGTTTGACTGTAGGTTTTCATTATTCCCGATTGTGGATATTCGTTTTCTAGTGTAAACGTCATGACTTAAGGTATTTTAATAGTTTTAGGATTAACATTTCAAATTTTTGGTTATTATTCATGGTTAGTGCAATTGGTAGTCTCATTCAGAATTTTTTCTGTTTTATTTTTATTTTTATTTTTTTGGTTGTTGTATGATTATATATAGTTAAAATATCCTTGGTTCTTTTGGTATTAGTTTTTGTTTAAAGTTTATTTTGTAGATTGTTGTGTGTTTGGTTTAAGGTTGAATAAGAATTAAGGGCCAGTGTTGGATTTGCTTTTGTATTTTATAAGAATTTTAGTTGATTCTTTTTTTAATAGGTGATGTTGTTGTGGTTGCTCTTGAGAAGACTTTCTTATTAAGGTATGTTTATGGTTGTATATTGTTAACGGGAGTTTTCATTTCCTTGAAGACTCATTGATTTCCTTTGGAATTGTGAGTGTATGTTAGTTTCATTAAGTATGGTGTGTTGTGATGAATGATGTAGGAAAGATGTTCATCAAATGTGTCTTCATTGTAAACAAAATGGCCTCACTGTAAGAAGCAACAGTTTATATAAGATCTATATAAATATTCTTTTGCTTAATTACCTTGTATGAATACCTTTGAAATTTGAACAACTTTAGGAAGGGCATTAGTCACTTATACCCTATTCTTTTAATTCAATTTGTTTGCAATAGACTTGGGTGGAGCAAATGGGTTAACAGGTTTACATCAGATTTGGGTAGAGCATATGTCAAGTTCTTCACTTGCAATAAAATGGGAACTTATTGACTTCCAAATGGGAAAATCCCATCTATTTACAAATGATTTGCCTTGAACAAATTCCAAATGGATCAACATGTTCACATTACATTTAGGTACAGCAAATGTAAGATTCTTTACTTCCAAATGGGTCAGGTGTCATATATTTACATTGCATGAACTTACTTGGACATGTAAAGTAGTGTCCATTGAAGACACTGAGTGAAAGTTAAGCACTTTTTAGATGGCCAAATTGTTCACAGTTTTTTTATTACTAACATATCATACATTAGGATCATTAAGCATTGCTTATGTTTCTTCATGTTGTTAACTTGGTACAGCCGATTTCGAGTTTCTAAAAGTAGCATCATCATGTTGTTAACTTGGTACAGCCGCTTTTTGAGTTTCTAAAAGTAGCATCATCTAAAAGTAGCATCAGCATGAACTTACTTCATGTTGTTAACTTGGTACAGCCGATTTCGATTTCGAGTTTCTAAAAGTAGCATCATCTAAAAGTAGCATCATCATGTTTCTTCATGTTGTTAACTTGGTACAGCCGCTTTTTGAAACGGTTCAAATGTTATGCGATTTAGGTGTGTACGGGCTTGCGCAGCACCATCATCCGCAATCTCTTCGACGGATATTACAATAAACGGGAATTCACACCGCTTCGCGCAACACGCGAATCTCGCGAACTAGTAATATCTAATTATTAAGGTTTACTTCTTTTAAGGTAGAAATGACCAAAATACCCTTATAGGCATAATATCCCTTTTTAATATGAAGACGCGCATTCCTATAAGCAAACGCTCACTCCAGGATCGCCCAGGGAGGTATGCCATTTCCTAGTTGGGATTTATGCGACACCCTCGCTAAGCCAGAAACCACTGTGTACAGGCGCTTACCCTTCCGGTCTGCACGAACTTCTAAATACCCGATTAACTCGGTATCTTAAATACTTTATCATTTATCCATTTTAACCCCATATATACTTATTATATATATAAACATAGTTCCATACAAAAATTTAAGTACCCATACCCTCCAAATTATTTTATATTAAATAATCATATTTCAAAACCCTAATTTCATATATTTCTCGTTTCTTTATCAAAACTCATTTTCTATTCAAACTAACTTAGGGTATTATCCATTATAACATTTTATAATATACTTTAAAATATCTAAGCTTAATTCAAAACCGTTTGCTCAATTTGGGCAGAACAACGTTACGAAAACCCTAATTTTGACCCGTTTACAAAACCATACCCAAACCTTGTTTAATTGTGAAATAAACATAGGGTTTTATTAAAACACATTAAATTAGGATTACCTACAAAAATTCAGACCCTAATTTTCATCCGATCACCCGATTTGAGCATAATAACCGCAAGAACCCTAATTTTACATCATTTCTAGAAAGCATACTTAGAAATCGAATTACTAAAAACTGAAAGCGATTATTTTAGATCATACCAAATAATGGATGACTGCAGAAATTCAGCTCCTAATTCCTTCCAGTTTGAGAGAATTTCTTGGTGGAGGATTACGGCCAGAATAAGGGTTTTTCGGGTGTTAAATTGTGAATTGGCAAGTGATTATGGACTGTTAAGGCCGGTATATATAGTAATTGGGTGCGCCTAAGGTCCCTCCAAGTGTCCATGTGACTAATTGCTCGAAATCGACACGTTAGGGCCGCCAATTTGGATCAAATGTGAGAAGAAAGTCGAAAACGTGGCTGATTTTCGTCCCTGGCTGGAAATTGGGCGGAGGGTCGCGAAGGATTTAGCCCCATGTGTCGCGACCCGCGAGGATGTTTGCCATATTGGCAGTTTTGGTCCCTCGACTTAATTATTACATTTACAGCCCCTGAACTCCTATCTTTCTATCATTTTATGTACTAAAACTTTATGGGGCATATTTATAAAGGTTTCTAAGGCTCGGGACATGCTCGATGATATACGTATACATACATATATATATATATATTTATATATATCTTTCATTATTTTACGTTCTAGCCCCTCAAACTTTACAATATTTATCATTTCATGTTACGAATCATATTAGGATATATTTTTACTATATTCTAAGCCTCGGGATACTTATAATAATCAGAAATACATATAATATCCGTATACGTTTATATCTTTTCATAAATTACACTTTTAGTCCTTTTACTTTTCCGTTAACTATTAACACACGTATTTATGCATATATATCCATCAAATGAGTCATGTATCATCATGTTATTCATATAAACATCTATCCATCTTATATTTTACTTCCTTTACCGAGTAACACATCCGTTTATGCATATTTCATCATATAGGCCATCAAACACGTATTTCCAACACATGCAACTTATCTAATGCATAGTCTCATCACATTTATCAATTAAGCTCACATATTTATAATATAAACACGTATTTACTTATATATATCATGTATCTGTGAAATTTGGGGTGTTACACATATATTCTATGGCAGAAAGGGAGTTCGACGGCAGCGAGAGTTTGATGGTTGAGAAAGAGACATCATAGGGTTCCATTTCCTCTCTGTCTTCACACGTAGACTTGGATATCAGGCTTGCTTTATGTTCTATCTTCGTCTAGCAGGTTTGGATCCTTAGTTTTCCATATTTTTCGTTCTCATATGTACTAATTGAGCCTTTTTCTTCGTTCTCAACTAGCACCAGTGACCTCCGGCAGTTCCGGTGGTTTTAACGGCGATGGCTGTGAGTAGCTGTTAGCAAAGACGTGAAGACCATATTTCATCTTCGTTTGAGGTCAGTTGAAGTTTATTTAGGGTCTATATATCATCGAAGCACTTGTTTATTTAGTAAGACGTTATGATAGCTTCAATTAATGAAGAAAGCAATTTTCATACAGAAGTGATTATCCAATACTATTCGATCTATACTTGCAGTTGACCATCCAATTGACAAGGCTTCATGTTATGTTTATGATGATGGAGCTGCTATGTTAACTTTTGAAGCTCTGACTGAAACAACAGAGTTTCCAAGAAAATGGGTTCCTTTTTGCAAGATGGTACACCATGGCAGGAAATAATACTAGGGATCATCCATGAATGATTCAGGTAATTTAACCTTTAACCCATGAATGATTCAGGTGTAATGCTGAAGTACAACCAATTTGAATTTGTGTTTTGTGTGGCAAGTACATTGAATGAATCATATAGCTTTATAGTTCTTTAACATGTTTTAAACTAGTTACTCATAAAAAAATCAAAATTTAAAAGATCTTACTTCAAACTTGATTATCATATACATGAAATTCTTCGCACTTAATGAAATCTGCAGTCCAATTAGTTTGAACTAGAGAAGATTTGAACAAAATGAGTTATCATTTGTGGGTATTGGTGTTTAATTTCTTTCATATTGGTGTACTTTAGTAATTTCAGTTTTAATGTTTTATATATATACTTTCCTTATATTTCTTTGATTTCTTTCACGTCTGACATGCTTTACTAATTACACTTTCATATTTTTTCTGTATTATTTTTTCATTTGCAGATTTTTTCCGCTTTACTTTGAAGTTGAGATAAGGTTTGATTTATTATTCTCCATTCAAATTTTTAATGTCATCAACACTAAACCTGTCAATCTTTACAGAAAAAATGCCACTCATATAAGAAAATACTGATAAAAGAAATATTGGCTACATTGACAGCTTTAGTTTCTTTTTCTGATGGTCTGCTTCGGGTTTTATAACTTGACAAGCTGTTAATGCATATATACTTAGGTATAATATTAACATGTCATGTAAGATCAAACACCTAATCAATAATTTGTCAAGTAAATATGTTCTTCCTCTTTAATTTTTGAAAACGGTGTCACTGTGTCTGTTATGTTAATTTTAAGATCTTTCACATGTGTTAGTGTTTCATTTTATGTCCTATGTTTACAGGAACAAGAATTAGTATTTGTTTATTTGCTGTTTCTTACATATCTAACTTAGATCCATACATGTCAAATTGGTTTTTTTAATACTCAGATTACACTCCTTAAACTTTTCTTATGATGCTTTGTAGATTGTTACAGTTGCAGGCTCAAGCGCAGGTAACAATTTATTTTGCTTTGTAAAATAGTTGTTTTTCGTCCTCTTTTACCTATGAGTTTACACTGTACAAATGATTTTGCTTTGCGAAATAGTTATTTTTAGCCCTCTTTTAGTGATGAGTTTTACAAGAATTTTAGATTTCCTATATGTCTATAAAAAAGTGATTAAATAATATAAGGGTGATAGAACACATGTTAACTGCCTTGACACATTTAGTGTATCAAATGTGTACATCAGTTTTTTTATACTTTTTGTTTCTCTATTTATTTTCCCCAGGTCTGTAATTTAAATTTTATACCAACTGAAACCTTCGTATCGTTTGCTTTGATGTAGGTGTCTTTTGTTGCTTTTGTTTCAAGGTAATTTGCTCTATGTTAGTGCTTACTTTTGCTTGTGTTTTGTTCATAGGTATTTTATGTTCACCTTGGTGGTTCTCCTATGTACACTAGAAACCGAGGTCTCAAAATAAATATGAATACTCGATTTATATCTTAAATGTTTTATCATTAAAAAGTTTTTAAAACTAGATGAAACTATGACATCTTAAAAAGTTCACTCATATCTTAAAAAGTTTTTAGTGATAACTGTCATAGTTCACTCATATCTTAAAAAGTCCTTTAAGATTTTTGGGTTGTTTGCTTATTATTTTATCGAACTTTTATCAAATAGGTGTTATGACCCCCTGCTCAATAGCAGCCACTTCTGTTTTGGCCACTGCTCAATAGCAGTCACTTCTGTTTTGGCCACATCTCAATAATAGCCCTAAACAATGCCATCTGCTCCATTTTTATCTCAAATTAGTAAAATTTTAGGTGTTTGACCCATTAAGATATAATAGACCATAGATTGACCAATTTATTAAGTAACAGGATAAAAATTACCACATCAAGTCAAGATATGTGTTAGGTGGGTTCATCGTTTTTCTTTTTGGAGCAGCCCCTATTTGAGTAGAACTTAACAATACATATTAAATGGTGGATACTAAATGGTGTAGATAATTGGTAAAATAGATAAGACTTGAGTACATAAATCCATTTAGGCAAAAAGCCATTGTCTCGAATGAGCTTTAGCAGTTTGTAATAGCATCCTCATTTGTTTATGATATAGATTGTGTAAGGTGTAAAAATTTATAAAGTGTAAAAATTTATGAATATACTTCCATGAAACTGCGTAAAATGTTTATGATATAGATTGTGATCCACTGTAAAATAAATCAAATGATAAAGGCAAATGCTACACTTCATTGCAAGTCTGGCAACCGAAGGGCTCAGACCATTTTGTGCTATTTATTCATTGTTTCTCTAAATAGGTTATGAACAAGTAAGACCATTTAGTATGTTACTTAAGCTATTTTATGTTTTATTTTTGTTGGTATGAATCATAGTTAATTAAGGGAATGGAGTTTGTTGATGCAGGTAGTTAATGATGTTGATCTACAAAAGCTTCAAGTGAGATTCGCTTTGGATCGGGACGGTTTGGTAGGAGCAAATGGGTAGATCAGAACCAATCAAACTGGTTTACCCTGTATGCATTGTAAAATAGATATATGAAAGTGTATTAATGCATACATATGGGTAGATCATAACCAATCAAACTGGTACTCAGTTTTATAATATTGGAGAGCTTGAAAATGTTAAAAGAGAGCTCTAAGATGTACATTCTCACATTCCAACCTTAATATGTTCTTTATGATGTTATAAATTTTGAAAACGGGTTAAACAGGTTAACAGGTTCATGTCAAAGATGGCTATTTTGGCGTTGCCAAGCCGGGTTACTCTTCATTCCATAGTTGTTTTATATCAAGTGTGTGACTTGGGGAATTTGGTTCTTTATACCACTCAAAGTTCTATTATATCATTTTGTTTGTGTCACAGATTGTGTTCAGAGACCGTGTCAGCTTCAGCTTGCAACAACAGGTTATGCCTGATGAAAATAATCATCTCAGTCTGGTGCCATGTCTTAAAATTCCCAATCTAATGAATATTCTTTGAATACTGACAATGAGTTGCTGTATTTTATATACCTAAATTTTGATAATATGTTTTTTTATTAGTTTTTTGTATATCCTTCTTGATGTTGACCAACTCATAATTAAGCTCAAGTCCAAGTTATAAGGGTTATACTTATTTATTTCAATTATTATTTTTATTAAGCTAAAATGGAACCAATGTTTGTCTCCCATCGACATAGGCATCCTTATCAAATTTCAATAATAATTATAATATTGATGACTTTTCAAAGTCAAACAATCAGTCTATCACATGGTATTGGGCTGGGTATGCATGGTTTCAAGAGGTGCTTCTTACCCGATTGTATTCTTTACTCCTTGAAGGTCTTTTGGGTATTTTGTGCTACAGGTGGGCAGTTTATTTCGACCCATTACATTCCATGAAAAGGATGAGGTGTCTTTATGAAGGTTTGGTTTGGCTATATTCTCTGGTGGAATTGTGTAGACAAGGCTTGGTTCTTTAAGAGTTTTGGGTGCCTCTATTGTTCTGCTGGTTTTTCCGTCTTGTATTGATACTTTTTGTAGCTCGGTGTTGTTTTGTTTTCTTTGTCTCTGATTGTAACTTTGCTAGCCTTTGGCTATAGCAATTTGTTTTAATATATATGTTTCTGCTGCTTGAAAAAAAAATAAGTCTGTCACATGTTATAACTTTAGTATGATTTTCAACAAGTAACTATTTATTATTATTCGTCTTCTTTAATTCTTTAATATTTGTTTCTATAGATTTTTTAATATTAGTTGTTAAATTCTGTAATTTTTATTTTGTGTGGTTGTAGTGAAGCTTTAGATTTTTTATTAAAAGTGAACAAAAATGTAGCTTTAAACTTGTTCATATTTTATAAAATAACAAGAATTCAGTGTGTTGTCAACATCTCTAATTTGAAAACTTTAAACTTATAGGAATGCCTTAAATACCAATAATTTTCCGTGCTTCAAATTCCACCATTTGTTTTCATATACCAATACCAATACCAATACCAATACCAATATATAATATAATAGTATTCAACAAAGATATAGATATCAATTAATGGATTATATATTATGTAATGAATATAAATATAACATGAACTTAAATTTTTAACTTGTCATATGTACGTCGTAAAATTTATTACTATATGAATTAAGTTTATTCCTAATAATATTTTGAAATTTATGTAGTTAAAAGTTATAAATAAATATTAATACTTCACTTTTTTTTATCTTAGTTTACTTAATTAAGACTTATTTAAGGTTATTATCATTTATCAAGGGACTGTCTTTAATTGATAGTTAATTAGTGCTTTTGAATATGTAAACTAAACTGTTAAGGTAGGGCTTACATAGTTATTTTACACAGATGTACAAAACAATATAACAAGGGAGGATAGATAAACTAAGAGTAAACAAGTGTCGTGTCTATTGATTGTCGTTGTCGCCGAACGCGCGAATAGAAATGAGTATCACGTTGTAAATTGTCGTCGCGACCGTACACGCAAGCATAAGACAAATAATGCCCTATAAACTATCGCCCGCTGCAACGCGCGGGTACTCCACTAGTATATATATATATATATATATATATATATATATATATATATATATATATATATATATATATAGGTAAAAGATCCGTGTAGACCCCTTATTTTTGTAGACCCCGTAGACCCCTTATAAAACTCAATAAAAACTCATTAAAACTCACTAAAAATAAAACTCAGTTTTGTTAATTTAGTTTTTTTTATTTGCGATAAGCTTTTAAGAACAAAAAAAGACAATTAAAAAAAAAGAAAAACGAAAAACATTAAAAATTGAACATTTTAAGACAATGAGTTTTAAAAATCAATGAGTTTAAAACTCAATAAAACTCAGTGTTGCGTTTAAAACTCATTATTTTAAAACTCATTGTCTTAAAATGTTTATCAACGTAAACATAACCCAAACACTCAATGTAAGTATGTCTCAACTTATTTTTTTTATTTCGTCATAATTTTATTACATAAATTTAGACTAAAAAAATTTATATCATCTGTAGGTTCGTCGATTGATCCAGATCAATTAAAGAACCTCACTTTACTCGAAATTCAGAAGATCTTACTATGTAACAATTCGAGTTTGAGTAATTTTCAATCCATGCCTTTTCCAAATGATGTTTCTATACTGTTGTGTGATAATATGTTGATCGATGAGGAGCTTTCATATGAAAAAGATGGCATGAAAAAAGAGTTTGAGGATCTTTTTGTAAAGTTAACTGATGAGCAAAGATTGATCTTTGAAGAGATAGATTCTGCAGTTAATAGTAAAAAGGGTGGCGTCTTCTTTGTTTATGGCTACGGTGGAACAGGAAAGACATTCCTATGGAACACTTTATCGGCATCGGTGAGATCAAAAGGCGATATTGTATTAAATGTTGCTTCAAGTGGAATCGCATCTCTTTTACTTCCAGGTGGTAGAACGGCACACTCAAGATTCCGTATACCAATAAACATCACAGAGGATTCTATATGCGGTTTGAAACAAAAAAGTGATGCAGCAGAATTACTAAAGAGAACAAGCTTAATTATATGGGATGAAGCGCCAATGACCAATAAACATTGTTTCGAAGCGCTTGATAGAACATTGAATGACATATTATTAACTCATAAGGCTTCAAACAAGAAATGTTTTTTTGGAGGAAAAGTTGTGGTATTTGGAGGTGATTTCAGACAGATACTACCGGTTGTGCAGGGAGGAAATGATGAAGACATTGTCAATGCATCATTGAGTTCATCATATATCTGGCATGAATGCAAAGTATTGAAGCTGACGAAAAACATGCGCCTCACACAAGGTAATCAATTGTCAAATGTTGAAAGTATTAAGACGTTTGCTGAATGGCTTTTGCAGTTGGGAGAGGGTTTACTTGGCGGCGAAAATGATGGACATGCGAATATAAAAATTCCACATGATCTTCTTATTCATGATTCAGTGAATCCTCTTCAAGACCTCATTCAATTTGTGTACCCTTCAATCCTTGAAAACTTTAAGGATCCTGCTTATTGGAAGGAAAGAGCAATATTGGCTCCTACTAATGAAATTGTTTACGAAATCAATGAAAGATTGCTAAATGTAATTCCAGGTGACGAAAAAGAGTATTTAAGTTCAGATACCTTATGTCCAACAGAGGATATTCAAGAAACCGTTGATCAGGGTGTTTACTCACCGGATTTTCTTAATGGGTTACATTTTGGAGGTCTTCCAAACCACAGATTGGTTTTAAAAAAAGGTGTGCCTGTTATGCTACTAAGAAATTTGGATCAAAAAAACGGTCTTTGCAATGGCACTCGACTTCAAATACTGTCTCTTGGAAAACGTGTTATAGAGGCGGAAGTAATATCGGGAAACAATCTTGGTTTTCGAACTTTTCTTCCAAGAATATCAATGTCTCCATCTGACAAGAAGATACCATTTAAATTTCAAAGAAGGCAGTTCCCGATTGCTCTCTGTTTTGGAATGACCGTAAATAAAAGCCAGGGTCAATCGCTTTCTAGAGTTGGGCTATATCTAAAGACTCCATGTTTCAGCCATGGACAATTGTACGTTGCTTTATCACGAGTGAAAAGTAGGCAAGGGCTCAAACTTCTTATATTGGACGACGATGGAAAAGTCACAGACGAGACTCTAAATGTAGTGTATAAATCTGTTTTTTCAAATTTGTAACTTTTATACATTTTGTTCTTTTTTAACAATGATTTTGTTTCACTCTCAATATAATATCCTATCTTTATTTTACTCTCACATAAAAATCTAAAGTTTGTTGATTAATTTTATTACATGTTTATTTTAAATACACAGCCGTGCATCGCACGGGTCCAAAAGGCTTGTATATAATATAATAGTATTCAACAAAGATATAGATATCAATTAATGGATTATATATTATGTAATGAATATAAATATAACATGAACTTAAATTTTTAACTTGTCATATGTACGTCGTAAAATTTATTACTATATGAATTAAGTTTATTCCTAAGAATATTTTGAAATTTATGTAGTTAAAAGTTATAAATAAATATTAATACTTCACTTTTTTTTATCTTAGTTTACTTAATTAAGACTTATTTAAGGTTATTATCATTTATCAAGGGACTGTCTTTAATTGATAGTTAATTAGTGCTTTTGAATATGTAAACTAAACTGTTAAGGTAGGGCTTACATAGTTATTTTACACAGATGTACAAAACAATATAACAAGGGAGGATAGATAAACTAAGAGTAAACAAGTGTCGTGTCTATTGATTGTCGTTGTCGCCGAACGCGTGAATAGAAATGAGTATCACGTTGTAAATTGTCGTCGCGACCGTACACGCAAGCATAAGACAAATAATGCCCTATAAACTATCGCCCGCTGCAACGCGCGGGTACTCCACTAGTATATATATATATATATATATATATATAGGTAAAAGATCCGTGTAGACCCCTTATTTTTGTAGACTCCGTAGACCCCTTATAAAACTCAATAAAACTCATTAAAACTCACTAAAAATAAAACTCAGTTTTGTTAATTTAGTTTTTTTTATTTGCGATAAGCTTTTAAGAACAAAAAAAGACAATTAAAAAAAAAGAAAAACGAAAAACATTAAAAATTGAACATTTTAAGACAATGAGTTTTAAAAATCAATGAGTTTAAAACTCAATAAAACTCAGTGTTGCGTTTAAAACTCATTATTTTAAAACTCATTGTCTTAAAATGTTAGATTTTTAATGTTTTTTTGTTTTTTTTTAATTTATTTATTTATTTTTTTGGTTCTTAAAAGCTTATCGTAATAAAAAAAAACCAAATTTATAACACTGAGTTTTATTTTTATTGAGTTTTATAGGGGTCTACGGGGTCTACAAAATTTAAGGGGTCTACACGGAACTCTTCCCTAAATATATATATATATATATATATATATATATATATATATATATATATATATATAGGGGAAGGATCATGCGTAAACACATTTATATTGCGAAAACGCGTAAACACATATTAAAACTTCTATAACTTCTTAATAGGTTAACATTTAAAAAAAAATTGCACCAAAAGTCTTAGAATTATGTTATCTTTAATTCTGGAACTTTTTAAAAAAAAAATTAAACGTTTCGGTTTTTTCGTGTGATGCACATGTGCATCAAAAAAAACTCATACTTTTAGCATAAGTTAATAGATTTTTTTCTAAGTCGCACCATATATCTTATATTTCTGTTATTTTTTCGTATTTTTTGTATTTTTTTAATGAAGCACATGTGCATCACACCAAAAAAAACCTCATACGTGTGGTATACATTAATATTTTTAATAAGAAATTGCACCCTAAATCTTATAGTTGTGTTATTTTTAGATCTAAAGAAAAAAAATAACATTTTATAATTTTTTAATTCTATATTGCACATGTGCACTATGTACCACTATCATTAGTACAATATATATTTTATTGTTTTTTATAAGATTTTAACATAAGGAGTGTTTTTCGCATGATAATTCGTCTTTGTGCAGTACTAATGATAATGATGCACATGTGCAGCACACTAAAAAATCACGGAACATTAATTCTTTTCTACTTTTTTCCAGAATTAAAGATAACAACTTTTTAAGACTTTTGGTACAAATTTTATGAAAAAACATTAACGTATGAAGAAGTTATGTAGGTTTTAATTTGTGTTTACGCGTTTTCGCAATAATAAGTGTTTTCGCATGATCCTTACCCTATATTTATATATAGGGTTAGGTTTAAATGAGAACTTTTTATTTTGAGAACTTTGGGAAAGGTTAGGTTCAAATCAGAATTTTTTATTTTGATAACTTTTGGGAACTAAATATCAACCACTGAGTTCAGGTGAGGATCACTATAATTCATGGGGGGGGGGGGGGTCCATATATATAAACTAGTGTTTAGAATGGTTCTCAAAAGTTTTCAAAACCAATTAGTTCTCAAATGATTTTCTCTCTCTCTCTCTCTCTCTCTCTCTCTCTCTCTCTATATATATATATATATATATATATATATATATATATATATATATATAGGGGAAAGTTATTGTACAAAGGACGTTTTCCGTGCGAAGTGTGCGAAGGGATCTTGGCCGCTCATATGGGGCTTTTTTTTTATCTGACGGCGCTAAAAATGAAACACGCTTAATTAATTTAAAAAAAGGACGCGAAGTTATTAAAAGTGAAATTGCTTGAGCGTGTGGATCTTCTACTTAGTCGTAATGAAATCAATGTAAACGACTAAAACACAGAAAATAAATACAAATGACTTGTATTAACCACAAAGTACACAGAGAAGATATGACTCGGAAGCTACTGAATTCTACAGAAGATAACATATTTATACTAAGCTAAACCCACTGGTCCGAACCTCAGGTTCGGCCCATCGTTCGGCCATGTCCGAACTTCAGGTTCGGCCTGAGTTCGGACCTCAGCATTCTTGTGCGATTCGTCTTGTATTCGATACTTCACATGACGATTAGGAACCATGTATCAACAAAAAAGGGGTATTAAAGTCTTTTCAACTTTAAAATGAGACACGCATATGTTAAAAATATTTGCGCATCGAACAAAAAAACAACGCAACCTTTAACCTTTAACAAATAACGCATATTTGAAAAAAAAAATCACGCATACACGTTAAAAAACTCCAAAAAACACAAACCTGCCTGTCTTACACTTTAATAAAAAAACACATGTATTCAAAATAAAATAACGCACCCTTACTTTTTAACGCACACAAGACAAAAAACACGCACCTATCTAAAAAATCAACGAAAAAACTAAAACCATTATCCAAGTCACGCACACACAAACAACAATCACGCACCTATCTAAAAAATCAAAGATAACACTAACCCCAATATCCAAATCACGCACACACAACAAACTCATGCACCTATCTAAAAATCAAAGCTAAAACTAAAACCGGTACCCATATCATGCACACACAACAAAAATCACACAAACTATCTAAAAAATAAAAGCAAAAACTAAAACCAATATCAAAAAATCACGCACACAAAAACAAAAAAACATGCAACTACCTAAAAAAAATCTCTAAAGGCTTCTTCTTTACAACTCTAAACACTAACCAGGGCCTAGTTGTGAAAAACAAAATAACGCAACAAAGAACTCTAATTACGCATGATGTTCCTATAAATCACGCATTACGAAAAAATATATAATAACGACAACTTTCTAAAATTTTCATTTCAATCTATTAAAAACGCTTTCATTTCAAAAAGCTACATAAAAAACATATTAAACAAAAGACAAAGAGAAGAGATGCCTAAAATATCTTCATATCTCTTAGAGAATCCTTTCGATCTTTCATTTTCTTCCTTGTGTTATCCATCAACCTACGAAGCATTCTGTGGATCTCCTGCTTCAACTGCAGTTGATCCATAATGAACTCTGTAGCAGCACTCTGTATCTCACTGGGAGGATGATTAACAAACTCCTCAAGCATCAAAGTATAAGTTTCGATGCAATTGGAGGTGAGACGGACCATCATTCCAAACGAATTAGGCATGATATCGTGTGACAATCCGACTTTTCAGGTCATTTTCCGACATTATTGAACGTAAAACGTATTAAATGTTGTGTGAACATTTATGTGCTTATCTGCGTTGACTTTAGCAAATTAAGGTTTTGTGTGATCAATCACTACGAGCATGCACGAAAAATTAAACGATTGAAATTCTATGTTAATTGTGGAATTATAATATATAAATGTATACATATATAATTTAATGATATTATTAATTTTGTGTGATTAAAAGGTTTTAATCATTTGATTATATATGAGTTATGATTTTAAAGAATCTTAATTACAATTCATTATTTATAAATTGGTGTACCTTAAATACATAGAAGTTATGGATTTAAAAACCTATGATTTTATGTGATTTAAATATGAAAGTTATGATTTTATGTGATCTTAAATATATAATTGTAGAGTTATACTCCATGAATTATTTTGCAAAACGAGACGTATATTTTCCTATTATCGTTATACGAATAGTATATTTTGACGTTCCTCGTTTATTTGTTCCTCCGTTAACCTTCGTTAGAGCCGTTAGGTGTTTATAAAACTTCGAGGGGTTATTTTTGTCAATACCCAAACATGTTTTCATTTAATCTAAACCTGGAGGGACTATTTGGTAATTATCTCAAACCTGTTTTGTGACACCCGAGAATTTCAAGGTTAACTTCCGTTAGACAAACCCGTTAGTTACGTTATAAGTGTTAACTTAGTAACTAATGCTTAACTAGGCCGAATACGTCCACGACCTTTGGTTGATCACCGAACCCGTCCATATGTGTTATGTGTTCATCATTGATTGTCTTTATGTGCAATATGATTTAAATATATGACTTATTATTGTGAATAGCATGATTAATTGTAAATACTTGATTATGTGAAAATTGCCCAAATTTGGTAGTCAGCGAAACTACCGAGCGAAACTACAGATTCGCCCGGTAGCAGGCTAGACTGATCAATGTACCCGAGACCAGAGCTAGTTTCGCCTGGCCAGCGAAACTGCCAGCGAAACTAGCCTCTGATATAAATAAACATTATAAACCCTAGTAGCCTCATTTGCTCAAACCACACAACAACACACACACACACTCTCCTGGTCAGCCGAGAAGATCACCTAAGGACCAAGACCCCAGCCTCAATACCATCATCTCACCTCATTCATCGATCCTAGAATCATCCGTGAGTCCCAAAAACTATGTTTTATGCTTTTCTATATGTTTTCTTCTTAAAGCATGCTCAAATCTTCATGTAACTGCTTGATCTGCTAGTATATTGTTTAGGAATGCTAGATCTGTACTAAAGTTGATAACTTTACGTGTGAAATCCATCCATGTTAGAGATTTGTGCAAACTAGGTCATTTTAGGGTTTTGAACCTATTTTAGAGATTTGATGATCAAAATGCATGTTAAACTTGATAAAGCTGCTTGATTTATGTTGGTAAATGCCTATGGATGCTAGATAATGAATTGCATGTATGATCAGAAGCTGTTAGGTTGATTTTTAGGCAAATCCGTATGTTTTTCGCGACCAGCGAAACTGTGTGTTCTCTGGGCGAAACTAAGTAGCGAAATTATATCTCCTTCCAGCGACACTGACCAGCGAAACTATAGTGTCGCCGGGTAACCTGACCAGACCAACTCTAGCGAAACTAACGAGCGAAATACCTGAACGAAAGTTCAAACCAGTTTCTCTGCGAAACTAGGCTAGCGAAACTGCGTCAGTAGTATCGGGCGAAACTAGCCTAGCGAAACTGTGTCACCGGGCATTGCCTAGCGAAAGTGCTGCCCGTGCACCTAGCGAAACTGCCTAGCGAAACTATGCTAGCGAAACTAAGACCTGACCTAAAAACCAAATTTGTGAAATTTACTTAAGTGTTATGCCATGACCTACATGATTATGCCATGATGAAACATGTTCGATGTCTGATTTATATGAACCCTTGTTTATGATCAACCATTGGTGTCGTGCGTCGGTATGTCGAGTCATAGTTGCAACGTGCTATGTTATGGGCCATAGTGACGTTAAGTAAAGGTTAGACACGAAACTAATACTTAAGACCTAAACGTGTTCTAGGTCTTCGTTAAGCAAACATAAATTGGATTTCTTGAAGTGTAGCAGTGCAACCAAAGGTGAGTGTCACTAACCCGCTTACCGTGAGTCCGTTTGGGCCACACAGAATAACTTAACGAAAACAATGCTGATAAACTCGAGAGTGCTAGGCACCACACTGATGAACATGAGAACCCGGGATGCTTGGCACCCACTTGATGAACTGAAGTGTTTTATGGGAACACTTGTGAACTCCGAACAAACTGTTTTTCTGAAACAAAACTGAAAACGTTTTAATATGACTAGTGTAGGTTAAAGTCTAAACCATATGATATCACATGTTTTCTAAGGATGCCTTATAACTTAAAAGTCCTCAACTAAAATTGTGCCATTAATTGTAAAGCGAGGGGATGTTGGGTAGATCTACTGGAGTTTGACAAACTCCGCCCCGTGGCACGGGAAGTGCACGGAGGAACAATATCGGCCTATTCGACCGTGGTCCCGGGGAGGACACGGGGGAGGCAAAAACCGCGATGACTAGGTCCGCACCGTACGGGATGGCTCGGCCCCCACAAATAAGTCAGCTTTGGTACAAACTTCCTTAGAGCATGGAACAACGGATTAGCTACCCGCGATATCGGTTGAGTCCTTTAATTTTACGGAACTAGTACATACCCGATGACGTAGGTCACGGACAAACCATTTATAAACTGAGATTTAGTTACGAGCATTGCTTTTCACAAATAAATAACTTGTAAGTATACCTTGACACGAATTATGATTATGAGACCGGGCCAATGCATGACAAGCCCACTGTGAACTCACCAACCGTTAGGTTGACACTTGCGTGGTTTAAACTTTTGCAGATCGCTAAGGAGTATCCGCTGGAGGTTGGCATGGCACAGAAGATGTTTACTTTTATTTAAACTAAATTGGGAATTTAAAACAACATTTATGTAAAGCACGTGGTTAGTGCTAAGGACAATTATTTTTCCGCTGCGTATGTAATTTAAGACTTTGATTTATAACTTGTGTTTGAACTAACCCTGATTCGTTTAGTATTTGTAACTATGGTTGTGGATCCTGGTCTAGCCGCGCCCCTTAACGGTATAAACTCCGTTAGTGGTATTTTGGGGGTGTGACAGATTGGTATCAGAGCCATAAGTTACAGAGAACTGGAATCATTTTTGAAAAGCAATATACATCTACTTGACTAGTACGTATTGCTTGTGAATTCTAATGCTAATAAGGATTCTAAGGTTCCAATTAAAACTGCTAAACAAGTGCAGTTTGATGTTGTTCGTGTGGCTAATCGTTTTGCAGCTCTTAGACAAGGTAAGGATTTAAAGGATGTTTATTGTGATGTTGATGCGGATGGTTATGATCAGAAATAGAGGCTTCATAAGGATCAAATGGATGAGGTGATGGTTTATGTGCTTAACAGGGAGCTCCCTGATCTTAAGGTTCTTGATAGTTGGCCTAAGTAACCTTCAACGATTCTTCTATTGGCAATGTGAAGTTCAGCAATTGACAGTGCCTGATGTGGAGTCTGAGGATGATGCTACGGCTATGTTTATGAAAATTAGTGATTACGGGTCGGGTATTCCAGATGCACAGGTTACTGATGGTGCAGGTACTTCTACATCTGGTTCTTAATGTTTATTATTTACTGTTGGGAGTTTAGGAGTTTTCACTTTTCATCTTGCTCCTATATTAATTAATTGGTGGTGGATGCATTTTATTTTATGGATGCTGCTCATTTATATGGTCTTTGAGGGTGATGGAGATTTCTTGGATGATGAGGATAATTGGCATCTTTATTGGCTAGTTAAGCTTAGTGCAAAATGGTGTATGGTTGCGGTTAATTTTGATCAGGTTTGGAGGGTTCATATTTTGGATTTTTGGTGGTGGATTACTTTTATCCTTCTAGACATTTTGGATTTCATGGGGGTTATTAGTAGGCTGTGGATTGCTTCTGCTAATTGCGTTTGGATTTGGCTGGTAATTGATATCTTGGGCCTATTTTGGAGATTTTTGTTTTGGTGTTGGACTGCTAGTGATTTCATGGTGCTTTGGCTAGGGCCGAAAATTCTAAGGCTTATAAATAAAGATTGTCGGGGCACCGTTCCCCTTATAAATAAAAAAAGAATAGCAGCCAAGTTTTAAAACAGTTAAAACAATTATATAGTACTTTTAAGTTGCAGACCCGCAAGTTATATACAAAATTACAAACTTACAAAGCCTTCAAATTTGCAGCGTTCAAGTTGCAGACCTCTATTTAGTTAATTCAAATTTGCAGCCTTTATACTAGAAAATTCAGCCTTTAAACTAGAAAATTCAGACCTATACTAATATGAGCTACTGATGTTAAAATAGCTATGTCAAAATTCCAAAAGACAATTCTAAAGCCACTGATGAGTTATGGTAATACAAAGTTAAAATTCCATAACAATTCTAAAGCCACTGATGAGTTATTGAGTCATTTTATTGGGGCAATATGGAAAACACGGCTGGGATATTGAGTCATTTTATTGGGGCAATATGGGAAATAGGGCTGGGAAACTTGATGTTCACATCTAAAATTTTCTTTCTGAAAATACTTGTTATTCAAATAATACAAGAAAACAAGACGATTACATTGACTCGATTCGTTTAAGTTTTCCCACACTATTTGACATTGGAAATTGGAGAATTGACATTGAAGCGATTCGTTACAACTGTGGCTGTTACTCAAACAAATCAGGATATACATAAACTCAGGGGTTTTTCACCAGAAATATTAAAATGCTGAGTTTTTTAGCAAGTGGGTTGGGTCAGATCTATTTTTTGTCTTTTGATACTAGCAAGGGTGCCATTTAATCATAAAAAAAATATCTGCTTGGAAGGGGTTGAAATGCTACTATGGAGTCAAGAGCAAGTCATTAATATCTTTGTTCCTTGTCTAATTTGTTCCTGATTTGTTTTATATTTTTTTGAGGTTGTTTATTACTATCATATTAAGTTTGTTTTCTTTTATACGGATATAAGTTATTGATGAGAGACTATTATTAACAAGTACTAAAACGTGTCTAAGACCCCTAAAAGTGGATAGTGAATTTTGGATGGTTACAAACTGGAAATAGAACACATTAGTCTATGAGAGAGTAGCTAACTTACATATTCAATGCGTGCGTCATCGTTTTGCCATCCTGATTTCGAGGGGTTGAAGTGCAACTTATGATATACTTGCAAAGGGCTAGGTGGCATTTCATTCTCTTGATTTGCCTGCCATCATACAAAATATAATATAGAACATACATAAATTCCTAATAAATTGTTTCATTGTGCTGTCTAAGAGTGTTTTTGTCTTAGATGTACCTAATTTTTTTTTTAATATTTTCCTATTTCTTTTCTTCCGTAGGTATTTTTCTTAGCCATTTGGCTCCTGTAAGATTGTTTCATAAGTGAATGCTATTTTTATTTTAAATTTACTTGCACCTTTGCTTTTTATACTTCATATTAAGCCTATGATGGAGTTGAGTAACCTTCTTGCTGTCAATTTGATGAATCTGGCATGGCTGATATGGAATATTACTAACAGCTGGAATTGGTATAATAGTATTGTTCAACAGATTGGTTGTTATGTTAAAGCTGCAGGTGTTAAGATTACAAAGTCTATTTTGAAGATTATGGTTTGGCAGGCTAGAATATTTACAAAGATGTGGGCTGGTCTGATGCTGCTTGTCAATGGGTGGATTTTTCTGGGAATTGAAAGGTTTATATGTGCCAAAAAATGACCATAAAGCTCTATAAAATTTATAAAAAGGCTAGAGTATGAATCTGGAATTATAAGCTAGTCAAGTGGTCAACTTATGGAGGCAAAGCTCAAAAGTTATTTGGGATTACTTAAGGTGGGAGAATTGGAATGTATTGTTTATTGTACTTGATAGATAATAGATAGAAATTTTTGTTGTAGAAGTAGAGCTTTTAGGTTTTTTATACAGAAATTATGGTTTAAAACCAAGCAGGTGCTCTAAAGCTATAAAAACTAAAACCTTACCATGTGAAATACATGATTTGCGATTGAACGAGAGCCTCCTCGGCATGTAATAACTTGCTTTGCACGATTGGCTTCCATCTGCTCATTATATTTCTACAAAATGAAATATCATACATGTTACTATGTCCGAATTCAGAATCTGAGTAAACAAGTTCAACATATGTATTTTGAAAAGTCCATTTCGGTGCTGGAATACTATATTTTAATGAAAGATGTTCTTGTAACGCCTTAGTTAAATTCAGCTTACCCGAGTCGATTCTAGCTCCCAATAGTCACATAAGTGATTCCAGTCTTCTTCATTCCGACAATCCGATTTCATTTTTGATCGTGCTACTTGTGGATTGGTTCTTCCTCCATTCGCTTTCCAGTGCGCACTCAAACTACCCCGGGTGCGTTTCCATTGGAGATGTAATCGAGTATTCACATACTCCATAAAAACTTTATTTTCTCGCAACAAATGGAATTTTCCCTACGTTGAATACATTTGTTAATAATACAAACAAAAATATATAATCCGAATAGCTTCTTTGTAACTATACCTAAACATATAGAACTTACTTGTAATTTTTCATACATTACATCTTTCACTTCTTTTGGTACCAAATCCCATTTATGAAAGTTCATTGGACAACAAGAACGAATTACAATCCCACACTCTGTTGCAAATTTTGTAGCCGATGCCCCAATGAAGCCTTTTGTAGCATCATGCATTTGCAAAGATAATTTAGAACCCTTAGGCAGATCACTTGTGGCACTACGATTAAGATTTGGACCACGCCCACGCCTCTTTGGAGGATCTACAATTGGTTCATCTACAGGTTGTTCTACATGTTGATCTGCACTTGGATCAACATGTTCTTCTACTATTGAATCTAAACAGAAATCTCATTAATAGAATTATCACATAGCATCAAAATTTAAAGCTAAATACATGTAATAAGTCAAAAGAAAAAGTCTAATCACACTTCATGTTAGATGTGATTTCAAACAGCAATTAATCCTTATCACCTTTGTTTTTAAAAGCTCAAAGCGCACAAAAGCGCCAAGGTCCAAAAAAACGCAAAGCGCAAAAGCGGTGGGCTTTTCATACGCGAGGCGCACATGTTAAACAAAACAATATATATTAGTTATAAGTCACTTTAACACAAAAACTAACAAACATATATATTTAAGAACTTTAACACCATAATATAGATATATAAAAAAGGTTGCTTAAGTAGCAGCCTAATACTAACTAATACATACATACATACATGCCTATTGAGCCTTCAATTAAAAAAATTGAAAAAGTTCCTGATAATATATAATTTATAATAGTTCTTGATCTGAATTTATGCAAATATGATACAGAAATAACAACATATTGTTCAGCTTATAGACTAAGCAAAATCATAACATTTGAACTATTTGTGCTTTGTGAAGTGAGTATAGAAATTATTATACTTTTTTTTTGTTTGTTAAGTGCTTATACTAACAAGAGATAAACAAATTATAAGTACGTTATAAATTTAAATAATCAATAGTCCATGGCATTTACCAGTAGCTATAGTAGCTCTAGTGTTGTTACCCTTGCGTCTACGGGCTGACCGTTGTGTAACCAACTGATTTGCAGTTCCAGCAGAATCTTCTTTGGTCCTCGTACGTGTGAGGACCATCAACACCAACAGCATGATCTCCCACATTGTAATTCTGCAGAAATAGTTATGAATGCTTACGTTTTATCAATACTTAGCTTTATTACGCATTTTGGTATGAATA
>JBCNJP010000007.1:45305768-45320850 GCA_039602395.1 Deinandra increscens subsp. villosa | reverse complement strand
ACCAGACTCATTAAATAATATGTTTCACAAAGTCGATATCTGTTAGAACCTAATTTCAGCTTAAACTATTCGTGGAGCGAGATGAGCTGTTGCTCTGTAACGACTCGTTAGGTTAAAGTTTTGAAGCGAAAACGAGCCCATGTAATGTCTCTTTACGGCGTAAGTTTTGTAGAATTTGTAACTCTGCTCCATAAAGAAGTCGTTTACCTGTAACAACCCGTTACGATATTTATGATCAACATAATCTAATGATACATAGATTTTGTTTCTAATTGTTGTTTGTTATATTTAAACCTTAACTAGTTATGTTTCTACAGAACCTAAGATCAATAAAATCAGTTAACTAACTAACTTGTCTTAACTGAGTTGACAACACCTTAACTGATAACAGGTCGGTTCCCTCTTACGCCTTACTACGACGTTTCTGACTAAAAGAAATCCTAATGACACACTAATGATTCTTGTTTGTTTTGTTTGAACCTTAAGTGATTATGCTTTTACAAATGCTAAAACTAATCAAATTAGTTAACTAAGTAACTTGTCTTATTTATACTGATAGCATCTTAGCTAATAATTAGTCGTTTCCCTGTAACACCCCATTACAATTTGCTACTTTTAAGTTGATAACATCTCAATATGTTTCAATTATGGCTAAAGCTTATTTATAGCTTTTATAATATTATTTAACTAAATTAAGCATTCACCTTACAAATACAAATGTTTCACTTATGGTCAAAGCTGATGGGTTGCATTTGTATTCAGCTAAACTAATATGTGCATAAAACTCAAATGTATCATTTCTGGCCAAAGTTGATGTGTTACATTATTTTTGCACATACGCTTACTTTGTTCATAATGCATAGGTGATAGGCAAGTAACCAAAATGAAAGCCGATTCATTTAAGTAGAATCTAATTAGTTTGTTATTGTGGTGTTATAATAGACTCTATCACATCTTCATTTGTTTAAGGCTCTTATGTTAATGGCTTATCATTATGCCTTATCTTTGTACCTTATCATTATGCATTATCTTTGTGCCTTATCATTATGCCTTAGTTTAAGTACCCCATAGAATCACTTTAAGATCTTTTTTGGAACTAATATCACATTCAATCTCCATAAATCATTCATTCTCAATTTAAATTCACTAAATGTTTCAAGAAAATTTTCTCTTATCATCATGATTTTGATTATCTATTAAGGAAAAAGACTCAAAATATTCTCATTGCTCTTCGAATAAAGTTATTACTATTAGAGCATAAGATTTGGGTGAAGTATATTAAAGTTATCTATTATGATGATCAAAATCCCATAAATAATGCAATCAGGGGAGGTATTTGTGACAACCTGTTAAAATTTCCAAGCTATAAACTCCGACACTGCTTTTGACTGTGTATCTGTGCATTGGCTTAATTTTTAATTAAATTATGTGACCATACGGCTATATCGGATGCCTTATCTAATGTAACCCACGATAGTATTGGAAATCGAACAATATAAAGAAGAAAAATTATACATTTTAACGTTGGAATTTTAATAGTAAGAAATATAAACAAACTTTATATTTTCTCGTCAACTTCGTATTATTTGTTTAATACGTGTCACTTGTCAAATATTTTAGAAGTTATCATTTATTAAATTATTTATTTAAGATTCTTTTAACTATTACGATTAATATTTAACGTCAATATTATTTTCAATTGTTTTGGTTTAAACAAGAATTTGACCATCCGTGCGTTGCGGCGGGGTCACTCATCGCGGTGTATGATGAAGACGGTTGTAATAAGCCGATACAAATGAAGGAACCGGTTAAGTGGGAGGTGTGAGAATATCATTCAAAGAAAAGCATGGCCATTTTTTTTTTGCAACATAAAGAATCGAAAGAAATGATCACTCAACTAAGGATGGGTAATTAATAGGTTTAAAAATACATACATATGTTGAACGATATGAAATTGGATGTCGAATACCTGGAATGCAAAACACAACAAATGATATAAGGTAAGTAATTTAAGAGATACGTAAAACTACAAAGCAACTTATAACTTGAAAATCTAAGAGATAACGACAAAAAACGCAAAATTAGGCTAACATATAATAAAAGAAACAATGATCAAATCAATGTAAAAGAGTCAATTAGTTGATCAAACCTTGCAGTGTAACCCAAATGAAAGAGTTTGAAGACCCAAGACCCAAATACATTGGTTTATCCATATTATTTTCACAATTTTTAATTAAATGCTCATCCTTTTTACTGATTAAAAAAAAACACACTCATAAATTATATTAAATATTATTCGGGATTCCTTTAGTGTGAACACAATCACCCACACACAAATAGTTTCACTAATTTATTGGGTTTAGGTGACCGGAGAGACTTCAATCAGAGGTCGGTGGCGGGGCTTCAGTTCGAGGTTGGTGACGGCGAGGTAAGGGCCGATTTCAGTGACTTATTGTGTTTAGAAAGGCCGTTGACCTGGTCAACGACGTTTTACCCGATCTTTAAAAGTTGGGACGGCAAACCTGCGCCTCACAACTCAACGCCGATTAATCGGCCGACTTATCCGACTTTTGCTACACTGCTAATATATAATTTGAATAGAAAATATTTAGGAGTGAAAAGATCGCAAGCAAGCATAAGGCAACAGTGGAACCATTTGTCCTATTTGCTATGTTTCCTATATAGCTAACATATAGTTGACCCATTATATATAAATTATACCACAATTGACTCATTTATAAGTAAACAAAGGCAAACTGTGAGCTCAAATAAAACATACATTTTACATACCTGCAAGATCATATTATGGTTCTCCTTCCGTTGAAGCCATACATCAATGCATCACGACATTGAAGGTGATGGAGCCCAATTTCTAGATTTTATTTGTGCGATTTCTTTCTCTGTTGACGGCCATTGAAGGTGATGGAGCCCAATTTCTTTAATTTTGTGCACGAAACACCACGTCACTTGAGAGATGGTAGAGTGGTTTGTAACAAAAAAAAGTTGGCTACACCTATTAATGAGCCACCATAACTTAATCTTATCAAGCCAAAACTGAACAGTAACTAAAGAGAACAGGGAGAAATATATAATTATTAGAGAATAGGAGTTACACATACTTAAAAAGCAACTCCTAAGATATACCTGAAGATCAATCCCAACTAACAATAACCTGAAAAAACAGAAGTCGAAAACAGTTATTTTGGTACACTTAAAAATGCAACTTCATACAGAGGATGGCATCTATAGCAATATAGTAACGGTTTCAAAAGCGTTCAAGACTACTTATCCAGACTAATTAGATGAGTAAACATATTACACTATCACCTTAAATTATTTGATGAGATTTGGTTCATGGACTGGACACTTTAAATGACCGTTTTCTGTAAACTCTTTCATATTATCAAGGGTGATTCAAGTGAAATTCATACTTTGTTATACATTTATGAAACTGCACGTCTCCCATATTATCAAAAGGGTGATTCAAGTGAAATTCATACTTTGTTATACATCTATGAAACTGCACGTCTCTCTATCTCTCTAATGTCTCTCTTCTATTAAAAGTTGTTCAAAAACCGCTCTACAATGGTGTATTTGAAAATCAAGAAAAGTTATGTTGTTATACATGTTAGGAAACACAGAGCGTAATTTTATGTGGAAATAAAGACCTGCTCGATTTTAAATAAAATTTGTACCAAACATGAATTAAAAAAAACAGACACAATCTAGAAAAGGTATATATTATATGAATAAATTGCGTAAAATTATGCATTAGTAGTTGTACCTCTTATAGTTTCCTACCTATTAACGCGTAGCTACATGGATACTTTGAAAGTGTGTGAGCGTGCGGATCTTCTACTTAGTCGTAATGAAATCAATGTAATACGAGATGAAACACAAAGAGTAAATACAAATAAACTTTGTATTAACCACAGAGTACACTCAGAGAATATGACACGAAAGCTTAGACTATTATCGTTACTGAATACAATACAAGACTCACATATATATACTAGAGAAACCGCTGTTCCGAACCTCAGGTTCGGCCATGTCCGAACTCCAGGTTCGGCCTGAGTTCGGACCTCAGCAAACTTGTGTGAATCCGTCTTGTATTCGATACTTCACATGACGATCAAGGACCATGTATCAACAAACTCCCCCTCGGCATGTGCAGTATCATTTTCTCTATCAACCTTGCATCTTGTATCTTCAATCAAACTCTTCCTCAACCTTGATGATGAGTTCAATCGTGAATACTTGATATTGCATCGTGTGTAATCTCTTCATCAACAAGCTTCAGAAGACTTGAAGTTGTGATGCTCTCTTCTCACTTAGAAACCTGCCAACATAAATAATCTTGGTGCAAAATGTCTCTTCGAGACTCCAAGATAGATTGATTTTGAAAACTTGTTTTTGTATTTCGTGTTGATCAATCGAAAAAAAATCAGAAACAAAATCTTTTTGACTTTTAGAAACTTTATATCAAAACACACCTAAAATCTTTTTGACATTTTCTAATAAGGAATGTAAATGTAAAACAGAATGAGACACTATTTTTATCTTTTGTGAGAAAGATCACAACTTGGGATCATATTGGTCATAACATGCTGAACTACATTTCAATTTTAATTATTGAAACACGTAAGCCATGCCGATTGCAGATATAATTTATCAAACTTTAAACTCTGGCACAATCATACTCATAACATCTGGATATGTTAAGGTATTGATTAGATTTGCATTGACCAGTGTACCCCACACTATCAGACATACTCAGCTATGCTTTTGCTTATCACATTTTGTGATTTTATTTGTGATTTTAATCACATAATGATTGTAACCATGATATAGTCAACTGTGTTTCATTGAAAAAGAAATAAGAACGTTAAATCGTCTACCTTAAGGTCGATCTTTCGATACGCAGATAAGACCTCGGATTTAACAAAATAAGAAAATAAAACAAGTTGAAATTGTATAACCCAACAACAATCAGGTCGGTACTCCCATACACGCAGAGAAAGTCCGATGAGTTATACGAAACACCAAAGAAAATAAACCAGAACGTCAAACGAACAACGATCAGGTCGGTCTTTCAACACGCAGAGAAAGTCCGATCGTTTGACAAAATAAAGAAAATCAAACAAGTTTAAATATTTTCAAAATGAACACATGTATACACAGTGACTTCTCATTTTATTTTTCACATATCTTTATCTTGATATATCATGAGATATGCATCAAGATGTTGTCCACTAGGTCAAGCATCAGATTTAGTGTATATCACATTTATATACTTTCTGATTTGCCAAGCCTACCTTGCACATCGATCAAATGGTCTTATGGCTTTTTCATCTACTTTATCCATGAGTCAGACACTGTCAGCCAATGTACCATCATTTCCCAATCATGTCGGATACAATTTCTCATTTTCAATGTTTTTGTCTTTTTCAAATTTCTCCCCCTAAAAATGACAACGCTATTTATAGGTTTTCATTTTTACCAGTTGAAAAACAACACACTATTTTTGTATTTTTGCAAAAACAAACTCCCCCTCAGAATGAGACGAAGTGAAAAACAAGAAAAATTGATCAACCAACACGAACACTAGCAGTTTAGCCGTTTGAAAACAAAATTGATTTTGAAATTCAATTTGATTAGAAAAGATATTTCACAATCAGCAATTTTCCAATCACCGAAAGGTCTTCCTGAAACACCTGCTTGACACCAAATAAAACATCAGTTGAGTTGGGATCGACCCGAATCAACAGCGCCGGGTCGCCCGGTGTCTTCCACAAAGTCCTTGTTGGCCTTGGAAACAGCTTTTGGTTTCCAAATTTGTAAAAGTTTTAATTTTTGATCAGAACTTGAATCAGACTCAACCGATGTACTTGAATTAGACCAAGACAATTTACGAATTAATTTAAGCTTTGGAGACCATGGTTTATCAAAAATGTGACCTTTGTTATCCACATATTTGACAGTTTTGTGAATATATGCAGTCGTCGGACATTCAGCAGCTAGATGTCCCGGTTGACGACATACATAACAAAGTCTTTCTCTAAAATTATTAGAAAATTGGTTTGGTTTATGAGAATCAGATGAATGTTCAGATTGAAAGTTATCAAAGAAACCATCAGAAGAATCATACCTAGGAGATGGACTCCTTGAAGATGAAGATCCTCCAGAATAATAAGAAAATTCCTTCGGAGATGGTGATTTCGTTGTAACTTTTGCATTAGGAACCTTCTCAACCTTCACTGATTTCTTTGCTTGAACTGGTTCTTCCAACACTTTGTAACCTAAACCTTTGTGTTTAGATCCTTGAATCTTTGAAGAATTGGATGTAGAACCTGAAGCAATTCTTGACTTAGCATCACTAGTAAATTTGGCTTTGATATCCTTTAGCTTATTCTTCTCAATTAAAACTTTTCTTCTTCGGTTGCAGATGAAGAACTCGAAGCAACCTTATCAAACACTTTCTCATTTTCCAGCAATACAGACTTTAAAATAAACTTTGGAGCTTTACCCAAAGGTTTCTCCTTCTTTTTGGACTTGGACTTGTTCTTCTTGGGTGGAGTAGCAAACTTTGAATAGTCATGCAATTCATTGTTTGGATCAATCTGAGCAGAAGTAACTTCAATCAAATCCACTAGTTGAGGTACCAAGTGAATATTCTCTTCCTTAGACTTCTCGGAACTCTGATCCTGCTTGTATAAGAAATTTAGCAATGTCGGTGATAAATTGCAATTCTTAACTTGTCTTTTCAACTCCAAACTCTCCAATTTCAAGTCATTAATTTTCTGTTGACCTTCAAACACCTCTTGTTGTGACTTGATGAATTTTGCATTGAGATCATCATACTCATAAGTTTGTAACTTCCGGAGCTCACATTCAGCATATAATTCTTCAAGCATATTTTCTCTCTTTTGTTTGTAGATCTCAACATCTTTTGTCAACACTTCATTCTTGTCTTTGTAAAGAACATTTTCATCTTGAAGCATAGAAATCTTATTTTGAAGCTTCTCAATGGTAACAACAGTTTTAGCAATAAGAGCAGTAGCCTCTTCATATTTTTGCTGAACCGGATAACTCTTCTCAAACAGATTCTCAAAATCTTGAGCTACGTCTAACGTTTCAGCTTTGGCCTTCTCACACTCTTCTGCCAATTGAGCCTTTTCCTTCAAAACATCTTCATGAACATGAACCAAATCATAATACTTCTTTTGAAAATCCTCCAACTCTTTCTTTAACACCACAATTTCTTCAGTTGAAATTTGGCGATGTTGTTCAAAACTTGCAATTTCCTTGAGCAACTTCTCACATTTATAACATTTAAATTCGTCAACTTTTGAATTCTCAGTAATCTTAGGTAATTCTTCTTGAACCGAAGAAACACTTGAAGAAGAATCAGACTCAGTTAAAAAGCTGTCATCATCAGCATATTGAACAGTTAAAGCAATTAAGATTGGAGTATGATTCTTTTTAACAGCTGAATCTGCATTCCAGACAAATTCATCTGGATGCATAAACGTATTAGTCCATTCATGAGCAAGAGTAGCAGATTTTTGTTCAACCTTTTCAGCTTTATCTGATGGATGAAAAACTAAATGTGCATGTTGACCAGTTTTCAATTTACTATCTACAGACCTTGGACATTCTCGAGCAAAGTGACCATAAACTGAACACTTATAACATTTCACCTTAGACTTGTCTAATCCAATCTTTCCTTCCTGATTTAGTCTCTTCTTACCGGTTCTATTGAAAAATTTCTTTGTTCTACGAACCAACATAGCATATTGCCAATTTAGATCCATTTCCTCCAAATGATCATAATCAATCTGATCGTAATCTTCATTTACTAACTCAGCATTACTCACAGACCCAGTGATAACACCAAAATATGAAGATACCAATGCAGACATCTATGCATTATAATCATCGATAGTTTGAACAGACAATGCACTTTGAGTCGAAGAACTAGGAATTGACACAGTACAACCAGCAGATGAATAACTTGGAGTTTCAGATTTACCTGCCAGAAATGCTGTAGGAGGAGCAGAACTAAGAATATTAGATTTCCCAGTATTTATGGTTGTATCATTGTTGCCAAAATACACTGCAGGATTCTGAATTTGTTCAGGAAGTGACTTGTTTACTTTTAACTCCATATCCCTAGCTTGGATTCTTTGAATCAGATCATTAAAAGACAACTTTGGATAATCTTTATCATTAGTGATCATCATCACATAATTTTCCCATTTTCCAGGTAAAGCTTCCATGATCTTTTCTTTCTTATCAGCTTCATCTTTTGTGAGATTCACCAACTTCATTTCACTCATTAAATGTGCAAATCTTGCAATCAGATTTGGAATCGATTCATTTTGATAATGCTTGAAACTATCAAATTCCTTTTTCAACACTTTTTGTCGACTTTTCTTATACTGGTCATTGCCTTCACATCTCTTTTCTAGAGCATCCCACAAACTCTTTGCGGTATAGTTGCTTGAGAATTGATGTAGTAAATCAGTAGGCAAAGCCATTGTTAAAGTTCCATAAGCCTTTTTCTCAGCTTGATATGCTTTCTTTTGTTCACCAGAAAGCTTCCTTTGAAGAATTGGTTCCCCATCCTCACCCTTAGGATATGTATATTGTTCAGAATACGATAACCACATATCGATATCATTTACAGAAACAAACGCTTCAAATCATGTCACCCAACTATGATAATCTTCCAATTTGATTAATTTGGGAACTTTATGACTTGTTCCGATTTCATTATCATAGTTAATCATTGTTTGCATCGTTGCCTGAACCGAGTTTTGAATAGCCGCGAACGCTTGAAAATCGGACATTTTCGAAAAACAGGTTACTGTTCACTCCGAACCTCGTCCGAACCTCCTCCGAGCTGCCTCCGAACTTAGTCCGAACTTGACAACGCCGAACTCTCTCCGAACCAGACCTTCGGACGAACAAAAACCAAACAACTCCGAACTAGCTCCGAAAGACCACCAAACCCTCTCCGAACCTAGACCGATCTCTCACCGAACTTAGATAAAGACCGAACTTCGTCCGAACCTCGAGTTCGGAGTGGTTACTCAGAAGTTGTCCAAACCTCAAACGAGACAGATTTCACTCGACCTCATTTTCTCGATTTTCAACGTTTTTGACTAGAATTTTCGACAGGAATTCAAGCAAACTCGATAGAAACGATCTAGAAACAGATTTTTGACGAAAAGCACTCTTGAGACGATCAAACGAACTAAAAAATGATTGACATTTTCGCAAAAACGTGAATTTGAATTCAAAACTCCGAAAAACACTGATTTCCGACCAGTAGAGCAAACCTAAGGCTCTGATACCACTTGAAAGTGCGTGAGCGTGCGGATCTTCTACTTAGGTCGTAATGAAATCAATGTAATACGAGATGAAACACAAAGAGTAAATACAAATGAACTTTGTATTAACCACAGAGATAACCACAGAGTACACTCAGAGAATATGACACGGAAGCTTAGACTATTATCGTTAATGAATACAACACAAGACTCACATATATATACTAGAGAAACCGCTGGTCCGAACCTCAGGTTCGGCCCAAGGTTCGGCCATGTCCGAACTCCAGGTTCGGCCTGAGTTCGGACGTCAGCAAACTTGTGTGAATCCGTCTTGTATTCGATACTTCACATGACGATCAAGGACCATGTATCAACATACTTGCATGCCACTTCAATTAGCTTATTTGCTATTGCACTTGCATAAACTGATGACCCTTGACAAATCTGCATACAAATAAACATTTAAAATTTAAACCTAAACAAAAAAAAAATGTGCAATTGATGATTGTAACTTACAACCCATTATTGCATAGATACGCTACAGGAAAGTAATACTCATTGGAAAGAAATAAGCATATTATAAAAGTGAGAAAAAATTCTTTATCATAGATGTAGACCAACAGCTTTACAACCTGCAAATCAATTGGTCAAGTGAACTATAACAGCCTTCTACTAAATTATATAAAGAGGATTGCATCTATAGCAGTATAGAAACCTTCTCAAATGTATCTTCAATGGCTTTTTAGCTCAATTTCTTACAGGTGTTTAAAATTCTACTTTTAAGGGCAGGTATCATTTATTTTATGCACTTAAGCAATAGAGATCATAACATATACATGCATTTCTTAATGACAATAGAAATTCAAAGGAAAGAAACTTTATTTCTATTGAGCACAAATAGAAAGCAATAGTTAAAACTCAAATGCATCAAAGTAGGTAAAACCAATTTTATAAAGTCACGAAATCAAAATTTCTATACTAAACCTCACTAGAGCTACGAAAAAAGAAAAGTAAAAATACAATCTTAGATAGAAATACAGTCGATTAAACAAAAGCACATAGTAAGAAGTACACATAATGGATTAAAGAAAAAGACAGTGCCAAAAAACTAAACTAAATCAGGTTTGCAAGGAAATTGAACCAAAATTTGGTGCCAACATTCAAATTCAAAAACTCAATAGTCCTCAAATAACACCATCCAAAATCATCCTATCTTCTGTCCACAGAAAACACGTCAAACCACCAAAGATTTAAGTTTAAGGGCTTAAGAAATCGACATGCAATGGTTAAATACAAACACAAAAGGTGACTTTTACCTTTGACCGAAAAATGTCGCCCAAACCATAGATTGAACGTTCGCCGCCGTCGAAATCGCGTCGGTGGTCTGAGTGCCACCAAAAACTGTCGCGCATCTAGGGTCTTAACCCACCAAACTCGCGTCATAGCCACATGCGACGACTCGATGAAGAAGACGATGATCAGCGTATGTTGTTTTCACCGAAGACAACCCCACCACCGGAAATCGTGGCTGTTAAAGCCAAGCTATAGCACCAACATCAGTTTCCTATTCGGATGCCTGCTTCCTTTCGATGTTCCGGGGATGATCGGCTCGACTTTTTGCGGTGGTACATGAAGGCTCAAAGGAACCATGGCGGAGATGGAGATGGTAAACAATGAAGGTGAGGCTATCAATTGCAGGTACAAAGACAGAGAAAGAACCCTAGTGTATAGAGAAAAAGAAATCTCGTTTTTGAGAGAGAATTTGGTAAGATTTTTCTAGAACGGATTTCGGTGATGATTAAAACGTCGTGAGAAAGAGCCATCGTCCCTTTAGCCAATAAAATGAGACAATGTGTGTATATAGAAACAAATATAAAAAAACAAATGGCTAAAATTTTGTACAGTATTTATGTGAGTATGGTCGACAATCGTTATTGTTATATATATAAATATTATTTAAACAACACTATTAGTTTTTTTAATTAAAACCCGTCAACTTTTAATTATTTTATAATCATTCTATCAAGTGCACTCTTTTTGCTCGAGACCCGACAGATCATTTGATCCTAACCTATTTGACCCGACCCGATTCACCTTAGCGGCCCGTCACCTTTACATGGTGACCCGCCATAATCGAACTCGGCACCCTTGAACCCGTCTTTTCTCTCCATTCAGTTAGCCCAACCAAACCCACAACATATTTCCTTAACAAGACTTAACTAGATTTTAATCTTGTCTCTACAAACATTATGCCTCCTATACTAGCACTAGTACCAAGCATGCGTAGCTCTTGTTAACTCCGACCCAATTACCCAATGATAATGTGCTCCCTAGAGTACAAACATATCATGATATTTAGCCTACCACCTCACACTCATCCTTTTCTCCACTTTTAGACGGTTCCTAGCACTTTTGTAAAACTCCTCTTGGCAAACCAAAATGTTGCGGTCAGAGCACCATCACCCAAAATAACTTACAATCTAACTTGGAGTGTTTTCTAGTGAGAGAAAGTGGGGTTTTTCATTATTTTTCGTCAATTTTTACAATCCGAGTGTTTCTGGTGTCAAATTTGATTTCACATCATTCCTAGTGTGCTTTCTTGGAGTTCAGCTGCAAATCACAATCTAAATCTCTCGAATTGCAAAAATCAGTTGAATACATAATGGGTCGCCGGATGAGTCCAGTGGTTCGCTAGTTAATATTCATCTGACCATTGGTTCGCTGAGTCTTGGTTCGGTAGGCAATATTCAAGATTTGTTGGTTTGTTGATACTGGTTCGGATGAACAAACTCATATTGGTCCGTGGCGATTATTTCACTTAACCATTGGTTCGCCAATTGAGTGGTCCGCTGATTTTCTGGTTCGCTGATCACTTGGTTTGTTGATATTACTGGTCCGCTGAAGTTTATTCATGGATCGCCAAGCTTGTTGGTTTGCTGGGATTATACTTGGTTCGTTATTGACATTTTTGCTTCGGAGAAAAGTGTGTTGGTTCGCTGGTCAGAAAGTGAGGTTTAAAACTAACGTAACTTGAGTTCCGTTAAGAGTTACAGGAGCTAATACCAGCCAAAACGATCGTCTCAACGAGATCTGCACTTTTACTCACCTTACGGCCAATATCATCCATTTTTACCACCAAATTCCACTTCTAAGACCTCCGTTTTTTGGTTTGAAGTTTTGACATTCTATTATCCATTTTCAAAATGAGTGATCATCAAGTATTTTCAGCTGCTCAAACTTCTATGCAACTCATGATGAGTTATGATAATGAAATAGGAACGACTCAGAAAGTTTCCAGTTTACTAAGATTGGAAGATTATCATAATTGAAAGAAAAGATTTTAAGCATACATTATTTTTCTCTTGATGTTGATCTTTGGATACCAATTGAACATGAATACTTGTATCCAATGTTAGGTAATAATCCAAAATTGATAAGTGATTTTGATGCTGAGGAGAAGAAGTTTGTAATAGAGAAGAAAACATATAGTTTTCTTACAATGGTGTTGCCTAAATATTTAATGCATCAGTTTAAGAAGTGTTCAAAATCTAAGGAATTATGGGAAGGTCTTAAAGAAAGATGTGAGGGGAATGAATAATAGCAGACAACACGAAAGAAAGTTTTGAAGAAAGAATTTGATAATTTCAAACATTGTTAAAACAGAAAAGATGTCAGACTTGATTTCAAGATTTTCGCTCTGATTAATGAACTTAGAGTTGTGAATGTTACAATGGAGGATGACGAATTAAAAGAGAAGTTTTTGGAAGCATTACCAAAAAAAAATGGGAAAATTATGTATTGTTGTTAACTCATGATGCTAATTACTCAAGTTAGGCATTTAATAAATTGACAAGCAAATTACAAGCTCGTGAAATGGAAATGCTTGTGAAAAATTTAGAATCTGCTCAAATTCATAATCCTGAATTGTATTTTGGAGAAAATTTAGCTACCATCAATGCTAAAACTATGTCAAGTTTTAGTTCAATCTTACAACTGCTTTTCTTGCTAGTAAGAATTCAAATGGTTCTAAAGGTTCAGGTGAATATCATTCTGGTTATTCAAAAGGTTGCAGCTTTACTATTCCAACACAATCAAATCAAACTGCATTTTCTGCTAAGACAACCGATGAACATTTGGCTTTAATTTCAACTTTGTTGTCTTCATATTATGGATTCATAACTGGTAATAGGCCAAATGATGATCTGTGTAGAAAAGATTTTGATCAAATTGATCTAGATAATCTTGAACATATGGATCTGAACTGGTCTATGGCAATGCTAGTTCAAAGAGCAAAGAAGTTCATGAAAAGAACTGGAAGAAAAGATTTGTATCCAGAGGGTCATATTGGATTGAAAAAACCAAAGGTTAAATGTTATAAGTGTTCTAATTTTAGTCACTTTGCTCGTGAATGTACAAAATCTGTAAATGATAAATCTAAGTCTTGCAATCAAACGCATGAGTCAAAGAATACAACAAGTTCTAAGGTGTTGGTTTCTTAGGCTACTCAAGGGTATGATTGGAGTCAACATTTTCCTGATGAGTCAGCTTTTGTCTGCAAATCTAAAGGTTATGAGTGTATAATGGAACTAGTTCTGAACTTGATTTCATTTAAGAATCACATCCAGCTTTAATGGCGAATGTGCAAGTTGAGAGTGATCTGATTCTGAATGTCTAGGTGATTGCTAAGGGGTTCTTGTAACCCTTGTGCCTAAAACCCTGATCCGAGCTGGAAGTCTAAATGGAAAATATTCAAAAGTTTCAAGAACACAATTTGAGGCGGTACGCCTAGGATAAGAAAATCCCAGGCGGTACGCTACCCATTTGATAAACGGGTCGGGTTGCGGTACCCATCGGATCCCCGCATACCCGAATCTCAAAATCCGGGAGGTACGCCCCAAATGAGATATTTTGGGGCGGTACGCCTCGATTCCAGGTCGTTAAAAACTAAGATTTTGGCCTTTATAGCCATTGTATACTTGTGACATTCTGCATATATCCGGCCAAGGGCTCTGAGTTGTTGCTCCAGACCTCTGTTCCATCAATTCCAAGTCAAGAAACTTAGATTTGAGGTGTAACCTTCAAGGGTAAGTTCTCATTCAATCACTTTTACCTTTAATCACATGTTTACTTGAAGAAACCTCCACTCAAAGTCTTAACCCTCATGAATGCAGCTGTGTATATGCATATTGGGATGATCAAGATGTATGGAAACCAAATTCAAGGTTAATCAAGGTAAGGATATCTTGATTATTGGTTTAGGAAAGCTATTTAGGTTTCTTAATGATCATACACTCATAAATTGGCTATGGATCATACATGCAACCCTTAATCTGCTTCTGAAAGTTGGATTTGAGGCTGAAGAGAAGCAAGGAATTCTGGAAGTCTGATTGTACAAGGAAATCTCCACAAGGTACAAACCATTTATGCATGCATGTTGATTTTTCCATAAATAGAAACTTTATGAGCAAAGATAACATGAAACCATATTTGGTCAGTGTGTCCAAAGAGGAAATTGACCATTCAACCATGAGGGTTCTGTCTCTAATAATACTTGAGTGAAACGGGGGTCGAATTGATGAAACTTACCATAAAAGGAAAGCTCGGGAATTGGGGTTATGCTTTGGTTAAGAATATGGACCAAAAATGGACTACTGAACAACCCCGATATGGTATACAAATGATCTAGCAAACATTCTAGCTCCAAAACGTCAATATGTAAAAATGGCACTAAAAGACAAAATAGTCGG
>JBCNJP010000007.1:45264351-45305268 GCA_039602395.1 Deinandra increscens subsp. villosa | reverse complement strand
TTGGAAAAGTAGCAGTTCGCGCAGTCAATCCCCCCGGGCCCAAATAACTCAATTTTCTCCCATGAACTATTTGTGTCAATGGATTAGTTCGATCCAAAACTTGAGATAATGGGTGTAAACGGAAAAAAACTTTATAAGTATCTGTTAATGGAGTTGAATTTACCAAGTTCTGAGGAGTTGGTGTCCAGTTATGCTTAAGTGCTGCATATATGTTTCCTCGAGCCATATTTTCTAAACGAACCAAGGCCAATCCAAATTGCTCTTGTAAAAGATCTGCTACAGAACGAATACGTTTATTTTGCAAATGATTCATATCGTCAAGTGTACCCATTCCAAATTTTATTCGAATCAAACGATCCGCAGCTGCCAATATATCTCGCGGTAACAAAAATGTATTGTTCTGGGGTATATCAAGGTTTAGTCTCCGATTCATATTTCGTCGACCAATCCCTCCCAATTCACATCTTTGTTGAAAGAATTTTTTTTGTAAATCCTTAGATAAGGATTCAGAAAATACCGGATCTCCCTCTACACAAGCAAATTGTTGATAAAATTCCAAAATAGCATTTTCTTTTGACCCTATTTTTTTTTTATCATTCAGAAAAGACAAAAATAGTTCAGGATAGCAAACATTCTCTAGAATTTCTCTTATATTCAACCCCATTGCTGATAATAGAACTAGAATGGATAGTTTTTGTTGCCTACTCACACGAACCCATATCCTTGCTTTTCTATCAATTTCTAATTCTAATCTTCCTCCCCAATCTGATATTATGGTGCCGGTATAGACCGAAATTCCGTTATCATTTAATTCTGACTGGTAATAAATACCGGGACTTTGCAATATTTGATTGATCACAATTCTATAGATTCCATTTACTATAAAAGCTCCCAGAGAAGTCATTAGAGGGATCTTTCCTATCAAAATTGTTTGTTCTTGGATATACCTACGCCTATCGTTTTTCCAAATGAGTCTCGCGGATACATATAATTCAGAAGAATATGTGATTGATTCATACACAGCATCTCTTTCCTTTATCAGGGGTTCTACCAATTGATATCTTTCCAAAAATAATTCAAAGTCAATTTCTTGATTTGTATCTTCAATTTTTGGAAACTTAGAAAGCTCTTCTGCCAAACCCTGATCAATGAACCTACAAAATCCTTCAAATTGTATCTGATTAAATCCAGGTATTGTGGACATTGCGTCTATCCCGGATTATTTTGAAATTGTCAGTTATTTATATTCATCCATATCGAAAAAAAAAAATACCATTTTGGCTGGTTCATTATCTATCAAAGAAAATCCTATAGATCTTGCAATGATGGAATTTCGATTCTATGAATCTTTGACTGGAATCTATGAGATAGGTGAAATAAAAATTGATACTGAACTTATTTTAAGAGATGCAACCGGAACGGAATTGATAAAACAGTCCTAGAAACTGAATTCTACCATTTAGGCTTACTCTGCTTTGGGATTTTTTTTAGAATATCAAAACTGATTCAGTTTCTTATATTATAATGTATAATGGTATTGAAATTCTAATCTACTTGAATATTGAATACCAGAAAACTATATGAATGTTGTATTTATTAACTTAACGCGCGGATATACCTAATCTATATTTAGGTCTTCTCTCTTCTTTTATTGCCCTCCTGTCCTGTCGTCAATTGACAGTATGACTTAGGGCGCAATATAATTGAAGTGGTCAAATCATATTTTGGTAAAGCACCTTGAATCCACTGGATAGTAAAGGATCTTGGATCCAACGCAGAACCCTTTGTGAATGAGAGAGATAAAGACGAGAAAGACCGATGAAATCAAGTTTCAAGGTTGTAATTTAATGGTAAAGTTTGATTACCATTAAACTCCAGAATAGTTAAGGAGTTTTTAGGTTTGATTCATCTCCTAAAGGCGGCTCTCGGCCTGAGTTATATTAAGTTAAGGTGGCCTTAGGCATTAATTACCCATGGTCTTTTTCTTATTACCTATTGTATTTCTAGTGCTTTTTTATTTCCTAAAGGTGGCTGGGACCTATTATTTCTAGTTGGTTTATGAATCAAGGTGGCCATAGGCCCCTATGGTCCAGTGGTTACGACCTCTCTCTTTCACGGAGAAAACGAGGGTTCAAGTCCCTCTAGGGGTATACCAAGACTCAAGACTATAGGAGTGGGATTTTGATTTTCTCTCAAGTGATCCATATTTGTCAAGTCCTTCTAATAGTCTACTCAGTGGGACTTTGTATTTTAGATCAAATGATATGTATTTGTCAAATCTGCCTGGGAGACGAAAGGAAGTTGATTATGGAACGTCTAAAATGAATTAGGCGTTGGGTCGATGCCCGAGTGGTTAATGGGGACGGACTGTAAATTCGTTGGCAATATGTCTACGCTGGTTCAAATCCAGCTCGGCCCAACAATTTTGTCAATCTACTATCAGATGGTAGAACACTCTTGTTCTTAAGAAATACCTGATACGAGAGAATAAAAAAGAATCCAAAATTTCTGCTAGATCTCTTCTTATTTCCCTGGGATTGTAGTTCAATAGGCTAGAGCACCGCCCTGTCAAGGCGGACGTTGCGGGTTCGAGCCCCGTCAGTCCCGACGGATCCAATAAGTACATCAATTCGCCTCTCCATTTTCTGTGAAAGAAGGGACAGAGAGCATAATTGAATTCCGAAGGGGTTTCCCTTCTTTTTTTCAAGATTCTGTCGAAGAAAGAGCAAACGCTAAACTAAAATGAAAATAATGAAAAAAATAGTTAAGTTGATAGAATATTCCATCTTTTCTCCCGCCACACATCTTTCTCATACTTCTTTGTCTTCCAAATAAATTTAGATCATTAAAATTTAGAACCTAATTCTTCTCTTTTTCCACTTCGCATGTATGGTTTGTTGGGGTTTTGTAGTTCGGACGGGTGGTTAGATTTCGTTTCGTTTGATGGTTCTATAAGGAAGACCTAAGGTGGGTTATAGAAAAGAAAGAACAGAAAAGAAGGATAAATAAAGTAAAGGAATTTTTGATTGGTCCGGGAATCAAATCTTGGATTCGGTATGGATAAAAGATGTTCGTATGTTATACTATTCAATTCTTGACGACGAATTAATTTAATAGCTCAGATATTGTTATTCATGATATTGATTCGATTCAAGATCATCGATAGGTAATGCATTCATTGAATTGACAGGTGAAAGATTTATCATCTCTATGGGATTAAATCCCGAGTTATTGTGAAATAAAAAAAACGATGAGATTATGGAAGTAAATATTCTTGCATTTATTGCTACTGCACTGTTCATTTTAGTTCCTACTGCTTTTCTACTTATCATTTACGTAAAAACAGTCAGTCAAAATGATTAATTACTTTAAATGAAACATTACTTCTGAATTCTTATCAATAGTTGAAGAAATAAAATGAAAAGTATTCTATTTTTGCGTCTTAAATGAAATCCACGGGCTATAATCGGCGGTATTCTATGAGATCCGAGAGTATGGTAAGTAAGAAATTGATTTCTTACTTACCATACTCTCTATTTTATAGTAGTGTATAAAATTTTTTCTAATCAAGTTGGTATACTATATTAATCATTATTTGCACTGATAAAGATCAGTGAGGACCTACATATGTTGAACTTAAAAACTACTCGTGGAGGGTGTACGGCTACGCGCAACGTGCCCGTAGAGGATCTGAGTGTTGACCTTTTGTGTGGCATGATAATTTCATAATCTCTCTGTGTTTGAAAACCGTTAATGTGATGATTGTTGTTACGACTCACTAACAACGTATGTTGTTGACTCTGTGATTAACTTATGTTGCAGGTAAGCAAGTGTAGGTGTGGACCTAATCTGATCTTGGAATATTCTGATCGTTGTTGTCACTATGAATAGGGCTCTGTATAATAAACAACTGATGTTTGTTTCTGAAGACCTGTTACGACTATGTTTCCCTTGTAATAATGTATCTCTTGTTTTTCAGTCCTGGGTCATATCCGGTGGCTATCGATTCTATTAGGTCGGCTAAGAGGTGCTCTGTGCATCCTCAGTCAGAGTCGGCCTAGGGTTTCACTGTGAGGACTGGATGTCCGTTTTTTATGCTTGTTGTTTGTTATTTAGTTGGTGCCTCGGGAACTGATACGGACAACCGGTCCCACACCCTCCCCCGCACCTGGCAGGGGGCGGCGGAGGGGGGGGGGGGTGTGACAGTTCTAGAGTGAGAAACAACTAGAGAGTTTTGTATTTGAGTCTTGGTGATTTCAATCCAAAACTCATTTATTTACATCTTGTGTTCATTATTTGATCTTTAAACCAGTAGTAAGATCCTTCTAGGAACTTACAAGTGGTATCAGAGCAAATCCAGGTTGCTCAACTGTTTTTTATTTGATCAAAATTGAGATTTTAGAGAGAAAAAGTGGATTCTTCATGAAAATCATCATTTTTCTCAAATTTGAGTGTTTCTGGTCTCAAATCTGATTCCTAAACGTTCGTTTTATGTTTTTTTACTTGACTGCTACAAATCACAGTCTAAAATCATTTCGTGAAAGTCAGTTGATATCTTGTTGGTTCGCCGGACAAACAGTATGGTTCATTGAATGGGTCTTCTCGTTCACTAGTGTATGTTCATCAATAGGTTAGCTTGCTGAATATAGGTTCGGTAGGCAAAATTTAAATTCAATTGGTTCGTTGACATTGGTTCGGACGAGGAAATTCATATTGGTTTGTGGCGGTTATCTCTCCTAACCATTGGTTCACCAAACATAATTGGTCCGTCAGATTTTCTGGTTCGCTGAGAAAATTTCTAGTTCACTCAAATTGTTGGTTTGCTGATATTAATCTTGGTTCGTTCCAACTGTTTGGTTCGGAGAAGTGGTTTTGGTTCACTGGCAGAAAAGTGGTGTTCACTAAAATGGGCTTAACTCGAGTTCTGTTTGGGGTTACAGATGCCGATACTAGCCAAAACGACCATCTCGACGAGATCTACAGTTTTAGTCGCCTTACTGCCAGTATCATCCGTTTTGACCTCCAAATTCCACTTCTAAGACCTTTTTTTTGCATTTCAAGTTTTTGATAATCAATAAAATTTATCAAAATGTATGCAATTGATGCATTATTACGGGTCATCGTTACAATGTGCCAAAGTTGACAAATCTTAAGGATTATCATAGTTGGGCAACAAATTTTAGATCATATATTGCTTATTTGGATAAAACATTGTGGTTACCGATTACAGATGAATATAAATATCCAACTTATGGTCGTGGAGATGTGAAGGAGAAATTGAATTTTTCTATTGAAGAAAGAGAATCGTATGATCAGAATGAAAAGGCAGTTGCACTTCTCATGGTGGCTTTGCTTACACAACTGTCAAGTCAATTCAATCGTTATCACAGAGCAAAATAGATATGGGGTACTGTAAAGATACAATGTGAAGAACATATTTCTAATAAGTCCTAGAATATAGAAACAGTTGATCATGGTTTGAAGTTTCAAAATTAAGGAATTAAAGAAGAAAGTAACGAAGTTATCTGAAGAAAATAGAACTCTGAGAAAAGAATTGGAGAAATGGAAAAATAAAGTCTATGATTTCGTAGCAGAAATTCAAAAGGATGCTTTTTCATCATGTGCAAAGTGTGTTGATTTAAGCTTTGTTTAAAGAGAAAAATGGATTAGTTGAAGAATGTGATAAAGCAAAAGTTGAAGCAAAGGAATCTGTGAAGATCTTAATGATTTGTTTGCTAAGTCAAAGAAGAAGCTCGATTATCTTCAAGAACAAAGTGATGAACTTGCTGTGAAAGCTAGAACTTTTCAGCTTGAAAATACAAGGTTAATTAATGAAAAGACTGAATTAATTTCGGCAGAATAAACTTTTGAACACAAATATACAAAATTTATAAGTCCAAATGGGAAAAGGTTATTTAGGAAACATATGATGCTCATGATCAATTGAGAAGAGAAAAGTCTACTCTGAATAAAACATCAGAAGAACTTATTGCAACACACAAAGAGTTGGCTGAAGTGCAAAGAAAATTGCAGACATGAAGATTGAGGTTCATGACTTCAAAAGATAGTTGCTTAATCTCAATAATTCATCGTCTTTCATAAACTTTTCGTGCAAAAAGGAGAATTTTCAACTTTTTTTTGGTGATGTTATTCTTAAGAGTGTTCAACCTCCCGTATTTATTAAAAATTCTATCAATAATTTGCAAGATAATGAAGAACAGCATGATTATTCAAAGTTTTCTTATATGAGTTCAGGAGAGAAAATAAAGTCAAATTCTAAGAAGAAAAATGAAGAAAAGGTTGATTATAACAAATGATCGAAGTTTGATTCCAAATTTACATTTCTTGATAAAGAAACGATTTTTAAAGGGAATAAAGGTCATGTGAAACTTCCAAAATTCTCAGATATTGTGATTGATTGCTTAGAAAGATGGTCTAAATGCTATTAAGAGTGAATTTTCTCGAATCGCATCACAAGGTCATTCTGTGAAAGATTATCCTAAGCAGACGAATGGTGGATTGGGATATAAAGGAAAAGAGTTGCCAATGAAAAATGACAACAAAAAGGTGATTAAAGCTGAGAAAAAGAAGAATCAGAAGGTGTTATCAGATCAGAAACCTCAGGTTTGGAAGAAGGTAGTATCTCCTAAATCTACAGAAGAAAAGGTTTCTACTAAAGAGTCTTTTTGCATATCTGATGTTACACGAAAAGACGGTAAAAGTTCAGATTAGTTTAAATTCGCTAAATCGAACAAGTTCTATCGTATAGATAAATTCTTTGGTTACGCAGATGATTCAGGTTTTTATGATCCTTCATTTAAAAAATATTTTCAAAAACCTACCAAACCAAAGAAAAATAAACTTGTTATTCCAATCATTTTTGATGATGGATCGACTGATCAATTTGGTCGTCGACATTGTTACACTTGTCGTAAAGAAGGATATCTTGCTACTACTTTTTTATGAATTTTAACAACTCATCATCATATGCTAAAAATACAAAGTTTGTTGATCCTGATGGCATGATTTTTAATGAACCAATGGCCATTTGTAAAATGCTTTGGAAACGGATAATTGTTTCCGAATCATTGGGTAGTAGTTCTGATTCTCATTCCTCAGTTGAGACTGGTTCATTAGAAAATTTAAAACCGAAAATGGAATAGAGACCAAAGATTGTTTCCATAGCCAACAATGATTTTGTTGAAGACACTGGACAACCAATCACAACTGTGAATGAGGTTCGGGGTTTTAAAGACTTATTATTTTCTAGTGTTTGCAGGTTTTCAAGAAGACCTGTTAGTGATTGAAAGATTGCTGACAGTGGAATACTTGTGGTTGATTTAAGTTAAAATGCATCGTTCCTGTCTTTAATAATTGATTTAAAAAAATATCATTTTCAAAAGGTTGTCAAGTGTTGAGCGATGATTTTCATTTTTATTATTCATTTTCTTTCGTTCATATTTTTAGGGGGGAGACAATTTTAAAATAACTCAAGAAATAGAGTTTGTTGAATTTTAGGGGGAGAAACTATGGAAAATGTAAAAAAAATGGAAAATTGATCCGACAAAAGCGAGAAATGATAGTACATCAGCATATATGTTATCTGCCATGGATAGATTAAGTCTAAAAGTTGTAGGTACTTGCAATCTGTGAATGTGCATGACTAATCTGATATCTGCAAGTAAGATATAAACATAAACCTTGCCTAACGATCTTTGGTTATTTGCTTCTTGATAAATGCTGAGTGATGATTTTGTCAAATAGAATAAGAGATATCCTGATGAATGCATGTTTTCATTTTGAAAGATTTTAACTGGTTTTGTTTTCTTTAATAATTATGACCAATTGACTGGACTATCTCTGCGTATCGAAAGATCGACCTGCTAGGGAGTCATTTGGTTTTTTGTTCTGACTTTGCATACTCTCTCTGCGTACTCACAAGACCGACCTGAGAGTAAAAGTCGTGAACACTTCAATTTGTTTGATTTTTTTTATTTTCTCAAATGATCAGACTATCTCTGCGTATACGTGAGTATCGACCTGATAGTTATTCGTTTGAGGTTTTGCTTTATTTTTTGCATGACTTGTCAAGGATGATTAAATCTCTAAGAAAATTTGCTTCTATATGATAAACATGATGATTTACCGGTATATTTGATAGAGTGGAGTCCGAGTTATCAGTGCTTGATAAAATTACCTTAATCATATATGAAAACGATAAATATGATTGTTGCATGCTGAAATAAACATAAATGTTGTATTTGCGATTATCTTCGCTTACATGTTGATTAAGGCCTAAATTGAAATGTGTTAGATGCGTTATGTCTGATATGATATCGCGTCGTGATCTTCCTCGCAATATAAAAAATAGAGTATGATTCTATATTGCATTATATATTAATTTTAGAAAAATCAAAAAGATTTTTGGTGTGTTTTAGCATAAACTTTGTAAAAGGCAAAAAGATTTTATTTTTTGTTTGTTTTCGATTGATCAACACAGGATACGAAAAACAAATTTTTAAAACATATATCTTAGATTCTCAAAGAGAGGTTTTGCACCAATATTAACTTATGTTGGCTTGAAAAATGGAAAACTTGTAAGAGCCGGAATCGATCTTACTACTGTTTGAAATGATCAATTGCAATGAACACAAGAGTAAATAAAGCTTTGCTTTATGATTTCACTTAGAGAGAAGACTCTAGAGAGAACATCTTACAAAAAACACAATTAAGAACTCTCAAATGACTAGAATATCTATATAACTTAACAAGTCAACACTATTTATAGTGTCAGACAAATTACCGAACCAACGACCAACGAACCATTGGTTCTCTGGTTTCGAACCATCAGTTCAGACCTTGGTTAGTTAACACCAAGACTCCCATTCTAGCTGCACTTAGATACAACACACGAGACACTCATTTATGCTCTAACAGACTCCCCCTTAACGTGTGATGTATCTAGATTAACAAAACTCTTGTCTTCAATCTTCAACACGACTGCCTCAGATCGTCACCTTAAAATGTCTTGCTAGATATAGAACTTGCATGGCTGGATTAGAATTTAATCAACTAAATCCACTTGAAAAAGATCCTTCCATCTCCCCTTTTACCATGCTTCAGCCTTGTCACACAGAACCTACAGCTTTAGAAGACAAAAGTGCAATTTTTCTTCTTGTTTACCAAAATTAATTTAATCTTGTCACAAAACATCTCCCTGAGAATCCAAGATATTGTATTGAAATCATGATTTTGTATAATGCATCGATAGGTCGAAAACAAATAAGAAACAAAATCTTTTTGGCTTATTGAAACTTTATATCAAAACACGCAAAAAATCTTTTTTATTTTCTCAGAGTTATGCTAAAACCCACCTAAAATCTTTTTAAATTTTCAGATATAAAATATAAATGCAATACTGAAATCACACTCTATTTTTGTCTTTTGTGACAAATATCACAACTTGGGATCATATTGAACATAACATGCTGAACTACATTTCAATTTCATTTTCTTCATCACACACGCCATGTCGATTGCTGGTATGATTTGTCCATTTTAAACTCGGGCTCTGCATGTCTCCGAGCCCCCAAGCAAAGCACATGGCCCCGTTTGTGAATCCTCGCGGTCTGCATCGGTCCCAGAACTATAAAAAGTGTGTTTCTTCACAAATTTGCTCATTTGACACATTTCAACTTGGAGAACACTCTCCTCTCGTCTGGTAATCCATTGCTAAGCCGAGTTCCAGACAAGTAGAGCTTTTAGTGTCAAAATACAAGCACATTAGGGTCTTGTGAAGCACGTGTAAGCTTCTAATAATCTCATTCCTTCATTTTGAGCCAAGCTTTGCTATGAACCATCACTGATCAATGAATGATCATTCTTGTTTACATGTTTACCCTATGCATGTACGATCAAGAGGGATCTAAAGGCATTGGGAGTAAGATTGAGTTGATTGGAGGTTAGTATGTGTTCGGTTTTGCTTTAGATCACATTTTTTAGTAATCCATCACCTAAACTGAGTTGTGATTATGCATGAAAGGGTGTATTTGGCTTCTGGAACTTGCTAGAGGACTGGAGAAATTGAAACCCCGCTTGGAGTGCATTGGTACAAGTTTTGGTGCACAAGGTACCACTAGTTAATGCATGCATTTTGTTGTCTCTGGTTTAGATTGAGAATTTGAGCTTGGGTCTGGGATACCTGACCATCTCAGTAGCAAATTGCTACAAAATGAGTTTGGGTCATAGAAGTGGAGACCATGGTTAGTGCATTTGGGTTTAAAACCCGAAAACCGAGTATTTTGAAATTATTGATAAATGGTTATAGTCACCAGGGAATCTCAGTAGCATTTGGCCTTAAAATCTGAGTTAATATCAGTCCTAAAGTGGAAACCAATGGATTGGATGTTGTAAGACCCATTTTGGTTGTTGGCAATTCAAACTCTTCACCGTTGAGTATTTCTGGTGAAGATCTTCTTGAAGAACCTCCTGGATTGAAGACTTAGTGATTTTGAAGATTTCGAGTCAGAAATCCTCTAAGAGAAAAAAGTTAGCGAACTTGTATTTTTCTCTTAGCACTACGTCAAAATTGGCCTTTGGCCACATTTTTTTCATCTCAATTGACACCAAATGTCCTGTCACCGTATGTATCATATGACCACGTTAGAATATCAGTGGCTGAAGCCACCTAGAAGCGTGGCTAAAGGGTACCAATATTTTATTGTTGTAATCAAACAATTCTTCCAGAAAGCGTGGCCAAAGGGTCCCAAAGGCCACATGTGTTTGTTTAACAGGGCCTTTGGTATTATATGGTCACATATATTTGTGTTTTAGCTATATATATTAAAGAATATGTGGCCAAAGGGTTGTTGTGTAGAGGCTAGATTATGAGGCTTGTAATATTAAATAAGTTGGGCTGGGCTTAGAGGGTTTCATTAGAATTATAGGCTAGTTTGCTATTGTATTTAGGCTAGTTTATGATTAGGCTTGGGTTTACTATTGGGTTTATGATCCAAAAGGGGCCCAATAGTAAACCCAATGGTGGTCTATATATAGACCACTTGACCTCTTCATTTAGGGGATGCTGGTTTACGATTAAGTGAAGAGCCAAGGAGGTTTACGATTTGTGTTTTGTACCCGACAAGTTTACTTGTGTGCAAGATCAAGTGTTTTATGGTTTTAAACATCGTTTTCTTGTGTTCTCTTCATCTTTATTCTTGAATCGGTCTTGTACAAGGATTCCGCACTTGTACTAGATTAAAATATCGTGATTAGGTGAAATTCGGACCGAAAATTGGTATCAGAGCCAAGAATCATCGATTCGAGGCTCACACGATATTGATTTAAGCTGTTTTCTGGGTTTTTGGGTTGTTTTTGAAGATTTAGAAGCTGTTCGAGGCGTTTACGATCAAGCTGCTACTGTTCCAGTGTGATTACGATCGGTTTCTGGGTTATTTTGGGTGTTTACGACTGCGACTGGTTGAAGATCTTCATCAGAATTGTGTTTACGAGTTCAAGATCTCATTTTTATCGTGTTTACGATCCGCTGCCGTGTGTTTACGACTTTTCCTGGTCGTAATCGGAGTTTACGATTTTGTCTTACCGGAATCACGGAGTCGTAATCGGTGTTTACGACTTCTTTGGATCGTAATTGGTGTTTACGATTGCCTTTGGTCGGAATCGGTGTTTACGACTTACCTCAATCGTAATCGGAGTTTACGATCACACGTTTACGATCAGCTCCGTGTCTTTATCGTAATCAACATTCACGATCGTAATCGTGTGTTTCGATCGGAAACAGGTGCTCAATCGTAATCAAGGGTTTACGATCGGAAACAGGATTTGCGGCAAAAAGTCTCTTTTTCACACTTTCACGGAAACGGGCGTAACTTTTGACTCGTTTGGAGTTAGAAGCTCAAATTTTAACACGACGTTCGTGACAACGAGCCCCAGATTTACCCCAGACTAACGTCTAGGGGAGCTCATTTGGACCCCCAAATTCCACTCCGAAGGCCTCCGTTTTTCAGTTTTAAGTTTTTGACACTATTCTTTGAATAGTACTTTTGCCGATTTTGCCGTTTTTGCCGATTTTTCAAGATTTTCAGAAGCTGCATATCTAATTAAGAAAATGAGTTCAGTGGTTGAAGAAAAGAATATGGTTGAGGACATGGATGATTTCGCAGCTGAAGTTGACAATACTGAGATATGCCCCAATCCTACTTGTGCTCGTATAATTCCTGGACTTAGGCAAATCTGTAAAAAAATTCAGTCAGAACTGTTTGAGGTAAAATGCGAAAGGAGTTCATTCAAGGGTAGATGGCAAAAGAATGAGGAGAAGGTAAAAGCTCAGAAACTAGACATTGTGAAATATCGGAAGCTAGCAACTGAGAACGCTTATCTATATGACAACGCTAAGTTAGAAATAGCTGAGCTTAGTAAGCAGATAGATGACCTTAAGCATAAAAACAATGAGTTGCAAGTGAAACTAGATATGAATCAAATGAGAAGCAAAAGAATGCTCGATGCTGGAAAGGAATTGTCACATGCCGTTGTGACCGGCCAAGTTGGGAAAGATAAAACTGGGTGTGGGTCAGAAAAGTCTGATAAATCTCTGTCTGCAAACAGCATTATTCCTCCACCAGTTCCCAGAGACATTATAGGAATACTTCTTAGTGATGATCAAGTTGAACGAACCGAGTCTGATTATAAAGAAGCTGCTCCTCCTATTGATAGTGTCTTGGTTGGAACTACACCTTTGACTCAAGAAGAAATTGATAATGAAGCAAACATGACTTATGGTGAGGGGAGAGTAAAGGATATATCAGACAATGATGCTAAGTGTCAGGAGTATGACAGGTGTCCCAACTCTAAGTCTGATGAAGCTGGGATAGAGTTGAAACCATACCCTAAAATTGAAACCCCATGCTTCAAAGTAATTGACGAAGTCAAAAGGGAAAAGGTGTTCTTGATGACACGGCCTGAGGGGAAGATCTTTATGACATCTGGATCAATGTTTGACCAAGAACCAGATGTAGGATATGAACTACCATCCTTCTCCTCCAAGTTCAAGGTAATAACTGATGGCATGATAAGTGAACCTAAAGTTGAGAGGCCAAAGATCACCATCAAGCATCCAAGTATGAAACCAACAGCTGGAGTGAAGAATGAAAAGCTCAAGGGAGTAGCTGTGTCTCCCATCTCTTCAGTTGGATCATGCAATTGCCGCTGTAATTGCAAGAATGATGCATCAACATCAGAAAATCCAGAGAGCACAAAGACGATGAGGACAGGTTCTACTCAAGCTTCAAAGAACCCGCAGAAAGTCAAATCTGGAGCTGCAGACAAGGCAAGGATGCAATCACAAGGCAAACCAGCTCCATATCAGCCACAAAAAACAAATGGGTACACGTCTGACTTCTATCTAAAGAAGCAGACTTGCTTTAATTGTGGCATCGCTGGTCATATTGCTAGAAACTGTCTTTATCGCCCCTATGAACCCTATTTTCCGAACACTCAAAGGGTTTCATCTCAGGAGTCTGTGAAGTCTAAGCCGATGATGGTGCAAAAACCTAAGGCAATGAAGACTGTTACTCCCAAGGTTAAACCCTCTGATCAACATTGGGGTGCTGCCAAAGCTGAAAGAAAATCTTTAAATCAAAACAACAGCTTTCCAAGTTACCAAAATTTCCAAAAACAGGTGAAGAAACCATTTTCAAAACAAACAAAGTCTGAAAAACCCAAGGTTACCCCTCCCAAGGTAACTAAAGCTGTTTTCAAAAATGACTCTAAAACGAAGAAGGTTGAAATACCTAAGGTCACAACTCCAAAGGTGACTAAAACAAATGTTAAATCACCTGGAACTTGGAAACCAAAAATCAAGGCAGTTCCATCCCAACTTCCTGATTTCTCAAAGGGGATGTTCTTACAAGAGGTATCTTTCATTGATTCCTCAGGTGTACCCAGATAAACAATGGCCTGGGTACCAATGGCTAACTAATCTCTCATTATGTGCAGGAACAGTCAAGGAGGATTATCACTAACATTTTTATTAATTAATTTATTTGTTGATAAGTGATTGTTCCAGGCACATTTTAGGAGACGTATCTTCATGTCATGACAAGCAATTTTTTATGGAGGATATGTTTCCTTGAGAGGTAAAATGTAAAATTCAGCGCGAAAGGTACTGTTCTTAACTTGGTTGTGTGAATGAAGCGGCAAAGAGTGTTTTGAGTCAAACCAAATTTCCTAAAATGTTCACTTGGTGATTGATTGTTGAAGTGTTTGACCTCAGATGCAATGAAGTGTGCATGTCATGAAACCCAATTTTCAAAAATTTTCAAATCAATACTTTGAAAGTTAGCTTGGCCAGATATCTTCAAAATTTTGTGTTTTGTTCTTTTAAGTGTGTTTGTGTGTTTTATTTAAAAAAAAAACTGAAAAATGATGTTCACAAGACTGTGACATTAAAAATCAAAAAGCAAGGGGAAGAAATGTAAAAATGAAGAAAAAGTTGACCCCTAAAAAATAGTGTGTTTTTCAAAAATAGTGTGCTTTTCAATTTTTAATTGTTTGTGTCTTGTTTTTGAGAAGTTTAGGGGAAGTAAAATGAATGACCGGGTTGGAGATGGCTGACACGCGTAAGGCGGAAGTGAAAAGCAAGCTCCACGGTGATATGCTCGGTAGGCTCGACCTAAACTTATGACCTCCAATGAAAGTGCAGTAAACTTAAAAGATATATATGTTTAGTTTCCCATCCCAGGTTGCATGGTTTAAAAGACTGAGTCCCAGCAAAAACGGGTTGAGAGTGGTAATTATACCTAGTATTCACTCTCTCACACGCCATGTCTCTGCTGTCATGACTACACCACATAATAAAAAGAAAAGAAAAAGAAAAGAAAAAGAAATGAAAAAAAAATGAAAAAGAAAAGAAAATGAAAAATAATCACTCAGTTGGTCTTCTTTGCGTGCTTAGCGGCCGACCTGATCACCAACTTATGGTTAATGAAAATAAGTGGTAGTTATAGCCGTGGTGCATGGTTCCTCAAGTTGGGGGTTTGTGAATCCTCAATAAACTCTGAGGTTGGGTAGGTTTTGCTGTGTACGCTTGGTGTGGGGACAATTAAACATGACGGTAATATTTTACTATATTAAGCATGACGCATTCGGTTGGGATTAATCGGGTTTGAGTTTAAAGCGGACAAACATACCGGCAATTACCTGGACTAGTCGAGTAACTGAAGCTGAAAAGGGTTCCTCAGTCAGATTCATACGGTTTGATCCCGTGTAAACTTTCTCACGTTTGGTTTGGTAAGTATTTGTTTAGTTTTTATCTTTCGTGTGTGAGTCGTTAAGTTCTTTTTGGTGTGTTTTCGTCTTGGCCAGGTCGATTTGAGAAGTCAAAATGTGTTATTCATGGGTTTCAATGCATGACAATATGCCCCCGACAGATCTTGACAAATTTTTAGGGGAAGGAGTATGGGATAATAAGTATTATCCGAAGGGAACTCGAGGATGATACTTATTATCTAATGGAAAAGACTTCCTCCGTCAGATCTTGACAAATTTTTAGGGGAAGGAGTATGGGATAATAAGTATTATCCGAAAAGACTTCCATAATACATAGTATCTGAAGGGAACTCGAAGATAATATGTATTATCTCAGGGGAAGTCCTTAGCTGAGGGGAAGTTATCAGCTAAGGGGAAGTCTTTAGAGGTCTTGGGTTCAGGGGAAGTTTTATAGAAAACCCGTAATCTATATTAGGGTTTTTTGTTAAAATTATGTTAATTTGAATCAACTGAACATATGATAATTACCTCCTAACCCAAAGACCGGTCATCAAATGTCTGGTGGAGTATATTTTTTTCAAATGTGTGTCAGACAGGTTGATGATAGAAAGATGTTGCTACTGCTCAAGTTAAAGAACCAGCCGGACAAGACTACCATCTGAATAAGCAAGTGTTCAGGGGAAGTTGTTGGTTTCTTTACAAGCTTCTAAAAGATTATCAAAGAAGATGTTCACAAGCTTAGGGGAAGCAGAAGACTTCAAGTCTCGTTGAAGAAAATGATACAGAGAGCAGTCAGAGTTCATGAAGTTTGAAGTTCAACAATCAAGTTCTTCACAGTTAGAGGTTTTTCAAAATTTAACCTCTAATTGTTTTGGAGATTCAAGACAGTTACCGAAGATTCAGCAAGAACCAGTTCTTTCAAGAAGCAAGTCAATGAGAGTCCTCCATTTCATTGCTTGTTCATTTCAAGAAGTTCAAGCTGATGCTGATCAAGAGGAAGTCCCAAGTGCCCGTCATGAAACCCATTGAAGATTTCTGCGGAAAGAATCTTCATCAACATCCATGCCAGCCAGTCAAGAAGAAGAAGTTCAAAGATCGAAGACTTTTAATATCACAAGCCTAGGGGAAGATTGTAGAGGCTAGATTATGAGGCTTGTAATATTAAATAAGTTGGGCTGGGCTTAGAGGGTTTCATTAGAATCATAGGCTAGTTTGCTATTGCATTTAGGCTAGTTTATGATTGGGCTTGGGTTTACTATTGGGTTTATGATCCAAAAGGGGCCCAATAGTAAACCCAATGGTGGTCTATATATAGACCACTTGACCTCCTCATTTAGGGGATGCTGGTTTACGATTAAGTGAAGAGCCAAGGAGGTTTACGATTTGTGTTTTGTACCCGACAAGTTTACTTGTGTGCAAGATCAAGTGTTTTATGGTTTTAAACATCGTTTTCTTGTGTTCTCTTCATCTTTATTCTTGAATCGGTCTTGTACAAGGATTCAGCTCTTGTAGTAGATTAAAATATCGTGATTAGTACATGTTCTCCCATTACGCGTGGCCAAAGGGTGGCAACGGTCACGTGAAAATATCAAAAGTGTGGCCTTTGGTATTATATGGTCACATATATTTGTGTTTTATCCACATATGATAGAAAAAAACGTCGCCAAATGGGTTGCTGAAATCAGATATGTTCTCCCAATACGCGTGGCGAAAGTGTGGCAATGAGCACGTGAAATATCAAAAGTGTGGCATTCGATATTCTATTCTCACATATATTTGTGTTTTAGCCACATATATTAGAAACAAAAAAGTGCCCAAAGGGTTGTTATAGCAATGAGTGTGGCAAAAGGGTTGGAATGACCACATGTATTGTACGTAAGTGTGGTTGTTGGCATTATATAGTCACATACATATATATGTTTCAGCCACATCATTTGAACAAAAATAAAAACGTCGCTATAAACTAACCTTTGTTGACACATAATGATTGTGATTTTATGTGGCCATTTAGGATCAAATAGGGTCTAGTGGTCTCTATTAGGGTCAATTAGGACTAGTTAGGGTCAATTGGTGTCTATTAGGACCAATTAGGGTCAATTGGCGTCTATTAGGGTCAATTAGGCCCAATTAGGACCAGTTAGGTCCAGTTATGGTAAATTGGTGTCAATTAGGACCAGTTAGGTCCAGTTAGGATCAATTGGTGGCAATTAGGACCAATTAGGGTCAGTTAGGCCTAACTAGGGTCAATTGGTGTCAATTAGATCGAATTAGGGTCTACTAGGACTAGTTAGGGTCAATTGGGACAATTAGGTCCAGTTAGGGTCTATTAGGACCAGTTAGGGTCAATTGGTGTCAATTAGGCCCATCTAGGGTCAATTAGGGTTAATTAGGCCCATACAGGACCAGTTAGGGTTAATTTTATTTAGGAAAGAGGCATTGCCCCGGTAAACTTTATTAGAAAAGAATAAAAAAAATAGGAGTCACAAACCAATAGCTAACCCAAAAATACCAACGGGAAGGCCAACCCAAAAACCAACTCACTAATCAGGCCAAGGGTTAAGGCATTTAAGCCCAGCCCAAAACAGCCAATAACTATCCCAACCACCAATACAAATTGGAACCAAGATATAGCCCATAATATTAGAAATACAATACTCCTCAATATGAATGGAGAAAAAGCTTGGGATATCAAATGCACGCTTATTGCCATCAATATCAACAAATGCCATCATCATCTTTTGTTGCTATACTTTGTAAATTCTCCATAACAAACCCAATACTCAAATCTCCAGGTTGCATCAGCCCCACAAAACCACAGTCATTGGAGCTTTTTAATCACATCATCAGCTAATAAGACTTCAGCAGGCTTGATAGCAATAGTAACATCAAGACTAATAGTACTCAAAGTAATTACCAACAGAACCATATCCTGCTTAATGTTCCTATTCAGCCGTAGTCTTGTAGTTAATATCACAACAATAACCAGCAGCATTGGACCAACAAAAAAGGTAGCTTTTCCCATTTTATGATCTTGTAAAACATAACCAACAGTTGAGAGCAGTAATTCAGTAGCACTCCAGCTATCGTCAAAACCATACAGACTACTAGGCTTAACAAATAGGCATTGAATAAAAATCAAACCCATCAGCAATCTTGCAGCTGAAACACCCCAACTTAATAAGTCCCACTTCATCATCATTGTTGACCAGTAGTAACCTCCCTTGTTGTGAGAAACAATCCATAAAATGGAACACTAGATAAAAGCAACTTTAACTAAATCATAAAAACTGTACCTGCCACTACCACTTTGATGATTTTGGACACAAATCATACACTTGTGCCTCCCAACATAAACATATTCCTGAACATGATCCCTGCTAGCATTGAGTCTGCTTTTTTTTTCTTCCAGAAAAACGAAAATGCCCTTGACCACTTATGCCATAACTTCAGCCAGACAACAAGAGCATTTCCTAAGCCACATTCCTATATTCCCTTTCTTGACCCTCATACCACAGATAGCAGTAGTGTTAATAGTTCGGCACATATACCAACCAGCACTGTACCAAGCCTTAAAAGGTTTACCAGCAAAGTATCCACTAATTGTAAACCAGAAAATTTTAGCACGTTGAGCACAATAAAACCCATCTTTGACCATCATGACAACAACAATAATTGTAACCACCAGTACCTTAGACTCACTCCAGTTTTCAACTGACCCATAGATATGGCTTTTATCAAATTTAGTGATCAAATTCCTAATAACATTAGGATCTAGCAGCAGCCTAGTATCCAACATCAGAGTGATTATAAACAGAAGCCTTGTTCATACCAACACTTTCTAACACCTTTGTTCACAACAGGTAATAATGAAACGATGCACATGCCTCCAGCACCAACACCTTTAGCCCTGTACACCAAAATCTACATAAACAAGTTTTCCTCACTCTACCTAGTGCTTTCAAATGATATTAACTCCATGATGTATAGAACTCCAAATTCATGATTCTTTACCCTATACACTAAAATCAGAGAAAGCACCACTCCCTTCCCAATCCTCTTTAAAAGAATAATAAGACTCAAAGACTCAAAGATGGAAAAATAAAAGGCCGACTCAATCATGTTACTAACAGGGTTTTCATACCGGTGAATGGGCCTAGTAATATAAAAATAAAAGGCTGACTCAGTCACATTCGATTTCAGGTATGGATTTTTTTATATGGTTCAATTTCAGTCATCGGTTCAATTAGTGTAACTTTTTCCTCAATAGGAGTCTTTGTTCATAGTTTGTGAATTATGTATGTGTGTGTTGAGGCAATTATAACAAACGCAGAAATATAACAGACTCATATTAGTGTATGTGAGTTGAAAACATTACACTAATTTCAATGAATTATCTCTTATCTTTATCCCCTCTCCCCCCACTTGAATATCCTTCGGTTTACATAGGAACTTACAGACTCATTACACCACTATGCTATAATTTAGATAATTAACAGCTAATTTATAAAGAAATAAACCAGTAGAACATGGAGCATGAAGTGGTGTAGGCTAGTAGTGATGTATGCATGGCAGTTAAGGAGAAGTGGGTTGATCCACCTGAAACAAACTAATCCATGTGAACTAGGTCGGAGGTCGTGTGGGCTGCCCACTTGGCTATGGATCTATTCCAACAGCAAGCAGATGCGAATTAGGGTACATAGGTCCTTCACATGGGGTCATTGTACATGTACTTTTTAATCCATGAATAATACAGTTCTTTTGTTTGTTAAACTAGATCTAAAAGCCATGTATTAGTTTGAATTGTGGTCGTGTAAAAAACTTGTAGTTGTATATTGAACAAATTCAGATAAGTAAATTAAAAAACTATTCTTGTGGTTTGGGCAAAGCAACACCTTTGGTTATTAACTCCTTAGAGTTGCGAGTTCGGTGTTTGCAGCTTGTAGTTTTAGCTTTGTAACAAGTTTGAGGTTGAAGGCCAACTTTCGTTAAGTTTTGTATTTAGTTTGGATAAATTGACCAAGATACTAGTGTAATCTACTAAAAACCATAAATTAATCTTTGTCTTGGGTTTCTTTAAAAATCTATAGAACATAGTTTGGTGATCAAGAAGTTTCAAAAAGCTTGGTCGCTCTGATTGCTTTGGTTCCGGTTTGGTAGTAACTTGATAATTACCACATTTGACTACGTTAATATCAAATAGGGTGTAGCTAAACTGACAATCCTTTTTCAGTTATATTTCATCTCTTTAGGTTTAGTCATTTAGATATAAATATTTTGTTTCTTTTCGTCTTTTTACTAGTTTTTACTATAACTAGATTTACTAAATGTGTGTTTCGTAAAGAACTCTATTACACAAAACAATTATGCAAACGTTAATATCGAATAGGGTGTATGCATTGGATTGGTGATTATCATATGGGGTGGGGTGGGGTGGGGTGGGGGGGGGGGTATAGGGGATACTTTGTATAAGACTTTTATAAAAAATACAACCCAAATTGTCACCCCTAATATAAAATACACCTGGGGAGACTTTGTATAAGACTTTTTTTAACTCCTCTAATCTAACTCCTTTTTATAAGCTATTATTTTAGCGCACTGGATGGTGATGAAGATCCTGATCCATTCTTAACTGAGGGTTAGAATGACTACCTCTATAAACTCTACTCATTAGTAGATTTTCTTTATTCAGGAATTGGGTATTGTAACTGGGACTCCAGTAGGAACGTCACTGATTAATGCGCATGCTGGTGGTGTTGGAGTGATGGAAAGTGTGCCTCATTCTAAAGGTAATGGTCACACTTCTTCGTTTTACCTTGTTTTCTACCTTCTTTTTTGTCATTGTTATGTATACCTTTTGTTCAATAGATGTGTTGTAATATGATGCCTATAAGGTGTTTGTTGTTATGCTTTGTTACATGAAATCTATTCCCTGTATATTTACACTTTAATCACTTCATAATCTGTAATCTATTATCGATTTAATGTTGCAGGTGCAACGTCTTTTGTAGTTCATCCTATTTCTTACCTTATGTGTTTACATTTTTTGTAATATGTTAGCCTTGAAAGGTTTTACCAAGTGGATCTCATATAACTTTTGGTTACAATTGGATTTTCACATGAATTATTGGGTGTGGGTTAGAGTTTGGGTATTATTAACCCTTATATCCTAAACTTTTTTTGTGAGTTAGTTGCTTATATTATTTATAATATGTTTGCTTAAAAGGTCATAACAAGTGGATTTCACGTAACTTTTGGTCACAAGTGGATTTTCACATGAATTATAACATGATGACTGTTTTTGTTATGTTGTTAAATTGGTAGGACTTAGGGAACAAATAAATAGCTTCTATTTTTATGGTTGAAGTTGTTGTTGCTTACTTTGCAATTGCGATCTACTAAAAAAGTTCACATTGTAGGAAAACAATGAAGGTGTCAGGGCCAGATTCATCGCCTTCTTCTCTCCGTTGTATTTAGGTATTTTTTGTTGGCCTCCATATTATGGTAAATTAAACTTCATGTTTGAAGTTTTATAGGCATTCAGATATTAGTTTTGGTTTGATTTAATTTTTTTATGGATATCCTTTCGATTAAGTTCCTCGCTTGGTTTCAATGGTCTAATTTTTGAGTCAATATTTTTAAAAAAGACTCAGACCTGAAGAAGTTTTTTTGGGGCTGTTTTGGGGCTGTTTTCAGCAAGGTTTGTGGCTGTTTTAGGGCTGTTTTCAGCTGTTTTGGGTTTGTTTTCATGTGTTATCTTGATTTGTTCTAAATTCACCCTCAATAGTTCGATAGTTGATACATATATGTTTATGCTTTAACTTATAAATATGTTTTAGTATATGATTTGCTAAAGTAAATGATCTGTCTTAGTTGATATATGTTCTTTTCGTAAATATTGCCATCATGTACTTAATTAATCGCGAGGCATCGGCAACAATTAACATGACTCACAAAGACGTAAACTCTAGTTGAACGTAAAATGTATAAGTGATTTATGATATAGTCTAATGATTTCATAGGTAATAGTCACGTGACTCACAAAGACGTAAACTCCAGTTTACTTATTAATTTATGTTATGAAATTAATGAATTTAAGAGCAACTACATGTTAAATTTATTTTTTACCATCCATAACATCTTAAACTTTAACACAATAACACAATGTCTATTCTTTGTTTAAATGTATCATCTCATGTGTTAAATTAAAGTTTTGCTAATCTTTTAAAAATATTCTTTTTAATTCGATAGTCATCAAAAATAATGTACCACTTTTATTAAATTGTCCTACCTTTATATTTGAATTCAATTGTATATTTTATTTATTCGATTTTATTTTACCAATTTAAAGAAAGTTTATAATTTCACCTCTATGACTCTATGTATTAAAATATATTACACATATTATACATTATTAAACTTATACATTTTTAGTTTACAGTGTTCAAATGTTATCGGTACATGAGTCGTGAAACATAATATATGAACATGTAGAATACTAAAAATTCTTTACATCCCTGATTTGAATTGATTTGTAATCTACAATACTTGTTTCTTTACATCCCGGTTTAAGTCGTCAGTAGACTGGATCTAATTACCGAATCAATTTCTAAAAGCAACGGTTCACATGATTTTGGTTTTTGCTTAGTGAGTCAACTCTGTGCTAAATATCTATTTGCTCCTGCAACCTGCACATCCAATTTTTTTGAAACAACACATCAATTAAATGGAATGGAAGAGGTGGTGTAAACAAAAGATACATATTATAAAATATATGTGTCATCTCTTAGAGCACGACCTTATATAAAGTATTTAAGAAATTGATGTTGAACATATAAACGATCGAATTTCCAGAAAGGAAAGATGGCTGTGAAAGCTTTTGTTATATTTCTCATTAACAAGGAAGGTGAATACATATAGTACAGAGAGTAGAAGTAGGAGCTAATAAGGCTAAAAGTAAACAAGCTACTTTGACTAACTATTATAGAGAGTAGAAGTAGGAGCTAATAAGGCTAAAAGTAAACAAGCTACTTTGACTAACTATTATATCTACACTTTGAAGTTTAAATTACAAATTACATAGTCACCTCAACCAATTCACATGCAAATTGTTAGGGGTGATTAACATTCGGAACTGGACCGGTACCAGATTTGACAACTTTGTTTCAGTTTTGTCATCAATTAGTTCTTATTAAATAGCCCACAAACAAAGCATATTCAGTACATTGGCAAAATATATAGAATAGTTTACACTCGATTCCATGATTTATTATAATAAAACAACATAATACAGTTAGCTAGATGGTTAAATTCTATCCCCAAACAACATATGATATTTAGCTACACGGATAAGTTTAATCCATCATTTCATCATATTCAAATGAGTAAAAATCTGGTACAAACATTATTAACTCTAAATTTGTTACTGCATCATCAGAACTGAATTAAAGTAGAAGATGACCTCAAAGCTTACATGACGAGAAGAGAGCTATGTTTACGCTGTTTCGTTAGGTTGTTAGGAGTGACCAACAACGGTCGAGGAGTGAAGTGTCTGGCATGTAACTTCGAGGAGTGAGTGTCTGGCATTATCAAATAGTGTTGCTGATGTGGTGCTAGTTTTGTCCGCGATGTTAGCTCCTATGCAGTACGCCAGTATCTTCATTTAAATTTTAATTGTCATAACAGAGGATTTAGAAAGCACCATCGTAGAGCACATTCAAATAAATAACATGAGGTAAAATATAACAACATATATAAACTGAATTTAAGATTTAATTTATGATCGAAATTTATGCTTCAAATTTTGCAGCTCAAAAGTATGGATAGATGAAATATATTATTCAAATTTGTATGAGCAGAAATATATGATTCAAATTTGTATGAGCAGAAATATATGGACATGGTGAGCACCAAAATCTCAAGCAAACTTATAACTTTAGAAATTCAAATTTATTGACTAAAACCATAAAACTAAACCATTGTAAACTAAAAAAATAAACAAATTTGTAGATACCAAGAGTAAGGACTGAGCTATACAAACTTACTAAAAAACTAATTTAACCCCATGATATCGGATAAAATGTAAAAAGTTGAAGGAAATGAACATGCAGGTCGATGCCGAATGCTATTGTGAATCATCACCGATTGAAGACCACCCATGTTTCTTCATTCACTTTCAATTGAAAGAAAGAGAGATAGGTTGATATTAAGGCCTAAATAACACAAAGTCAGTCATAAAACATTACAAATATTAAAGTGCTTATGGGAATCAGGAATCCCATTACAAAAAGCACGTGTCATACCAACAAATCTCTCCTAGAAAATTAGATTAACATGGGTTCTACGCCGATATTTAAAAGCAAGCCACAAAATAAATGCATGCTGTGGCACACATTGGCTAAAGCATACTCCATTAGGCCAAGGAACAATAGGTTTAGGAGGACTGAAGTCAGAAAATACCTTAGCAACATAAGATGGACCAGATTTGCCATCCGCAGACCTCCAAAAGTCTTCATCAGCCTTTCCTTCAATCAAAACTAGAGGTTGACCAGCAAACAGCCCGAGGAAAAGTTCCCTTCCAAGCCTGAGGCCAAAACCAAACACCAACAGAAATAGTAGAATAAGGATCAAGATCAGCCTCATATAACTCCCTCTTAGTGATAAAATCACCAATTGGGCTAAGATCATGCCAATTATAATAATGCATAGAAGCTGTTCTACCATCTCTCAGTTTACAAACCAGATTTTCCCTCATCATATCTCTCCATGCAATTAATCTCTTCCACACCCAACTTTCAGAATTAATCTCTTGTTCTAACATTTTAACTTATAAGACATTTGTTTAAAGATTTTAATCCAAAATACTTAACCTACTTCGAAATCACAAAACTAATTGATTCTTGGATTAAACCTTTTTACCTACAATGGAGATGATGATCACAGTTGCAGAGATTTCCACTTGAATCCTTCAATCTTATGTTCTCTTTGATTTCACCTAACAGGTGCAAGCAGAACACAACAGTAAATTGCAATAAAGAACATAAAGAAAAAGAATAGAACCATCATTACTTCCAAAATAATGGTTATACAACTATAAGATAGATGTCTAATTACTAACCATAGAATAAAAGCAATACAACATACAATTTTATCCCAAGCACATATTTCCTATACACAGATTTGGTTAAAAAAAGGCATCAATTTGCCATCCATTTATAATGACTTTATAATTGAGTTTGACTTTCCGTTCTTCTCATACTCCATTAATAATGACTTTACAATTGTCACTAAAGGAGCCTAACTAAGTGTTGTTATAACTTCTCTAGTTATGACTGGAGATTATGGGCTTTGTTGATGCTATATATCAATGCCAATTTGCCATCTCCAACTTCAGTTTAATTTTCCCAATTCAGCCTAGATCATCCTAGGAAGGAACATAACAAAAATGCATCATTCAATCAAAATCCCCAACTCATTAAAATCACAAGTACAAGGTTGATATTAAACTTTTAGTCTTCATCTCAAAGATTTAGTCTCGTTCTCCTTACTGAAATTAGACATCAAGAAAATCATCATTCATCATATATCGAAAATAGGCTTATTTAAAAGACACTAGTAGATTAAGCTTTTAACTTACCCAATGTCCTTCACAGCTGCATCCACTGCATTATATATGTGTTGGAAAATTATTCGAGTGATAAAGAAAAGAACACAAAGAAATGAATGCAGTTGGTAACCTGAAACAACACAAACATAGCAAACTAATGAGAGAATATCACGTAGTAATTCTGTATTGAATTGATGAATAGAGTACAAGAATAAATAGATAAAATAAATACACATTGCACCCCTCAACAATACTAAATTATATAACCCTAGTAATTAAGGTTGGTCTAATATCCCCCCGCAAGCTAAGGCCGGGCAGCGACCTTAAGCTTGGACCGTAAAGTAGTAAATCGCTGGGACGTTAATGGCTTTGTGAACACATCAGCAATTTGATCATCTGTGCTAATGAAGTGAACTCGAATATTGCCTCGAGCAACTTGTTCTCTGACAAAGTGATAATCTACTTCAACGTGTTTTGTACGGGCATGAAAAACACGATTAACTGTTAGATACGTAGCCCCCATGTTGTCACACCACAAAGTCGGGGCAGTAGACATCTTAACTCGCAGTTCATGCAGGAGAGATCGAAGCCATGTGATTTCAGCAACTGTATCAGCAAGCGCCTTGTATTCTGCCTCAGTAGATGACCGAGATACAGTTTTCTGTTTTCTAGCAGACCAAGACACAAGATTAGACCCAAGGTAAATGGCATATCCCCCCGTGGAGCGACGGTCATCTGGATCACCGGCCCAGTCAGCATCCGAGAAAGCTGACACATTAGTATTGGCAGAATCCGCATAAGCATGAAGAACAGAGGCATAATTGTGTTGTATACGAAGACCAAGGTCGGTCGTCCCCCGGAGATATCGAAGTATGCGTTTTACCGTAGACCAGTGATTCTCTGTTGGTGAGTGCATGAACTGACATACCTTATTGACGGCATATGCAATATCGGGTATAGAGAGAGTAACATACTGAAGTGCCCCAACAACCTGACGATATTTCACTGGATTATCAAACAGTGAGCTGTCTTCCCTGGATAGATTTGCTGATGGTGTGATAGGTATGGTTACAGGTTTAGCATCCGCAAGGCCAACCCGTTCAAGAATCTCAGTGATGTACTTCTGCTAAGACAGAATAATATCGGATCCCTGATGTACCACCTCAACACCCAAGAAATAGGATAAACGGCCCATGTCCTGAACCGGAAAGTGTTGACTGAGCTTCTGCACCACCTGATCAATTGCCTTTGGGTTGTTGCCCGTCAAAATTATATCATCAACATAAACTAACATGTATAATACGGTGCCCCTGGAGTTATAAATAAACAGTGAGGGGTCCGTTTTGGAACCGTGAAAGCCAAGGCAAGTGAGAGCCGAAGATAGTTGATGAAACCACGCCCGAGGCGCCTGTTTGAGTCCATATAAAGACTTGTGCAAAAGACAGACATGATCAGGTCTTTTGGGATCAACAAAGCCCGGTGGCTGCTGTAAATATACCGTTTATTTAAGATCACCATGAAGGAAAGCATTCTGAATATCAAGTTGCCGAAGGTTCCATTTCTGAGTGACGGCAATGGATAAGACAAGGCGGATAGTAGTAGCCTTGACGACCGGGCTGAAGGTTTCCTGATAGTCAATACCGGGTTTTTGCTGGTATCCTTTAGCCACCAGACGGGCCTTGTAACGACTGATGGCACCCGTAGCATCCCGCTTCAGTTTATATAGCCACCTGCAGTCAACAACATTAGCACCCTGGACACGTGGAACAAGCGACCGAGTCCCATTCCTTAGGAAGGCCGAATACTCTTCCTCCATGGCTTGGCGGCATTTCGGATCATTGTTGGCAATGGTAAAGGAGGAAGGTTCAGTGGCATTGTCAGTTGTAGATGTGTGAAAGGAAGATGCATTGTAAGGAACATGTTTCTTCGGGTTTTGGCGAAGGTTTGGAGGTCGCTGGCGTGAGGGGCCAGCCGGAGCTATTGGTTGATTGGAGTTGGGATCAGTTCGGTGGCGTCCAAAGGTGTGGCGTTGAAAGGTTCTAAGAGGTGTTTGTGGGGGTGGAGGTGGGGTGGGGTTGGGTGATGGCGGGTCAAAGACAGGTGGGATCGGGTTGGGATAGGAAGACGTGTAAGGGTCAGATGGAGGAGGGGCAGTGGGGGTGGTGAGGATTGGTTAAACGAGAAGCATTGTTCGTTGAAGCGAACATGCCGAGAGATGTAGAGGCGATCGGTGGGGGGGTTAAGACACCGATACTCATGATGTGTGGGTCTGTAGCCTAGAAACACACACGGTGTGGAGCGAAAGTCAATTTTGTGTTGGTTGTAAGGGCGAAGGTGAGGGAAGCACTCAGACCCAAAAACACAAAGGAACGTGCAGTCAGGAGGATGGTTGAAGATGTGCTGGAAAAGAGAGATGGACGCGTTGGAACGCATGGGCATGCGGTTAATGAGATAGACCGCCGTGTCGAAGGCGAAGTGCCAGAAACGTCTAGGAACGTGAGATTGGGCCAGGAGCGTGAGGCCCGTCTCAACAACGTGTCGATGGCGCCGTTCGACGATGCCATTTTGTTCGCTCGTGTGTGGGCACGAGAGACGATGGCGAATACCCATGTCGCGAAAGAAAGAGGATAAGTTGCAAAATTCACCCCCCAGTCTGTTTGGACAGATTTTAATTTTGTTTGAAATTGGAGTTCAGTCAGTTTTATAAATTGTTTAAACGTTGGAAAAACATCAGCTTTGGCTTTTAAGGGGTAAAACCACATATATTTGGAAAAGTGGTCCACGCATAGCATAAAGTATTTGTGACCATCAACCGAAGGCTCGAATGATGGTCCCCACACATCACAAAACACTAAATCAAGAATATGAGAGCTTTTAAAATTGGAAGAAGACAAATGCAATTTAGATGATTTTCCAACAGAACATGAAACACAAAAACTGTCTGAATTATTGTTTTTCAAAGGTAAATCAAAAGTTTTCAACATAGTCTTCAAAACTTGAGAGTTGGGGTGTCCCAATCTTTGATGCCATGTTGTAGCGGAAGCACGAGTTGTGGAGAAGGACACTTTAGGAAGCGGGTGGAACTCGAGTGACTTGAAGGAATATAAGCCATCATTTGCCGGACCAGTGAGGAGGGTAGTGTGTGTAGACGTGTCCTTCACAGAAAAATAAGAGGCATGAAATTCAAAGTAGACATCATTATCATGACAGAATTTTTGAACTGAAAGCAAGTTTTGTTTAATTTGAGGGACATGAAGTATGTTAAGAAGGTTAAAAGTTTTTGTGGGAGATCGAATATGAGATGAACCAATATGAAGGATAGGAAGTCCCATACCATCGCCAACATGGAGGTTGTCACCACCATAATAAGATTCGGCCGAGTCCAGGTTTGAGAGGTTTGATGCTACATGATGGCTTGACCCGGTGTCCGGGAGCCAGGTGTTGGATGCTTGAGACCTGTATTCACTGAAGTTGGAGGACGGAGGAGGTCGGTTGCGGATAGTGGCGGGGTCTCTGTCCGGGCATTGTGAGGGAATGTGACTAATCCCGCACCTGGTGCAAGTACCTGCAACATTATTTTGATGAGTAGCCCAAGGAAAACGGCTACCTCCCTGATTACCTCCTGTATTCCCGCGATTAGAGTTTCCACGACCCCCACCCCGGCGTGGCGGAGGCTGCCGATTACGAGCAGCAGGCTGCCGGCCTGCATACATGGCTTGCGGCTGAGGGGAAACCTGTAGTTGGAGGCCCAACTGAGCCGCAAGTTGCTGGACAGCAAGGAGAGCTTCATTGTTCGGCTGAGACGGAGAGGCGACAACGCTGCTTTGTGGGACAGCCGCATGGAAGACCTGAGCCGGGGGCAGGGTCGGTGTATTTTTCTTCAACATATACTCATGATCTGCAAGAAGAGCATGTAATTCATTAAAAACAAGTTGTCTTGACAGGGCTGTAGACTTCAAACCGTTGTATTCTTCGCGTAAGCCCGAGATAACAAGCATGACAAGATCTTTCTCCTTCATGGGTTCACCAATGTTTGCAAGTGCCGTCGCATACTCTTGAGCACGTGTGAGATATGATGCAGATGATTCGTCTGGTTTCATCTCGATGCGTAGGAGTTGGGTCTTAAGAGTGTATTCCCGGGAGGCCGTGTGAGGGGCGTAGGCACGCTCCAGGGACAACCACAGATCTCGAGATGTTATCCCCTGCACGTGCTGAAACGCAGATTCAGAGATGGTGGAAAGGATAAGCATTCGAATATGGGCATCATTGGCAACCCAAATCGAATGCTGCTGGTTGGGGGTAACCACCGGTTCTGGGTTGGGTCTGCCTTCGGTTGGGGCTGGTGTAGTGGAGATGGTTTTCGGCGGGCAGGGGATGGAGCCGTCTACATACGCAAACAAGCCATAGGTGACGAGAAAGGGGCTGATCATGGCCTTCCAATATCCATAATTGTTGGAGGTTAGGGTAAACCCAAACTTGTGGGAGTTATGGGTCGTCTTCTCTTTTTGATCAAAGGCAACAAGAGCGTCCATTGAGATGATAGAAAACAGAAAAAAAAGACGAGAGATGGAAGGGAAGGGATAGCCGGCAGTTTTGTGATTGCCGAGAAGAGGGGTGGCGGCGGCTGTAGCGCCGGATGGCAACTGTAGTGCCGGAAAAAAAATAGCCGGCGGCTAGGGTTTAGTGAGGACCAGGCTGTGATACCATAATGAGAGAATATCACGTAGTAATTCTGTATTGAATTGATGAATAGAGTACAAGAATAAATAGATAAAATAAATACACATTGCACCCCTCAATAATACTAAATTATATAACCCTAGTAATTAAGGTTGGTCTAATACAAACCAAAGGGAAATCATATATTTAACAAAGTTTAACCAACTATAAGTCATGTAAGTCATAATTGTTAAAGTAAGAAAGCAGTCTCTAAAATTAATTTCAACCTCTAAAATATATATCTGCAAAATGTCTAAATCAGTGGAAGCTGCCGCTAAAAGTATCTTAAGATTAAACCTCATAGTCAACGTGAATTACAACCAATAAGTTATTGGTGAACTCAAATTCATAATCATTTAAAATTGAAAGGGACTTAACTGAAATCATATGATCACTTTTGTCATATTGGTAGAGTTTAGGAAATATAAGTTCATAAACAATAGAATCATAATCAAGAGAAAAATACAAACCAAGAGATACAAACAGATTAATTATATTTAAAAAATAACACATGTTTCTTCCCCAAAGTAAAACTCATAAAAACATACCAATCAAATTTCATCCTTACCTGAACAGTAAAACAATTGAGGGGCACTACCAACCAGCAAGATTTCGTCAAAACAAGTCGTGAACATCGCTAAACCAAATCGACCGGTCCATTAGAATTAGATACACATATACAAAATATAACAATTGAAGTTAAATGATAACAAATGAAGTCAACAATAGCTAAAAGAATCTAACCTTGGCACAAGAAACAACCATCACCATCTTTGGTTCCGCTTTTACAGTACCATTATCCATTGAATTTTATCCAGCCTACCACAAAAAAAAGAAAAATGTCTACATCACTTATACTCAATGGTTATCATACATAACAAGAAGAAACATTTAACCATATCACAAGAAAAAAAAAGTTCATATCACTTATACTCGATGGTTATCATACATAACTTGTATGGGATGGCCACAATTAATAAAAGGTTCTTCTACAATCTCAAATCCAGACACTTTTGTAGGGCATCCTACACTAATTATGCTATCTTTGTATGGAATCAAACATGATGAAGCAAGTAATACTTACAAGAGCTGACAAAGCTTTCCATTTTACCCCACCTGCTTTACCAACCTGTAAATAAATCATTAATCACATCTAAACTTGATATAAAAAGCAAAAAAAAAAAAAAAAAAAAACAAAGAAACATAAAACATACTTAATCTATAATCTAAATGTTGATAATGGAAGCTCCGACGACAATTAATTTGTGTTGGGATTCTCTTATTTGAACTGCTTCCTAAACTCCTCCCTACATTAAAACGAAAATAAAAACACAAATTATGAACTGAAAGCAACACCAAATACGAAATTAACCGGGAATTAACAGATTAACCTAAAACTAAACTCAATTTGAACTGATAGCATATAACTGAAGCCACAATCTTCGAAAAACTAATAGAAAGTGACAGTACCTCGCTTGATTCTTGGTGGTTTAGACTGAAAACCTTGCCTGTATATGAAATAATAAACATTCATGCATATATAAAATTGATAAAATCCCCAAATAATGGAATGCCTTGAAATATGCAAACCATATATCTAAAAGTAGTACCTTAGACAAAGGCCAGGTGAAGATAACGCCGCAGACGACGGATCCAGGGCGCTGAACGCTTTTCCGATTGAAACCAGATATGATTGAAACCACAATGATCGAAATCACCATTCTGCTTGAGGGCTTCGGCCAAACCATTTTTTATTGAAACCAGATATGAGAGACTTCATTAAGAGAGAAGATAAAGGATACGGATTTAGAGTAGATGTGCAGGGTGATGACGTGTGTCCGGGTCGGATGACGTCACAAGGAGATTGACGCACACATCCAACCCAAAACACTGCAGTCACGAGTGTTGGCCTCGCAACCTGCCGGCCGCCAGACAACACAGGAAAGAGAGTCGGCCCTCATCAGGGTCGACACATAATACATGTCATGCAAGGGTCGACTCCGAAGGAGCCGGCCAACCATCCGCTCAGTATCGTCCAGACGGCACATACGGCAGCCGACACTCGAGCACGACAAGTCCGAGATGGACACCACAGACCAACGCTCCCACAAGTAGGCAGGTCGGCGGGCCGACACCCGACCTGACCACATATTTAATGCGATTACCCAAAATGTATACTGCAGAAACTTGGCACAACCCAAGATGCAGACCTGCAGCATACCTCCTTTGGGCAATTAGCATTAATGACAATACAAGACAAAGGTTGAGGGCTATAAATACACCCCAACCACCAGGTTAGATCTCATTCATGCGCTTAGCTTCGACCTGATTACACTTAATCTCTCGAAACGCATATTTATTCTCACGCCCGAGCTTGGTCACAGGACACCCTGTCCTGCCCTCCAAGAACAACGGTGTTTCTTTGTTTTGCAGATAACAGCCGAGCCGAGACCCTCAAGGCCGAAGGCTGACTGTTCTCTCATCCTTGTAGTCGTTCTATTAGAGTAGTTCGTCCTAGACTTCGGTCTATCTAGCCACTCTTGGTAGCCCGATTCTACATTGGCACCATCCGCACGGTCCTCAACACAATTTCCAGGATGCCTGACCATCAAGAACGAAACTCCGAAGAAGACTTCATCACCCCAGACGGAAGAAACACCTCCGGATCATCTGGCGTCACCGATCCCCAAACCCTGACGCTCTCACCAGAACTGGTGAGCCGAAACTTCCTACAGCTCCGACAGATGATGAATGAACACGTAGCAGCCGAGAGAGCAAAGGGCATACGTGTACAGTTATCCTTCAACGACGAAAACCCCATCATCAACGACGAAATGCCGCCACCACCGGGGGTGACATTAACCAACCAAGGTCGACAGCTGCCGTGACCGACATCACAACAGTGTTGACTCAGACATCGGGACCTACAGTGTCAGCACCAACCCCAGTGATCAGAGCAGGTCCCATACCGACACACAGCACCTCGGGTCCAATACATTTCCTATTCAACCAGCAACAGTCGATGCCGTTTCTGGGCCACCAGTTTTACCCCTACCCGCCGTTCATGAACCCATACGGAGCACCAGCTTATCAGATGCCCTTATACCCACCCTATGGCATGCCGCCACACCCATCGGACCACTTACACGCCTTCAATTCGGCTGCAAGTATAGAAAAGTGGTCCATTCCCGTGTGGTGCAAGATGTTTGTCCAGAGCCTCTCGGGCTCAGCTAAACTCTAGTTCAACTCTCTCCCTGATGGCTCGATCGACAGCTACGCCCAGCTGAAACAGTTATTTTCCAAACACTTTGGCCAGCAGAAGAAGTGCATAAAAGACCCCATCGAGCTACACAATATCCGACAGGGAGACCAGGAGTCTCTCCGAGCTTTCCTTGAAAGGTACAAAACCGAATCTCTGGCCGTCGGCCACGCCGACGAGAGACAAAAAATTTCAGCCTTTATCCACGGCTTAAGAAAGGGGCAATTGATCAAGGAGATGAGTGCCAGAGTTCCGGCGACGATCCAAGAAGCTTTCGACCGAACCGAGGCCTTCATCCGAGGTGAGGAGGCAGCACAACTCCGAGACAAATCGTTTGTCAGACAACAAAGGTCACAAGGTCGACCACAGCACAACAGGGACTCCCGCCGACCTTGGCAGTCGGGGGGAGATAGAGGCAGCCGAGGCGATCGGCGACACTCCGGTTTTACACCTTACGACCGACCGTCTCCCTCCAGCCAGAGGAACGATAAAAGAGAATACCCCAACCTCCCAAAAACTCCTAGGGAAATTTTGCAGACAGAAGACGCCAGTCGGAAATTTGGCAAACCGCGAACAATGGGCTCCAATACAACCAACCGAAACATGGCCAAATATTGTGATTTCCACCTTGACAGAGGTCATGATACAGACGAGTGTCATCAGTTGAAGAAGGAGATCAGCCATGCAGTAAAAACAGGGCAGCTGGCACACCTGTTGAAAGAAATCAAGGAACAAAAGAACAAGAAAGAGAAGAAAAATGACAATGCTCCAATCCTAATGACACACACTTCTCGCAGCTAAAGACCGAAGATTAGAAGAGAAAGTTGGGCCAACAAGCCTATCTCCTTCCCAGCACTAGACACGGCTGTGCCGACGCTCAGCCCCATGGTCATCATCGCCAATGTGGCAGACCACGACATTCATAGAACATACATTGATGGGGGGGGGGGGGGGGGAGTGCTTCGGACATCATGTACAAGGCATGTTTCTCCAAACTGCCAACCCACATACAGCAACACCTCCCGCCATCGAAAACATCATTGGTCGGCTTCAGTGGAGACATGGTCTTCCCCGAAGGAGAAATCACACTATCGGTAACCCTATCTGATGGATCGTACACAAGAACCGAGGAAGTGACCTTTCTCGTGTTCGACCGACCCTCATGGTACAATATCCTTTTCGGTCAACCAACGATCTACCAGTTCGGCTGCGTTGTCTCTACAGCGCATGGGCTAATGAAGTTTCCAACCAGATAGGGCATAGCAACTGTCCGATCCACCCGATCCGAGTCCAACCTTACAGCCGATGTCATAGAGTAAGCAGCTCAGAATAAGTGGAAAGTCAATGAGGAATACCCAGACCAACTGGTCACCATCGGTCCCGAGCTATCTAATCCGACACGCGAGAAGTTATACAACTTGATACGCAACAGCACAAATCTGTTCGCTTGGACGCCGGCTGATATGACAGGGGTACCAAGAGAAATCACCGAACACCTTCTGAAAGTCGACCCAAAACAGCGACCGGTGGCCTAAGCAAAAAGAGGCATGGCTCGAGACCGAAGCAAGGTAGTATGTGAAGAAGTAACAAAGCTAGTAAAAGAAGGAATCCTGCGAGAGGTAAAATGGCACACCTGGATCGCCAACCCAGTCATGGTCGCCAAGTCTGATAGCTCATGGAGAATGTGTGTCGACTTCACCAACCTCAACAACGCATGCCCGAAAGACTGCTATCCCCTGCCGGCCATAGATGCAAAAGTAGATGCCCTATCGGGCTACACATACAAGTGTTTTCTCGACGCTTACAAAGGCTACCACCAGATGAAGATGGCCCGGAAAGACGAGGAAAAAACAGCCTTCCACACAGACAAGGGCATTCTGCTACCGAAAGATGCCCTTCAGCTTGAAAAATGTCGGGGCCACTTACCAAATATTGATCGACCAAGTCTTCGACCCGCAAATTGGCCAAAACATGGAGGCCTACGTCGACGACTTAGTCATCAAGAGCGGGACAGAGGAAACGATGATCAGCGATATCGAAGAAACATTCGGTCGACTCAGAGCTGTCAACATGAAGCTCAACCCGACCAAATGCTCTTTCGGAATGAGGCAGGGCAAATTCTTGGGACACATAGTCACCGACCAAAACATCATGGCTAATCCTGAAAAGATAAAAGCCATAATGCAAATGAAGGCACCATAGTGTCTGAAAGAGCTCCAGTGCTTGAATGGTCGACTAGCTGCCCTCCATCGCTTCATCTCTAAATCGGCAGAAAAGTCGATGCCCTTCTTCCGAACATTGAAGCAGGTATCTGACAAAAAACAGTTCCTCTGGACCGAAGAAGCCGATAGAGCGTTCCTAGAGCTGAAACAAAGCCTCACAGCTCTCACACCAGTCACTGCGCCAGCAACAGGAGAGGAGGTGATCCTTTAACTCTCTGTCGGCACCGAGGCCATAAGCTCGGTGCTATGCACCGAGCGAGCCGACCATCAAATTCTGGTTTATTTCGTGAGCAGAGCAATGAAGGACCCTAAAACTAGGTATACCAAATTGAAAAATTATTATTAGCTCTAATCCACACTGCCCGGCGCCTGCGCCGATACTTTCAGGCTTACAGGATTACAGTCCTCACAAATTACCCCCTCCGAGAGGTAATTCAAAGACTAGAAACATCAGGCCGATTCGCAAAATGGGCTATCGAACTCGGAGAACATGAATTACACTTCAAGCCATGAACGGCGATCAAAGGGCAAGTGTTGGCCGACTTTATAACAGAATTGTAAGTCGACCCCAGCACCGACAAACCGTCAGTTGAAGACTACCAACCCCCACCACCAATCGATGGCACCGATGTCTGGACTCTGTACACAGACGGAGCCAAAAACAGCGAAGGTTCGGGTGGCGGCTTGGTCCTGATCAACCCACATGGAGTCGAAGTAACATATGCCATTCGACTCGACTTTCCTAGTACAAACAACGAAGCCGAGTATGAGGCATTGTTGGCAGGGTTGCGTTTGGCAAGAAAGATGAACGTGAAAAAGCTAGCTGCACGAGTCGATTCGCTACTGGTCACAAACCAAGTAAACGGTGAGTTCGAAATTCGAGGGGAAGCAATGCAAAAATACGCCAACATAGTAAAGGAACTAATCTCCCAGTTCGAAGGATTTGAGATCACCCAAATCCCGAGAAGTCAGAATAAGAAAGCCGACGCGCTAAGGAGGTGCTCGCATTTTCCCACCTCACAAAACAGGTGCCGGTCGAAATCATCCATAGTCGGACCGACGAGATCAAGGAGGTGCTCGAAACTCGACAGTAGTTTCCAGCAGTTGGATAACACCAATCCGGGACTACTTAATACAAGGCACCCTCCCTGAGTCCTCACTCGAAGCAGCATAGCTGAAGGCCCAGGCTCAACAATACACACTTCATAATGACAAACTCTACAAGAAGTCATACCTACAGCCTCTACTAACATGTCTGACGCCCGAAGAAGGCAACTATGTCATAAAAGAAATTCATGAAGGGATCTGTGGCACACACTCCGGCCCTCGATCGATAGTGACTCGGATGATGACAACGGGTTATTACTAGCCTACAATGTACACCGACACCGAAAAAGAAATACAGAAGTGTCGGGCTATCAGATGCACGCAAGTGTACAACGTGTACCGAAGCATAACCTAATACCGGTAACATCCCCATGGCCCTTCTACAAATGGGGCATCGACATTGTCGGACCCTTCCCAGAGGCACCAGGCCGAATCAAGTTCCTCATTGTTGCAGTCGACTATTTCACCAAATGGCCAGAAGTAAAAGCTGTAGCTACCATTACCGGCAAGCAAGTCATCAACTTCGTCTGGGAGCAAATAGTCTGTCGATATGGCTTACCAGGAAAGATAGTGTCAGATAATGGAAAGCAGTTCGCTGATAATCCGTTAAAAACATGGTGCCAGGAGTTGCGGATCACACAAGTGTTCAACTCGGTCGCACACCCACAGTCGAATGGCCAGGTCGAACGGACGAACAGGTCCACCGTTTCAGGAATCAAGACTCGACTCGATGAACAGGGGAAGAACTGGCTAAACGAACTGCCAAATGTTTTATAGGCCATACGCACTACCGAACGGACCAGCCACGGGCACACTCCATACAGTTTGACTTTCGGCTCTGAAGCTGTCATACCAGCCGAAATCGGCTTGCCGACATACTGAACAGAGAACGTATCGGAAATCACCAATGACTCAGAGTTGGTAGTCAACTTAGCTTTAACACAAGAACGCCGAGACATGGTTGCAATTAACGAGGCAAGATACAAAAAGCAAATGGAAAAGTATTACAATCAAAAGGTCTGGGAGATCACCTTCCGACTTGGAGATTATGTTTTCCGACACAATGAGGCAAGCAGACCAGAAAATCAAGGCAAATTAGGTGAAAATGCGTGAGTGTTGGATCGGTTTGGTCGATTACAAACGTATATGTGAGAAAACAATACAAACAATGTAAATAACTCAATCTCTCATTAATACTTGATTACAAGAGACTCAGAGTACACACATAAACTCTCAGACAAAAGTTCGCTAAGCTCTCTCAAAACTTAACAATACAAAGACATAAACATATATATAGAGCCTACGGGTGTCCGAACTCCCTGGCTTATCCGAACCTCAGGTTCGGCCAAGGCTCGGCCAGGGTTCGGCCGGAGTTCGGCCACCAGACCAAAACCCTAAAACTTCATGTCTTCGTTTGATCCAACTCATTGCCATATCGTGTATCAACAAACTCCCCCTTGGCAATAGCTGGACTGTTCTTCATCAGCTCTGAACATTTGTAGCAGCCCCATCATCCTTCCAAACCAACTCATGATTGTTTCCAGCAAATATATTGAACACAAAGCAAACCCTTATCACCCTTTGGAACTTCAGCGCTTGATCCATGTAATCCGGGTGATACAGGATTGGATTGTGATACAACTCGTCAATATCAGCCTTTGACAAGTTAATCAGCCACATCGGATCGTAGATCTTCACAACCCGGTTATCTTCTCTCAACACAATCACTGCTTCTCCTGTCTTCTCATTATAATACCACCATCTCAGATCTTTTATAAAATCTTGTTGCATCTTCATCAATGGTATTTTCTTCATCACCTCAGGCTTCTTTGGAAATACCAAGATTATCATTCTCTTGCCAGTTCTTTCATGAATTCTTGTTCGGGATCGCCGTCTTTTTGGCTTTTGAGGATCCAAGAATTGAAATCCCTCATTACATTCCCTCTCAAGAGTCTTCTTGAAATGCATACCCAACCAATCATTGCCATAAAGCAAAATGGCTTTCTTGTCAGCTCACGAATATCCCAGATCGGCAAACTACTGAAATCTTTGGCGCACTTGAAGTACTGGATTCCATGTTCACGTTTAATCCCATAGCACTTTAAGCTTGATGCATACATCCAACTTATAATCTCCCCTGACACCTGACCCATGAAATTGAAAAACGATCTTTGCTTGACTGGCTTTGGAGGCGGCACATAATTAGCATGAAATGCTTTCATGAACTCTTCAAAAGTCTGATTCTGTTTCTGAATCTTTGCCTCCTTAACCACTGGGTCTTCAGGTTTCTCAGACTCTTTCTTTCACAAAATCTGCTCAACATCAGCATCTTTCTCTTTCGGAAACACCTCAAACTCATCAAAACCAAATTGATTGAAGTTGGAATACAAATCCGGATACTCTTCTTCTGTAATATCCTCTATTTCAATTTCTTCATCAAAATACCTTCCACATCTTCATCAGATTCTGGTTCTGGATCTTTGAATTTTTCAGGAGCTTTCTCAGATGCTTTCTTCATTTTCTCATCGTTCAAATCAAACACCCGTTGTAACTCTTCAGCCGTTAAATCTCCAATAAATTCCCCTTCTTCAAGCGTTTGTAACATATCAGCAAATTCACTCATTGACTTTGCAGCTTGATCGGATGGAATTGAAGTAATTGGCACCGCTTTTCTAGAGTCTTTTTCCATCTGGGAACATGATGTTCCAGCACCCGAACTCGCAGTTCCAGATGGGCCTGGTCCAGCACCAACATTCCCTTCAGGATCATCCTGATCGGGATCGTCATTCAAAAATCGCAACGGATCTTCATTACAGCCCTCTCCAATCTCCCCCTGAGCATTGTTAGGGCTGATAATCCGAGATCCTGGCCGGAAGCTCAAATGGTTCAATATCCTTACGCAAGTTCAGGATCCTGGCAGGTTCGAGCATCCTGAATTACAGTTATCAACTAACACGTTTGTTTTTCCCATGTGTCTTATTAATTGCAGGGTCAAAGAAACGTGTAGAAAAGCCTAAAGACTCGGACAAATGATATAGAACGTGGACTAAGTGGTCCACAACGTTCATATTGGCTTAGTTGGGAGAATCCCTAAAATATATGACAGTTGGTTATATTATTTCAGGATGCTCGCTAGAAGCTCAAAGGATCCTGAACTACAGTTATCGATTAACCGTTACAATTGTCCACGTGTCTTAATTGATTGCAGGTATTAAGGTACGTGTAAATGATGGCTAAAGACTCGGTCAAGGCTTTATGGGACGTGTTGTAACTGACTCCAACGTTCACAAAGACTTAAAGACTCAATCCCTAGTTTTTAGCCTAGTTAGTGTATTTTTTACTATTTAAACGAGCTCTAGGTCATTCATTCAAGGAGACACACACCTTTTTTTTTACTTCTTTCTTCGACAATCACAACTCTCTGCAACACTTAGTATACGAGCTCATTTCATTTGTACTCAACACATTTATTATATAAAAGTTTTAGGAGGCAGGTACTTTGAACCGGCCCCCGAGGTTTTTTTGCTAGGCTCCTTGAGGATACTCAAGGATTCCTGGATTTTCCCTCGTTACATCCTCGTGTCAATCTCCAAATTTACATTTCCATCTTTATTTACGTCAAACACGCTACCTCACTTACAAAGTTTGAACAACTAATTGCTTAGGCAGTTTTTGACCAAAACATTATTCAATTGGACGTGCTTAAAAAGATGAGCATTCCA
>JBCNJP010000007.1:45223422-45253422 GCA_039602395.1 Deinandra increscens subsp. villosa | reverse complement strand
ATTTTATTCTAGGGTTTTAACGGCTATTTTTCACTGATTGGATTGACTGGGTGGTGAAACGGATGTCTGTTGGATCATTGATTTTCCTCGTAACTGAAAAAGTTACCGTTTCTATTTATTGGGAGCTTTTGACGTCTTCATTTTCGGTTGGGATTTCTTGATGAAGAATTATTTTGATCCCAACTTTTAAGGTGAGATCAAATGTTGTTTTCTTCCAACAACTACAGTACTTTTCTCCCCCCCCTCTTTTGTGTGTGTGTGTGTGTGGGAAAGTACGTCAAAGATTTTTCATTTCCTCTTTTTGTTTCATTCTAGCATTCTAGCTTCTGTACAAAACTACTTCAGAATTTCCGGAGTTGTTCTGTATGACCAGTTTCTTAGTAAAGAACAAAAGAAACACAAAATCACTAGTAGTGATGTTTTAACTTAACACAATTTTGAGCTTTCTTACAGCAACCCCAAAAGATCCAGTTTCAACAATTTTTCCAACGAGATACGTAGTACAGAACTTATTTAAACATTAAGTTTAAGTGAGTGCATGTAGTTCTACAGGTACAAGGTAGGATAATTATGGTGGGTACTGGAGGATATGCTCTGGCTTCAAGTTGGAGAGGAATACTATTATGAGAGATGGGTCTCAGGCCTTCATCTTCTTCCTCTATTATCTCATTTGGAAGTCCAGTGATGTGAAGACCAAGATACCTTTGAGAAGGTATAAGTTGGGTAGGATATTTATGGGGGATTGCTTCCCATTGCTTGGCCTGGCAAATCATTCTTGTCACAAAACGAGGATATTGAATAACTCTCTCTTCTAAAGGGAGGTAGCAGTTATTTTTCATGTTCTGCAGAAGATAGTTAGAAAAGTTCATATCCAGTCTGTGAATTAGAGCATGCATGACCATTTGAGTGTCATGGTCAGCAAGATGATGATTATTGACCCGGGAAGAGAAACAGAGTTGAATTTGAGAGAAGAAGAATTGCCAGATGGGGGGAAGGTGGAATTTGTTAGCCTGTTCTTTGAAAAAATACCCATCATACCCAATGTCAATGAAGGTTTCAATGACTTGGGCCATGTTGAAGTGAATGGCTCCATTTCTTTTCATTCAGGCTGAGAGCAGACCGAATGGAGTCCTTAGTGATTTCAAAGGAGAGATGATTCACTCGAGTTCTTATTGGGCTTCAAGGCAGGTTAGGTTCAGATTTTGCATTGACCCAGAATTCCCTTAGAAATTCGTATCTGAAGGGAGTGTTTTGAGTGAGTGCAAACCCAATAGCATAGGTTTGTAAGAACCTCATCATTCTGGTAAAGGTTGGCTGATGGTTGGAGGTATGAAGGCAAAGGTTGTGAGTTTGGTGAAGTGGAATTTGGAAGGCTTGTCTGTCCAACAGAGCTTGAAAATCCATTTTCTGATGAATATTTGAAAGAAGATTGGATTTGTTTGGATGTGTACTTGGATGAGTTGAGAGTGATATCCATCTATTTGTATTCGGGAAGAGTTCAGAAGTCTGGATATTTGGCAATAGGACTTTTGGGCTTTGTCGGCTGCTTAGACCTCTGATAGAGGTAGTTGGGATGGTTTGTGAGAGGGAATTAACTCTTATTTTCATCATATCTCCTTTTTTTAGAGTTATTATTACCTCTTTTGTATGCTTTAATTCACAAAGATTTGTTTCCCGATATGCCTATTGTCATTTAAGTATGTGATTTGATTGGCATCATTTCTTATCAGGAAGAGAAAGTCAACTTCTTTTTTTTAAGAGGGATTCTGAAAGTGACAAGTGTCTTTTTGGATCATTTAAAAAAAATAATAACATGAAACGAGTTAAACAAAAAGGAAGATATGTGCAGGGCTGGGAGTCTTTTAGTTGATACAAATATTCTTCACGAAAGATATATGTTTAAGCTAAAAAAAAACTTTATTTGGTTTTTGGAATCCATTTGTTTGTGGTTTTTTGTTTGTTGTTTCAATGGTTTCTTTTCTTTTTATTTTTACAGACTTGGAAGATACACTCAAAGAGGTGTTGCATTTTGTCGAGTATATTTGTTTAATGTTGTAGTGTTTTCCAATTAGTTTTACCATTTCATTACACATGCAGTGCTTATTTATGGTACTTTCTCCAAAACTTTCAAGATTTCAACTTGAAGTTGGTTGACTCGGATTTGGTTTTGTTTGAGTCATCAGGTTTGGATTGAGTGTTATATGAAGTTTCAGAGACTGGACTTTTGTTTTTGTCATAGATGTCCAGTTGTGATTCATTTTGACTGCTGCTTTTTACAAAGACAGTCTTGGAGTTTTTTATCCCTTGAACATACCTAATCCCTTGCCCATGATTTCTTGGTGTGTTTGTCATATTTTCAAGTTGATCATGAGCATTTATGAGACCATTTATTTTCTTTGTTTCCATGTGCAACCTTTGATATAAGGTTGCACATTCAGTCTCATAGTGATCAATTTTGGCTTTATTGCTCAAGTTTTGTGTTTCTAGGTGTCTTAATCTCAACAATTCTTTTTCCCTATCCCCTTTTAGTTGATGAAGTTCAGATAGGAGAGAGTTGATTTCTTCTAAAAGTTTTAAACTTGTTTTCATTGAAGAGTTTGTTTCTTTCAGAGTTTTCTTGAAGAACTTTGTAATTTATTGACATGTTATTGAATTGAAAGATTAGATCAGAGAGAGAGGAGCTTACTTGTTTTCCATGTGAGGTTTCAGAGAGATCAGTTGAGAGAGATTCATCGTTTGTCATAAGACATTTGTTGGAATGACATTCTTCATTTGATGATGACTCAGAGTCCCAATTCTCAACTTCAGCCATTAATGCCTTTTCTTTCTGCATGGCCTGTTCATATTTATTTTTGTAGTATGCAGCATCTTTGATTCTTTTGTTCTTGCATTCTGAGGCATAGTGGCCCATTGTTCCACATTTGAAGCACTTTATCTCACTCTTGTCAACTTCAGGTTTGTTGTATTCAGATGACTGTTTCTTGCTTTCTTCATTTTTGGAAAAATTGTTTCTGGTTGACCAGGAAGGATTCTTTTTGGATCTACCAAACTGTTTGGTCAGTAGTGCCAGTTATTTTTCAAATGACTCATTTTCTATTTCACTCACAGAATGTTTATTTTCCGAGTCACTTAATTCTTTCCGTTTTGAGTGGTTTGACTCTTGTTTGATATGTCTTTTCCTCTTTTCAGAGTAAAGAGCCAGTGGATCCAATTTGGATTTTGAGATGTCCAGTATTTCAGATTCTTGAGAGTCTAGAATACAGAAGAGTCATGGTTAGACTTCTCCATTCATGAGGAAGACTTTTGATAAATTTAATGTTTGTTTCCTCATTAGATTTAGAAACATTGAACTTTCTTAGATTGCTTATTGTTATGGCAAAACGATTGTAGGTGTTTAAAAGTTTCTCGCTTGGGAGTGACTTGAAAGATTCATATTCGTTTAGTGTTTTAGTTCTTTTATTTCTTTTCATTTGACTCCCCCCCCCCCCATCAAAGAGTTTCTCAAGGGCATCCCATATGCCCTTGGCTGAGCTATTGCAGTCAACTTGACAGAATATTTTCATGAGGAAGAGCCATGATGAGGATTATCTTGGCTCTGTCCTCATTTATTTATTTGGTCTTGTCTTCTTCACTCCACCATTTCCTTTCTTTAGGAATGGTGCGAGCGGGCACACCAGCTGAGGTTTCAGTTTCTTTTATCTCAGGAATGTCAACTATGGGGCAATGGGGTCCCTTGGCTATGCATTCCAACAGGGAGTTATCAACTTCTTTTAGGAAGTTGGTAATTCTGATTTTCCACTGTGGATATTCCTCCCTAGCAAGCATGGGGGGTTTTGCCAATGAGCCAAGTGATTTTTCATTGTTCCAGCTTGAAGACATTTTTGAGAGAGTGTTAAAGAAAAGATGTTAAAGAGCTGGAACTTTATTGATTATTCAATCTGCTCCAATACCAATTGTTGGGTCCCGTGAGGGGCTCTTTAACAATGTTGGCACAATTTGATTTAAACAAGATAAACAAGTTACGGAAAATAAATCAAATTAGAAGACAGCAATTCATAAAAGGGTTATTCTGTATATCTCAAATGTAAATAATGGTTTACACGAGTTTATAGTATAACTATGTATCAACAGAAATAACTTTTCTATGGGATTAATGTTGTAATTGCTTTGATAAAATATTGAATTGTATGCTTTATGTCTTGCTTTGTTTGGTGAAGTTAGCTTGCTATTTATAGGAAGATGTAGCAAGTTGCATAGGATAAGGTGGTTGAGGACGGTCGAATTTGGAGTGTGTCAGAGTATATAGAGATAAATTGAGGATGTTCAATTTATCTCTTATTCAACTGTCGTCAACTGTTTTGATATTCAATGCCAAGTTGGTATTCATAATTGCTTGTTCTTCGCGCAAAGGCAGAATATGCTCTTCTCGTAATCTTTATCTTCTGGTATTCCAGAACTCCTTCAAGACTCTTCTTTGAAGACTATTGATGCTTCCCATTAGAAGCCTTCTACAAAAATGAGGATTTCTGTAGAATTTAGTCTGTACAGAACTACTTCGGAATTTCCGGAGTAGTTCTATATGAATAGAGAAATCTGTATTTCGTACAGATTTTCATATTCTTTCTCTTTTGAGGATATATCTTATCTTTTCTTCTAATACTTGACTGTTATCCGTTACATTTACATTGTGTTCTAATAGGAAATGATAGTACATTGGCGTACATAACTGGCTCATGTATAGAGTTGATGAAAAAGCCATAAGACCATTGATTGATGTTCTAGGTAGGCTAGGAAAATTAGAAAGTATACGATTGTGATATACATTTAATCTGATGCTTGTCTAGCAGACAACATCTTGATGTGTATTTCAAGATATTGAAAAGATATGCGAAAAAGTGTTAGAGCATATTCCTATGCTACCTTGTGTCTCGTGTATTGTATCTAGACTGGTTTGGAAGCAAAAATAAAGTGCTAAATCTGAGAAAAACTGAGATCTCGAGAGTAATATAATCATAACCGGAGTCTTCTTAATTTTGGGTCTTGAAAAACGAGCTCGGAAAAATATTCCGTGAAGATTTCTGAGTCAAACGGTGCAATTTGGAATAAATCTGGGAAAACCGTCAATTTTATTCAAGTAACGGGCCTTCTGTTAGAAATTTAATGAAATATTCCAATATTTAACTGAGACTCCAGTTAATTCGGTTAGATGACATCGGCACTGCATCAGCTAAACAACTTGGAGTGAGACATAACGGAAAAATCACATACTTAACCAAAAAGGCGAAACTAGTACGTCAGTGGTCGTTAGCTAACGTGGCGTGACGTCAATAAACGAGAACCCCAATAAAAATAAACGGAATAAATCCATGACAACTAAAATTTTCAAAATTCCGTTCGGGGGTTATCTCGTTAATCTCGTTAAAGACTGATAAGAAAAACCCCGCATTTAATGAAATAATAATAATAATAAAAATCCATTGGTTTAATTAAATCACATAGAAAAACCATAATCCTTGAGTATAAAATCTGACCAATAAGAATTCACCGTCACAAGACCACAATCCATGTGATTATTGAACAGCTAATCAGAATAAAGAAATCAATTGATCCAATGGTTCAGAAAAATAAGATCTATCGGCTGAGATAGTGGATCCGAGTAAAAGGCTTGAGGACCAATGATGTGCCGACAACAGTAGTTCTTCAAACGATTCCCATCTCTAGCCTGGGCCCACGCGTGTTCATTTGAGCCAATGGGAGAAAGACAGCGCGACATCACCTTTAACGTATTCTTTTGACAGCCAGGGGCCCACGCTGACTTCTCTAGCCAATCCCAGATCGACAACGAAGTCAAGGTTGACTAAATGAAATGTACCAGCAGACAAAATTGGAGAGAGAACATTCTCTTTCCACCACTAGCTGGCTGACACGTCATTATCTGTCTCAAGATTTCGTCTTCTACCCCGAAAACCCTAATATGGTCGGAAAAACACGCAGGTCATCGGAAAATCTCAATCACATGTCGGAAAACCGTGAATAGAACAAAACTCCCTCAAATCTAAACCATTTTTGATGATTTTTATACCCCTGGACTCGTGATTCGATGCTCTACAATCCTAGACGATTAAAAACGTCCGAAAATTATACGAACAAAAACTCAGATGCCAAGATCAGTCGAGATCGCCAAAGTATGTGTGCGAGATCGCCCAGGTTGGCGAGATCGCCCAAGGCAATCACCAAATCGCCCAGAACTAAGTCAAAATCGCCAAGCACCAAGTCAAAATCACCAAGAACACCTTCAAACATAGCGAAGTCGCTAAGAACATCTTCAACAAACCCAGAAACATTTACGAACACTTGAATAACAGCAGTAAACCCAGAACTTCGCGATCGATTTTGAACCACCAAAACATGAGGAAAATACAGATCCATGAACGAAAATGAAGCCACGCATTAGACAAAATCATTCTGGCCACAAACAACTCGAATCGCAGCTTCAAACGTCCCGAATCAGCCCCGAAATCTGGAAATCTATCAAGAACACAAAGAACACCTAGTAAACACTGTTAAGTGTGTGTTTTCCAGATCTGTCAAATATGTGGCGAATCAGGCAAAACCGATGCTTCCAATGTATCCGGAACGCGTTTTCCCATCGGAATCAAGCTTTATTTCATCCAAAACCGTCAACAATAACACCGAAACCAAGAATCAAACCCGAAATCTTCAAGAACACCAAGAAAAACGTGAAAACCCTCCTGTTACATTTTTTCAGCCTCAGATCTCATATTTCTTCACTTATTTGAACGATTGGAGCATAAAAATACATCAAATGAACTCCATAAACATGAATCAAACATCCATATCATCTAGAATTTCCATCTAAAATGCTCCAAAAATGCAGAAAAATAGAATTATTCGTCTCCTAAGTGGTTTTCAAATCTGCACTTCATTCAAGCTAAATATCAAATTCGAGTAATCAGATTCGAGTGAGACGAAATCTGATCGGTTACCCTGCTCTGATATCATTTGTCAGGACCGATATTACTACAAGAATCCCGATCGTGAGCAAGAACGAAGATGAGACTCGGAGACGGGATATTGAGAATCTAGGATGAAAACACAAATATGATGATAAAGTCGAATGATTTCATTGAACCGAATGATTACATGAACAAGAAATCACAACAATACATCATAACCCTCGTGAATCTTCCATGGTCATCTTGGGTTGAGCTCAAACCCAAGATGAGACTCTCACAAGGTAAGGGATAGCTCACATCTCTCAACTTTCATCATCTAACAAATGAAGCCATCTCTTCCTCTATATAGAGAGCCCTTGTGCTCTACTACCCACTCATAACAAAAACACAAAAATAAAATGAGAAAATTACAAATAAAACAACTAAAATAAATTATTAATTAAATCAAAGTTGATTTAATTAATATGAAGCTTGACTCACTCGAACTGATCTTCTGTTGACTTTTACATTGACCATTGACTCGAACAGTTCACTTTTCAAGAAAACGTCTTCGGTCCAAGCTTGCAAGCCTCGATCATCACAACCCACGTCTCTGAATCATTTCACAATTGATTCTTTATCCGAATTATTCGAGAATAGATTTGATGGCGTCAGTCACATAGATTTTTAGTTCCAACATATACAATTTCAACTTGTTTTATTTTTATTGTCTATTATAACCCGAGGCCTTATCTGCAAATTCGAAAGATCGACCTTAAGGTAGACGATTTAACGTTCTTATTTTTTTTTTGCGTAGAACACAGTTGACATTATCATGAATTAAAACACTATGTGAAATTCACACGAGTAATCACATGAAAAATTTGTGAAGCATTCTGAATATGTCTGATAGTGTGGGGTACACTGGTCAAAGCAAATTAATTTAATACCTTAACATATCCAGATGTTATGAGTATGATTATTCCGGAGTTTAATGTGAACAAATTATACCAGCAATCAACATGGCTTATGTGCTGAGGTAATTGAAATTGATATGTAGTTCAGCTCGTTATGACCATTATGATCCCAAGTCGTGATCTTTCTCGCAAAAGACAAAAATGGAGTGTGATTCAATATTTCATTTTAGAATGGCATAAACTTAGAAAAATCAAAAAGACTTCGGTGTGTTTTGATATAAAGTTTCAAAAAGCCAAAAAGATTTTTTTTCTTATTTCTTTTCGACCGATCAACTCATGATACGAAATGATTTCAAACTCAAAATATCTTGTTTCTCCAAAGGAGAATTTTGCGCAAGATTAAATTAATTTTGTAAAAACGAACAAAAAGTGGATCTTGAAAAATACAAGATTATTCAAGATTAATCCAGCCATGCAAGCTGATACATCTTGAAGATTAAGTTGATGATGTTATGTTTGATAGAGATACACCACATGTTAAGGTTAGGGTGTCTCGTGTGTTGTATCAGTTAGAGCTAAACATTGCGTATGACTGTCAACTAACCAAGCCACGAACCATGGGTTCGTGAGCTACGATCCATACCAAGTACTATCAGTTAGAGCTAAACATTGCGTATGACTGTCACTTTGCCATCTGTTGACTCCACTTCTACTATTTTATTATCACGGTGAATCTTTGCCTGATGCCGGGTCAACCAATCCATACCAAGTACTATGTCAAATTCACTTAGGCTCATAAGAAGCAATTCAAGGTCAAATAAGGTATCATCTATCCTTAATTGGCAGTCTCTAGCAATTTCAGAAATGCTAATTTCCTGTCCACTAGCGGTTTCTACGATATAAGGTCTATCCAAGGCATGTAACAGAGTCAAATAATATGCTAACATACACATTGTTCACGGAGAACATACCGGATATGACATCATCACTATTACGAGCTTCTTTAGTAGACATGATAAATAGGCGAGGTTTAGCTTTAGGACCTCCGCCATCTCTGCCCCTGTTTCTGTCTTAGGCAGCATCTCTGGGCTTTGGGCAGTCGGCGATCTTGTGCCCTTTGTCGCCACAGTTGTAGCATGTAGCAGGTCTCATGCATTAGTCTGCATAATGTCCAGGGGTATTCCACTTGTAGCATGTAGGCTTCTCCTTCTTGGAGTCTATACCCCTATCATCTTTGTTTCTCTTTTGATCACTCCTGTCACGATCATGCTTCTTCCCTTCATACCTTCTCTGGTGCCTTGCTGATTCATTCTTCCTTCCAGACGGGCGGTTCCACTCGTCACATAACGTACCGGTTAAGTTCATTGCTGATTTCAAAGAGTGAGGTCGGGAAGCTCTCAAATTAGCCATTATCATAGGCCTCAGACCATATAGATGCCGACGATTTGAGTCTCTTCCTCCTTAGCCATATGAGGAACCAGGTTCGACAGCTCATTGAATCTGTTGTTGTATGACATATAATCCGACCCCTTCATGTCTAAATGAATAAACTTGTTTTTCAACTTCTCAGATTCACTCTCCGGTAAAAACTTCTATGGCACCAACTTACGATACTTGGTCTAACCTATCCAATATGCTCTGGTCTTGCCTCTCTTGTTCAGCTCCGCCTTCCACCAATTCAGTATTGATCCCTTAAACGACTGTGATGCAAACTTAATATTATCCTTCTCAGCACACTCACTGATGTCCAATGCACCTTTAACCTCATCAAGCCAATTAAGTGCCTCTGTAGCACTCTTATCTCCCCTAAAAACTCCTGCCTTACTAGCCATATAGGTCTTGTAACCGCACCCTCTTTTATATTCTATCCTTTTCTCCTTTCTTTCCTTCCTTTCTTCACGCACCTCAGAACTATAGGAGTCATTACTATAATCTCGATCCCTCGTAGGCTCGCTTCAAGAACTCGAGGGGGATTCATCTCTTACTGGCTTGCGTTTCTTTAACTTAGACCTTCAATGATGGCTTGACTCAGTCCTTTCCTTAGTCATTGATTTCTGCCCTTCTGGCTCAACATGTTTCTTATCCAATTTCTTCTGATGAGCAACCAAGTTTGGGAATGCAACCGTAATCCTATCAGCGATCAACTTATGGAACCTTTCTTCTTGCTCTTTCATGCATTCCTCCTCAGATGTCAAAGGGTTGTCACCCATAATACGCAAGGAGTTATCATTTCCATAATCACTTTTCTCAACGGTGTTCTTTAGATCATCACCACCATTCTTTGGATCGTTAGTAGTATGACGTGTTCTTCTCTTAGTCCTGCTAGTAGTAACCTTCGTCATCGACTGAAATTTTGGACGAGACGCTCAATTAGAATTAACACAAAGGTTCAAATAGACTTAAACAAGCGCATATGTGGCATGAACCAAAACTCCATAGGAGTTATTCAAACGGGGTACAAACCCTTGCTTCGGTCTTGCCCCTATTAAATGTGGACCATAGGTAAGCATCGCTTCGGTCCAAGTCATCAGGGATTCGCGGAGGAAACCTATCGGATACACCAGGAATAGGGGGCTCATGAAACTAAGCAACATCATGAATATCGTGGAAACAAGGATACAAGGAGTTCTAAGCAATTTTTATTAATTAGGCATCACTTAACTCCTAGCTTCATCAAGCTATACAATCCTTAGTGCAATTCAATCCACAACAAGTATAAACAAAAATCACAACAACACTAGGATTTTATTAACCATATAAACCATAATAAGTCTTACACGTATTCCAACTTAGCAATAGAGCTACAACCATAATATCCAAGTCACAATACATCAACCCACTAAAAATGTACCAATATCAACATCACTAATACATGTTTGAAAAACCAACACAGCAAACACGATAAGAAAGAACCACTAAGTTTGAAATACAATAACACAAATGATAATCAACTCGTGACAACAACAAGAACCACTAAAATAACTATCCAAACCCAACCATCAACAGCAACTCAATCCTCAATGCCTCTTCATATTCCCCATGCCAAATCCCATCCTAGCTGCTTCCCGAATAGCAGTAGAAGCCTTCGATAACATTTTCGCTATACTTTTTTCCCTCTTTTTTTGCTTCGGCATTTTCCTCTGCTAGAGCGCGATTCTGCTCCACAAGAGCAGCAACATATGGCGAGCTCGGACCGGCCATCTCTCGGTAAGGAGAATAAGCAAATGGATATCTAGGGCCAGAAAAGCATGAACTCACAAAGACGTAAACTCTAGTTGAGCGTAAAATGTATAAGTGATTTATGATATAGTCTAATGATTTCATAGGTAATAGTCACGTGACTCACAAAGATGTAAACTCCAGTTTACTTACTAATTTATGTTATGAAATTAATGAATTTTAGAGCAACTACATGTTAAATTTATTTTTTAACATCCATAACATCTTAAACTTTAACACAATAACATAATGTCTATTCTTTGTTTAAATGTATCATCTCATGTGTTAAATTAAAGTTTTACTAATCTTTTAAAAATATTCTTTTTAATTCGATAGTCATCCAAAATAATGTACCACTTTTATTAAGTTGTTCTACCTTAATATTTGAATTCAATTGTATATTTTATTTATTCGATTTTATTTTACCAATTTAAAGAAAGGGTATAATTTTCACCTCTACGTATCAGAATATATTATACATATTATACATTATTAAACTTATACATTTATAGTTTAGAATGTTCAAATGTTATCGGTACATGAGTCGTGAAACATAATATATGAACATGTAGAATACTAAAAATTCTTTACATCCCTGATTTGAATTGATTTGTAATCTACAATACTTGTTTCTTTACATCCCGGTTTAAGTCGCTAGTAGACTAGAGATAATTACCGAATCAATTTTTAAAAGCAACGGTTCACATGATTTTGGTTTTTACTTAGTGAGTGAACTCTGAGCTAAATATCTATTTGCTCCTGCTACCTGCACATCCAATTTTTTTGAAACAACACATCAATTAAATGGAATGGAATAGGTGGTGTAAAAAAAAGATACATATTCATCAGGTAAATATTACTAAAAGCAATTACAAAGAAGTCGGGGGTAGCCGGGCAACAAGCTGCGCCGCAACCCAAATAAGGGTTCTTTAACTGTGTCATCTCTTAGAGCACGAACTTTTATAAAGTATTTAAGAAATTGATGTTGAAGATATAAACGATCGAAGTTGCAGAAAGGAAAGATGGTTGTGAAAGCTTTTGTTATATTTCTCATTAACAAGGAAGGTGAATACATATAGTACAGAGAGTAGAAGTTGGATCTGATAAGGCTAAAAGTAAACAAGCTACTTTGACTAACTATTATAGAGAGTAGAAGTAGGAGCTAATATGACTAAAAGTAAACAAGCTACTTTGACTAACTATTATATCTACACTTTGAAGTTTAAATTACAAATTACATATATTCGAAAGTAAGATGGCACAGATCAAGAGGTTGAGATAGGCACCAACATATATTAATATTTAACACTGTATATTGTATAGCTTTTTCTCCCAATAGATAGTGATCACCTCAACCAATTCACATGCAAATTGAGAGGGGTGATTAACAATCGGAACCGTACCAGAACCAGATTTGACACCTTTGTTTCAGTTTTGTCATCAATTAGTTCTTATTAAAGAGCCCACAACAAAGCATATTTAGTACCTTGGCAAAATATATAGAATAGTTTACATGTAACTCCGAGGAGTGAGTGTCTGGCACTATCAAATAGTGTTGCTGATGTGGATCTAGTTTTGTCAGTGATGTTAGCAACTATGTAGTACGCCAGTACCTGTAGTTAAATTTCAATTATCATAAAAGAGGATTTAGAAAGCATCACCGTAGAGCACATTCAAATAAATAATATGAGGTAAAATATAACAACATATATAAACTGAATTTAAGATTTAATTTATAATCTAAATTTATGCTTAAAATTTTGCAGCTCAAAAGTATGGATAGATGAAATATATGATTCAAATTTGTATGAACAGAAATATATGATTAATTTGTTTGAGCAGAAATATATGGACATGGTGAACACCAAAATCTCAAGCAAACTTATGAGTTTAGAAATTCAAATTTATTGACAAAAACCATCATCTTCATTGTAGGTAAAAAGGTTTAATTCAAGAATCAATTAGTTTTTGTTAATTCGAAGTAGGTATGAGCAGAAATATATGATTCAAATTTGTATGATACATTTAAACCGTCATCTTCATTGTAGGTAAAACTAATTGATTTTAATCCAAGATACTTAACCTACTTCAAAGTGTAGATATAATAGTTAGTCATAGTTAGTCAAAGTGTAGATATAATAGTTAGTCAAAGTAGCTTGTTTATTTTTAGCCTTATTAGCTCCTACTTCATATGTAATTTGTAATTTAAACTTCAAAGTGTAGATATAATAGTTAGTCAAAGTAGCTTGTTTATTTTTAGCCTTATTAGCTCTTATTTCTACTCTTTGTACTATATGTATTCACCTTCCTTGTTAATGAGAAGTATAACAAAAGCTTTCACATGCATCTTTCTTTTCTGTAACTTCGATCGTTTATTTCTTCAACATCAATTTCTTAAATACTTTATATAAGGTCGTGCTCTAAGAGATGACACAGTTAAAGAACCCTTATTTAAGGAGAACATATATTTTATAATATGTATCTTTTTTTACACCACCTCTTCCATTCCATTTAATTGATGTGTCGTTTCAAAAAAAATTTAGATGTGCAGGTAGCAGGAGCAAATAGATATTTAGCACAGAGTTCACTCACTAAGCAAAAACCAAAATCATGTGAACCGTTGCTTTTAAAAATTGATTCGGTAATTATCTCCAGTCTACTAACGACTTAAACCGGGATGTAAAGAAATAAGTATTGTAGATTACAAATCAATTCAAATCAGGGATGTAAAGAATTTTTAGTATTCTACATGTTCATATATTATGTTTCACGACTCATGTACCGATAACATTTGAACATTCTAAACTAAAAATTTCTAATAAGTAGAGGTGAAAATTATACCCTTTCTTTAAATTGGTAAAATAAAATCGAATAAATAAAATATACAATTGAATTCATATATAAAGGTAGAACAATTTGATAAAAGTGGTACATTATTTTAAAAGACTATCAAATTAAAAAGAATATTTTTAAAAGATTAGTAAAACTTTAATTTAACACATGAGATGATACATTTAAACAAAGAATAGACATTGTGTTATCGTGTTAAAGTTTAAGATACTATGGATGGTAAAAAGTAAATTTAACATGTAGTCGCTCCTAAATTCATTAATTTCATAACATAAATTAATAAGTAAACTGAGAGTTTACGTCTTTGTGAGTCACGTGACTATTACCTATGAAATCATTAGACTATATCATAAATCACATATACATTTTACGCTCGACTCAGAGTTTACGTCTTTATGAGTCATGTTAATTGTTGCCGATGCCTCGCGAGTAATTTAATTAATGTCCAATCCTAAATAGCCTGGCATTTATGCTATAGATGATGTCACTGCTCTAAATGCAAAAATTGAGGGTCTTACGAGCCAGGTGAATCATTAAAGAGCTTGAGCTAGGTCTACTACAACCAATAAGTCTCAGTATTCAACTGGCAAACCAGTCATACATCAATTCCAAAGGAATCATTAAGGATGTGTTAGTTGATATTGAGAATCTGAAATTTCTAGCAGACTTCATTGTGCTTGATGTTCTTGTTAATAAATATCATCATATAATCTTAAGACGCCCATTTTTGGCAACTGCCAAAACACTAATCGATTTGGAGACAGATCATATCACCCTTAGAAACGATAAGGGAGAAGTCTCATTCACGCCAATACAAACCAATCTTAAGGCGCTGATTTTCAAAGATAAAGAGGAGACTGTATGCTTTATGCAATCCACTGACACAAAATAGTCAAGTCCTTCTTTAATTCTATTTGTAATCTCTCAAGGGATGCTATCTGACCTAACAATGCTAGCTCCTAGCTTGTTGAATTCTAAATATGTCAATTCGTTCCTTGAATTTAAAAACCCAAAGATTGAACCACCTGATGAGATGGTGGGTTCAAGCCTTCACTTCCCAAAAATTTAAGTGAAGGAGGGTCTGGCTGAAGACCCTATAAAACTTAACGCTTCTTGGGAGGCAACCCAATTTTGTATTTCATTTCAATTTTTCAATTTTCGTTTCTACTTTTTCGTGTGTTGGAAATTTGTCAAAGTTTTATTCGAATTGTGTCAATTTATTTGACCTTGTCATCTGAAATCATTCTTTCTTCGTGTTTCTGTGCCTCGATCGATCAACCTTGCTTATTATTGCATGAAAACAGTTTTGGTAAGAATTTTTTTTCGAGTATCGTCACGACTCGTTACCTCGTAACGACCCGTAATGAGTAAAACGCCAAACGAACCGTATTCCCGATATGGCTCATTACCGACTTAAATTCGAAACTTATATATAGAATTCTTCCAGACGACTTTTTCAAAACCCTATCTCGCATTGGTGATTCCTACGGGGATTTTGGTCAATTCAAGGTCCAGAGATCATTGTTCTTCATCGTTTTAACTTCAAGAGCAAGAAAGGTAAAATCGAATCACACGGTCTTCAGAGATCTATTGTGTTCTTGTGAGCCTAACAACTTCCTTACCCTTGCTATGCTCTCCTGTCCATTTAAATTGATCCAATCATCGTACTTAATTCTTTAAAATCTAAGTTTAATCGTTGTAAAGGATTAAGTGTGGGGGTGGCAACATGTTCCCATCTCCAATTCGCACTTGATTGCTAATTTTTAGACCATAACCAAGTTCTAGTCGGATTTCAAAACTTTAAAAAATTTTGCGAAAATTAGCCCAATACAACCCGTTACCCCGTAACGGGCCATGATGACATCATTTACAAAAGAATGGTAATACGACTCATTAGCCAGTAAACGAGCCGTTTCACCCTGAAAATCTCAATCTTTTGTGTTTTATTGTTTTGTTGTTTTCTGATAGATGTCCGGTAAACGTCCTATGATTGATGTCACGTCTGTGAAGAGCCACAAAAATGAAGCTAGTTTATCCCGAATGAATCGTGCAAGGCCTATGAAACATGATGATGAAATTAGGCATAAGCAGAAACAAGTTGACGCGATACCAACCTTCAACATCCTATGCGGAAGACTCACACTCATGGAGGGCGAGATACTAAAAAGGACTAAGATTCTCACTCACTTCACTCACAAGATTCAAGAGAAGATAGACAAGATCGGTGCAATGGTAATGATAGATAGGCTTCAGCAACATGAGTTAGACGCTATACAGGCTGGTTTCGGTGAGATCTCTTCCTCGGAAGAATCAGACACTGCAGACGCTTAAAGATCAAGTCTATTTGACCTATCTTCTTATTACTATCTATCTATATTATCTAGACTTCGTATGTGACTTTTTGATTGTTGGATTGTTTATTTTGGGCTGTTTGTTTGACTACGGCATGACAATAAGGTTATGATTGATTGAATAAATGGACTGTTTATTTTATTTTTATTTTTGGGTAATACTTTATTTTCTTTTTGCGTGTAATGTTTCTTTTTAGGTCTTGTAAGTAGCATCAATCGAAGACTGAAGCTCTAGTATGCAAATAAACGAGAAGTAACCAAAGGGGTTAATGAAGAAGCCATACTCCACAATCTCCTAGCAGTCAGGATCGTCTTTTCCCTTTCTTCTTATAATATGTTTTGCAGTGTTCTCAAGTACATTGAGGACAATGTACGATTTTAAGTGGGGGGGGGGGGATGGGAGACTCGCATGTAGTTTGCATGTTTTATTGAGAATCTATTTAAAAATGTCAAAAGTTTTCAATTTTTTTCATGCTAAACTCTTTACACTGCTAAAACTTAAGCTATCAACTGATTTTGTGAATCCTAAAGTAGACTTCCTCACTCTGTATGCTAGAGCAATGCAAAGCTTTCTCCACCTTCCATTCATTGCTATACAACTCTAGGCATGTTTTTTAGACCCATATGCATAGCTAAGTCCTAAGTTGCTTTTTAGGATAGATTAGACCTTATAAAACTTAGACAACAATTCCAGTATGCGTGTACGAGGGAGAAAGCCCAGATAATCAACCAAACTTAAGCAAAAACTCACTCTAGGCATGTTTTTTAGACCCGTATGCATAGCTAAGTCCTAAGTTGTTTCCATTCCGTTTCCATGGTGAGGTTTTTTATAGACTTACACAAGCTTTCTACTCATCAGGAGCTTGATTTTTATTCATGTATAACAATAGAGTGTGCCACATGAGATCTACTTCTAGAACTTGACATTTGTATACGTTACGACACTGCAGCTTACGGAATAAGAAAATATGATAGAGGCAGACCCTAGGATAAACCTTTTTCTTTTAAACCTTCAATTTGTTCTCATCTATATTTCTATGCCCAATTATCCAACTTACCCTTAGTTTACCCCTGTTGAGCCTTATTTCCAATTCGTTTAATCACCTTATTAAACCCATAAACATTAGCTATTTTCTTTACACCTTTGTTTTCGGGGAACTATCTGGTTAGTATGTTAGTAGAATAATCCCGGCAAAAGAAAATATGTGATATGCTGAAGTATAAAATATATATTTGTATTACTTTAATATAGAGATTAGAGAGAGAGTGTCGAATGTTGAAAAATTAAGATTTGTACAAGAAGGAAAGCATTGTGTACAAGAGGTTAAAGCATAAATGTTGAAAGATTTAAAAGGTATGTAATTTTAAGCATAGTGTACAACATGTGAATGGATTTCCAAAAAGATACCCAGTTGTATATCAAAATCAAATCACACAGATTGCTCCTGTATTCTTTTTCAACCACAAGATCGTTCCTCTCACTTGAATGGTAAGATATCCTCTCAAATGTAACCCTAATTCAAAATTGATCTGAAACACACAGAGTTTGTAGATTCAAGAATTCAGAAAAGCATTTAGCGCCTTATCCCTGTGTAGAATCGGGCTACCAATAGTGGCTAGATAGACCGAAGTCTTGGACGAACTACTCTGATAGAACGGGACTACAAGGATGAGAGAACAGTCAGCCTTCGGCCTTGAGGGTCTCGGCTCAGCTGTTATCTGCAAAACAAAGAAACACCGTTGTTCTTGAAGGGCAGGACAGGGTGTCCTGCGACCAAGCTCGGGCGTGAGAATAAGTATGCGTTTCGAGAGATTTAGTGTAATCAGGTCGAAGCTAAGCGCATTGAATGAGATCTAACTTGGTGGTTGGGGTGTATTTATAACCCTCAACCTTTGTCTTGTATTGTCATTAATGCTAATTTCCCAAAGGAGGTATGCTGCAGGTCTGCATCTTGGGCTGTGCCAAGTTTCTGCAGTATACATTTTGGGTAATTGCATTAAATGTGTGGTCAGATCGGGTGTCGGCCCGCCGACCTGCCTACTTGTGGGAGCGTTGGTCTGTGGTGTCCATCTCATACTTGTCGTGCTCGAGTGCCGGCTGTTGTATGTGCCGTCTGGTGACACTGAGCGGATGGTTGGTCGGCTCCTTCGAAGTCGACCCTTGACATGTATTATGTGTCGACCCTGATGAGGGCCGACTCTCTTTCCTGTGTTGTCTGTCGGCCGGCAGGTTGCGAGGCCGACACTCGTTACTCGAGTGTTTTGGGTTGGATGTGTGCGTCAATCTTTTTGTGACATCATCCGACCCGGACACACGTCATCAGCCCCCCAGTCCGGTATGTGGTGGTCTGGACATCACTATCGGACTAAGAGAGAAAACTGTTCGTTTCAGCTTTTAGAATTTGGTGTCGGCCATGTGTCTTGGCCGACACCTGTCAAATACTAGTGCATGACAGCTGTGGACACGTGTTGGGCCTTTTGTGGGCTTGAGTGACGGCATGTGATGGGACGGGTGGTAACTCAACCGTCGATTAGGGTTTTTGTCTATAAATACCCTTTTTACTTTCATTTTTTACCACTACGATTCTCATTTTCACTCTATTTCCTTTAGACAGATCTTGCTGCTTCGGCTTTTCAACTCCTTTTTAGTGTACCTGTGCGTCGTCTTCTTGATTTCTGCTGGTACGTTCTTCCTTCTCTTGATCTTTATAATTTCCTTCCTTTCTTCATGGTGCCCCTAGGGATTAGGGATTTTAGATCTTCGCTTACCCAAGCGGAGTTAGATGATCATTGTGAGCGCTTCGGCATTTCCGACAAGCTGAACCCCACCCTTCCGACGTCGATGCAATCCATTAGGAATCATCCTGATGATATGGTCGGTCTATATACCAAATCTGCATCGGCCAGTTGAGGATTCCGTTGACCAGATTCTTTATAGGTTTCTTGAAGCATAACATGGTCCATATTAGTCAGTTGCATCCTAATGCCATTCTGAGGGTGACCCACTTCGAGGCGACTTGCTGGGCTCTAGATTCGGAGCCGACATCCGGTGTCTTCCATCGGTTTTATAGGATAAACCATCAGGGGGATTGGTTCTGTTTCTAGCAGCATCGGGAGAGGTATGAGGTGTTGGGATTTGGCAGTGGTATTCGGGTCGCCCGGTGACATATTTATAAATTACGTGACCGATAGATTAATAGTTTATAAAAGAGTTTACCGAATTATTTTATAATTAATTCTGTAACGCAATGGAATAAAGTATATATATATATATATTAAAACAAATTAATCAAATAACACAAATACCAGTACGCAACAGGATCTGATAACCAAACACGCAAACACAGAAATAAATAAATAAATAATCTAAACTAATAGTGAGTTTAGATATACCTTGGAGGTGTTGAACAAACGTTCGAGACACCGAGTTTCAACGAACGAAGCGCTAGGTTGAAACGGAACGAACCACTTTCGGTCTCAGACGGTTGTCGCGTATCGCGATTATTCTCGTGGTCCAGTGTCGTGTACCGCTACGGGACGGCGCTTATGACCCGTCGTCATTACGCATCGCGAGAGTACGTCTTGACAGACGTCCCGTCTCGCGAGACTACGAGATCAATCAGATTCAGATCTGATTGCAACCGAAGACGGTGCACGACGAAAAGCGTTAGACTCACGTCGACGGGCGATGGTCATGTGACGGCGTGCAATCCGTGGTGGTGGCGGTGGGTGACGGCGGTGACGACGGCGAACGGCGGCGGCGGCGGCGGCGGTGTCGAGTTTCACGGTGGTGATCGGCAGGTTTTGCGGCGACGATTTGGCGGCGAACCGAGCGGCGGATCAATGCATACGAGGCGGCGATCTCTAGTCCTCCATACGGTCTACGGGCGTTGACTGACGGAACACCCCAACTAGCGATAACCACCAACATATGGTAGTGTAAAGGTTTACATCGGAGGATGCGGTGGTCGAGATCGGCGAAAAACCAAATAACGGCGGCTGCCATTTTTCTTTCTTTGCGTGGAGTTTTCGAGAGGAAAGAAAGAAGAATTTTCTTCTTTCTTTTTCTTTTGCCGTCGACCTCAATTTGGGTGATCAGGGTTTAATCCCTAATTATCTAATATTTATTAGATGTCCACTAATACGCAACGGGCCCCTCTCGAAAATAAAGCCCATCTCGTACGCGAGCCCACGAGTTAACGTTAGCAAAGATTTCACTAACATAAGGGCCTCAGAAATAGAAGGGCTACGAAGAAGCTCTTTCCGAGGCGACGGGCTACATGGAAGCCCTTGCCCTCGATGACGGGCCAAGGATGCCACCTCGGTAATCGCCCTGGCGGAAGGGATAATGACAGACTCGGCAAAGGAAACAATCGAGTGGGTGTAGGGGATCTAGCCGACAAGAAGGACAGGCGAGTACGAGGTAGTACGATGGGACAGGCGATGTGAACGGCATCTTCGCCAGTCCAGCCTGTTTCCCGGCGCTCGAAGCCCCTGCAACCCCATCAAGCATTTAATGCAAGGAAAGGAGACGTGAGAGGGAGTAATGACCACTTTGCCCTCGAAGACTACTATATAAACGGCACTTGGACGATCGGGTAAAGGATCCAAATTCTCTCCAACATTTTCCTTACTCACTTGATTCCTCTCCTTATACAAAAACTTACTCTCACGCCGGAGTGTTGTCACGAAGACCCCCTTCGGGGCCCTTCGTGTCAAGGCTAACGGTGCTTCTGTTTTGTAGGAACCTTCACAAGACCCTTCCACGTGTAGCTAACCTCCAACAATCCTACCCCGGGATTCTGGGACGCAACATTGGCGCCATCCGTGGGACCGGCAAATACATTGGTCTAGACTCAACTAAAAACAATGGAAGAAAGAGGAGGAGTTCCTGCTCCACCTGGGTTTGAAACACCTTGCGTAAAGACGAAAGCCACCACAAGTATGGCCGGAGAACTCTTTTCCTCGGTGGTCGATGTGAAGAAGAAAGGAGGGGAGAACCCTGTGAGTCAACAAGGAAACACCATCACCCCAGAATTTGTGAAGAGCAACCGTAAGGCTCTAATGGCCCAACTCTTGGAGTTGGAGAAGTCGGAGCAAAACCCATCAATTCCAAAGGTGCTGTTTAGTAAGGAAGATTATGTGGAGGGTCAGTATACCGATACAGACTCTGAGGATGAGGTAGAAGTTCTCAAGGCAAAGGAGGCTGAAAAACCAGAAAAGGAGGAGATGGGAGATCTCCTCAAAAAGCTGTTATCTGCGCTGGAAAAACAGCCACAGTCAAGTAGCCCAAAGACGGGGCCCAGCAAAGTTAACAAGAAGCAGAGCAAGGGGAAGGATCCTATGTCACTCCCCTACAGACCTTCAGAGGTGGGGGACATTTCCAAGTTCACAGATAGGATTTCTGAGGCCCCTCTACAGCCAAAGTTAAGGTTGCCTCCCTCAGTGTCTGCCTATGACGGAACTCAGGATCCTGAGGACCATCTCCATGCCATAAAGGCAGCAGGGACGGCAGGGGCTTGGAGTATCCCAACATGGTGTCATATGTTCGTCTCCACCCTGGCCGGAAACGCAAGGTTGTGGTTTGACACCCTTCCTCCAAAAAGCATTGATAGTTATGAGGAGCTCAGAGGGAAGTTCCTCAGGTACTTCAGTCAGCAGAAGAAAACCACCAGAAATCCAAACGAGATCCTCCACATAAGAAGAAAAGATGAAGAAACCCTGGAAGGTTTCATGAATAGGTACATCGAAGAAAGCATGTATATCAGGGATGTCCCAGAAGTCATGAAGATAAGCGGCTTCATTCAGGGGGTTAGAAACTCTCAGTTATGCGAAAAATTGGGGGAAGAGTTCCCAAGCTCCTTCGACGATCTGATGGACAGGGTTCGAGCCTACATAAGGGGAAAAGATACGGGACAAAAGGCCAAGGAGTGGGGGGCTAGAAAAGATAACCCGAGCGGTTACAGCAAAGGAAGGGACAGAAATGAAGCCCGTCCGGGCGGTTCCCATTCAAGAAGGAACTCGTCAGAAAAGAAGCCCTCCTACTCGCCATACCCGTCGAAAGGAAGTCGCTCATATGAATCATCGTCAGGTACGCCACCCCATTTCGAAAAATTTACTCCGTTACTCAAATCCCCCAGTGAAATATTTGCCACCGAGAAGGACAGGCTGCCTTTTGGTAAGCCCCGTCCTAACAGGCACGGAAGTAAGGCCCGTCCCGGGGAGTATTGTGATTATCATCGAGGAAATGGGCATGCGACTGATGATTGCATACAACTAAGAAAGGAAATAGAAGCTGCCATTAAATCAGGCAAACTATCACATTTAGTGAAAGAAATCAAAAACCCAGAAAAGCCTAGAGGCAAGGAAGGGCCTCCGAGGGAAGAGCCCGAGTACATAGACATGGTCAGAAGAAGAATTGGTGAGGAAGAAGCCCCTCAGCGCGTGGTCAGGCACAAATTGTATGACAACGAGAAATGGCTTGAAAGGTCCATCACTTTCGCGGCTTTAGGGCCCGACGAGGCCCAAGAAGCTCCTCTGAATATTGCTGCTGACATAGCTGGGCATCGGGTGGCCCGGATCCATGTTGATGGAGGAAGTGGGACGGAGATTATGTATGAGCATTGTTTTGTGAGAATGAGGCCAGAAGTTAGGACGGGGGTCCAAGAAGATTACACACCCTTAATAGGGTTCTCAGGAGAAATGGTCAGGCCCTTAGGGAAGGTAACATTGCCCTTCACCATTGGGGAAGGCTTCGCAAAGAGAACAATCGACCTGACATGGTCTATAGTAAGAGCCCCGTCAAAATACAATGCCATTCTAGGAAGGCCCGCCATCAAGGCCCTCAGGGCTCTCACATCAACAGCACATGGTCTCATGAAGTTCCCAACCCCAGCAGGAGTAGCAACTGTCAGTTCAGCATCAGAAATAGTGGCAAGTGTTGATATCCTGCCAGAACTGGTGCCAAAAAAGGGGATAGAAGAATGGATAGTGTGTGATAGGTACCCTGAACAAACCATAAAGGTGGGTTCACAGCTTCCCGAAAGATGGAAAACTGCTCTTAAGGAACTGCTGATCACAAACAGTGATATATTCGCGTGGCAATACGGGGACATGGAAGGAATCCCATCAAGGTATATTGAGCATCACTTAAGCATACCACCTGAAACGAAGCCCGTCAGGCAGAAAAAGCGAAGCCTATGTGAAGAGCACGCCAAGGTAGCCGCTGAAGAAGTTAAGCAGCTACTTGCAGCTAACGTCATAAGAAGAATCAGGTACCCAGAGTGGATAGCAAATCCGGTCATGGTCAAAAAACCCGATGGCTCTCTGAGAATGTGCATAGACTTCTCAGGGCTCAATGAAACTTGTCCAAAAGATTGCTATCCCCTTCCAGAAGTGGATGCGAAGATTGATGCCCTGGCCTCCTTCCCAATAAAATGCTTTTTGGATGCCTACAAGGGCTACCATCAGATCCGAATGGCCCGGGAAGATGAAGATAAGACCGCCTTCCATGCTCCAGACGGTACGTATTGTTATACAAAAATGCCCTTCGGGCTGAAAAATGCAGGGGCTACGTATCAAAGGCTCATGGATTGGCTCTTCCAAGAGCAAATCGGAAGAAACCTCGAGGTCTACGTTGACGACCTGGTAATAAAAAGTCAAAGAGAAGCAGATATGATAGAAGATATCAAAGAAACTTTCAACACCCTCAGGGAAGTGAATATGAAGTTAAATCCAAGTAAATGCTCCTTCGGAGTGGAAGAAGGCAAGTTTCTGGGGGTGATTGTAAAGAAGGACGGGATACAGGCCCGTCCTGAAAAAGTAGCCGCCATTGAAAACATGAGGTCCCCGAGGACTCTGAAGGAGGTGCAAAGTTTGAACGGTCAGCTTGTGGCCCTAGGAAGGTTCATATCAAGGCTAGCAGACAAGTCAAGGCCCTTGGTCAAAACTTTGAGAAAATGTATCAAGAAACACCAGTTTGTGTGGACCAATGAGGCCGAAGAAGCCTTCCAGCACCTCAAAACCTTTTTGTGCAATCTCCCAGAGCTAGCCATTCCACAAGAAAAAGAAACTCTCACAGTATACTTAGCCATTTCAGAACAAGCAATCAGCTCGGTGTTATTGGTTGAAAGAAAAAAAGGGCAAGTACCAATCTATTTCCTGTCAAGAACCTTGAAGGGAGCTGAAGAAAGGTATCCGGCAATGGAGAAATTGGCTCTAGCCCTGGTGCACACTTCAAGAAGAGTCCGAAGATATTTTCAGGCCCATCCTATACAGGTACTCACCGACAGACCCATTCATACTGTATTGAAAAAACCTGAAGTATCAGGAAGACTAGCAAAATGGGCAATCGAGTTGGGAAACTATGAAATTGAGTACAAGGGAAGATCCTCCAGGAAGGGGCAGGTCTTAGCAGACTTCCTGGTGGAAATCCCTCCCGAAGAAGAAATAAAAGACAGTCTTCCACCAACGGTTAAAAGGGGCTCAGCCCCTCCATCCACTTGGAAGCTCTTCACTGACGGGGCTTCCAACGAAGAAGGGTGTGGGGCAGGCCTGATATTGACAAGTCCAAAAGGGAAGGAAATAACTTATGCCCTCAAGTTCGACTTCACCACAACAAACAATGAGGCTGAGTATGAAGCCCTTCTGGCAGGCCTCAAGATGGCTAAGCAATTAAAAGTAAAGAATCTTGAAGCCCATGTTGATTCAATGCTAGTGGCAAGCCAAGTTAATCAAACATACGAGGCTAAAGGAGATACAATGAAGCAATATCTTGACAAGATAAACAGTCTGGTGAAGGAATTCAGCTACTGCAAGATCATTCATGTCCCAAGAAGCAAAAACAAGAAAGCAGACGCTCTCAGCAAAATAGCGGCAGTAGCATTCAGTCATATGGGGAAAGACATAAAAGTGGAAAGGCTCTCAGCTCCTTCAGTAGGAGAAAGCACGATAATGGCGATCGAAGAAGGGGCTGGGAGGTCATGGATGACGCCCATCTTTGAATTTCTGTCTGATGGAAAGCTGCCAGACGGGCCTGAGGAGGCAAGAAAGATAAGGGCCAAAGCCCTTCAGTACACCATCGTGAATGACAGGCTGTACAGAAAATCTTACTTGGGCCCTTCCTTGAAGTGCATGAATGAAACAGAAGCTTCTCAAATCATGAAGGAGATCCACGAAGGAATCTGTGGTATACACGCCGGGCCAAAAACAGTAGTGGCTAAGGCTCAGCGAGCCGGCTTCTATTGGCCTGGAATGTACAAAAGTGCCATTGAAGAAATCAAAAAGTGCGACAATTGTCAAATACATGCTCCAATTCCAAGGCACCCAAGGCACGACCTGGTCCCAGTAAGTTCTTCCTGGCCCTTCCAAAAGTGGGGAATTGATATCGTAGGTCCATTCCCCATGGCCCAAGGAAGAGTAAGGTTTGTTGTGGTCGCCGTTGATTATTTCACAAAATGGGTGGAGGCCAAACCTCTCACCACCATCACAAGCAAGCAGATCCTGAGATTCGTGTGGGAAAACATCGTCTGTAGGTTTGGAATTCCTCAAATCCTTATAAGCGACAACGGAACTCAGTTCACAGACAGAAAGTTCAGGAAATGGTGCCTTGAACTGAAAATAAGCCAGGTGTTCACTTCAGTGGCTCACCCCCAAAGCAATGGGCAGGTGGAGCGGATAAACAGGAGCTTAGTCGAGGGCATAAAAACCAGGTTGGGTCGAAAAAAGAAGAACTGGCTAGATGAACTACCTCACGTGCTATGGGCTCACAGGACCAACCCAAAAACTAGCACAGGTGAAAGCCCCTTCAGTCTAACCTATGGGACTGAAGCAGTCATACCCGCTGAAGTGGTTTGTCCGACAGAAAGAATGGCTCTAGATGATGAGAGCAATGAGGAGGACCTTCGCCTGAACCTTAATCTGATTGAAGAAAGAAGGGAAATAGCGGCTATCAGAGAAGCCGCTCACAAAAAAGAAATGCAAAGCCAGTATAACCAAAAGGTCAAAGGCGTAACTCTGAACGTTGGTGACCTGGTACTCAGGGCCAACGAAGCCAGCAGGCAAGAAGAGATGGGCAAGCTCGGCCCAAGATGGGAGGGCCCTTACAGGGTCATATGGGCCAATGGCAAAGGGTCACACAGACTAGCCATGATTGACGGACCAGAAATCCCAAGAACTTGGAATATTCAACAGCTTAGAAAGTATTACTTGTGAAGTAGCTTGTCTTAGAAAAATTGTACCAGGCCAGTATATGTGGCAGATTTTGTAAAATGTTGCAAGTATCTAATATATATGGCTTGATGAAACAAGCCAAATTTTCATGAAAAATTTGAGTATCACATGTCCTAGCATAGTTTGTAGAGCTTAAAATAAGCAAAATGCAAGCACGTTACCATTTGAAAAAGTACTAAGTAAAATGAGAAACAGGCTCCACAAGAGCCAAGTCCATTATTACCAAAGGGTCTTAAATGGGCGCCCTTAATAGAAAAGGTAGAAGCCCCTGGAAGACCTCACAAGGGTCGCTTGGGCACCTTCTGAAAAATGAAGGCATAAAAATGGCACAAAAATTTTCATGTCATAAAGAAAGCATACCAGCCCATAAGGGACGGATGTCAAAAAGCACTAAAAGATACCTAAGTATTGCAAAAGCTGTAAGGGGGACGCTCCTAAAAGCAGTAAATAGCAAATAGATAAAAAGTGCTAAGTAGCTACCATAGCATAAAAAGCCCTTAACAGGGCACAAAAGGCAAAGGCCACAGGGCCATTGCAAACATAACAAACCATTGTACACCCCAACAGAGGGGCAGAGTGGAACATGTTTTCAAAAATTACAGACATAAAAAGTTAATTGTTTTCAAAGGCAAGCATGCTTAAGGGCCTGGGGTAGCAGGGTCTTCAAGATCCAGGAAATTGCGAACAGCTTCCAGGGACCACTGGGGGTTGGCAGCAACGGTCTCCAAGACACTGAATGAAGCACCAACAAGCCCAGCTCCTGCTTCCTGCACCTTCTGCTCGGCTGAAGGCTCATAAAAGGGAGTATCCTCAAGGGCAGTCCCTTCAGCAGCAAACCCATAACCAGCGGCAAGGCCAAGTTGGTACCCAGCAGCAGTGCAGGCATCGACAACCCTCTGAAACAAGTGGCCAAATTGGGAAGAGGTGTGGACGCGTCTAACAGCCCTGGCAAGCCCCTCAGTAAGGAGCCAGCGCTTGTCACCTTCCAGCTCAGTCACACGACCTTCCATGGCCACTCGATCCTCACCAGCAGCTTGTAGGGCCACTATCTCTTTGTTAACCTTTTCCACGTGAGCATTGGCAGCTGCTTCGCCAGTCCGGGCCAATTGAACCTCTTCCTGAAGGACCTTGACATGGGCCTACAAACAGGAAAAAGGGCGACGTTGGTAAAGAATGCAAAACAAAAAATAGACAAGTATGAAAGTAAGGAAAGGGAAAAAGTAAAACGAAGTGTACCTCCAAATGAACACACTCTTGCTCCTTCTGAGCAGTGGTTTCTTTCTGGGCCTTCAGCTGGCCCTCTAAGTCACCCATCTCCTTCAGCTTGTCATGAGCCAAGCTCATCTCTTTCCTGACATCAGCAACTTCTTTCTTCAGCTCATCAACCCCAGCCTTGTCACCATCCAGCTCTTCTAAATCTTGAAGGAGTTTGTATTTGTCCACAAGAACCTGCTCAAGCTCAATGGCCATCTTCTCATACCTGGACCTCCACCTCCTCGCTTCACAGTCAAGCCAGTTAAGTCGCTTCTCCGCCTCAGTAGCAATCTTGAAAATCTGAACGGTTTGAATGGCCAGGAGATCCCCCAAAGCTGGAGTCTCAATCTTTCTGGCAGCAACGCGTTCGGCCGGAGGAAGCGACCTCCTCATAAACTCCTTGCAAGACTTCGCCCCGTCAATAATGGACCCCTCAGTAACATTCCAGTCAGGCCAATAAGGCCGGGTCCTGGACTCATCAATAACTGGGATAAGTCCATCTGAATCATAGTTCAGTGCAGGAGATTGGGGAGGGTCATCAGCAAAAATCCCCTTAGCAGCTGACAATAGGGCATCAGAAAAATTAAGCTTAGTGCTCTGGACAGAACCAATAACTGAAGGGCCAAGCAGGCGAATCAAATTGGCAAACAAGGGAGGGGTTGATTCAGTAATCTCAGGAGAAAAGTGAGGCGTACCAGAGGAAGAAGCACCAGGAGCTTCAGAAAACGGCACCTTAAAGGAAGGGCCTCCAGCAGAAACAGCGGTAAACACAGGAACCTCAGCAGTAATAATAGCTTCACTTGGGGGGACTGTCACACTTGAAGGGGCAGCAGAAACATTCAAAGACATCGAAACGCCGGTATCCAAGTCAATTACACCCTTAGCAGAAGGCTCAGTAATTGATGGGGCAGAAGAGGAAGGCTTAGAACCACTCCTAAGGTTCAACCTCAAAGCAGGACGCTTCAGAATTAGGGGATTGAGGGGTGGCATGGCGCGCTTCTTGGTCTCCTTTGAAGTAGCATCCTCAGCAACCTTGGCTGAGGAAGAAGGGGACGAAGTGCTGATGGTGTCAGATGCTTGGGAAGTTGCTACGGGCTCTGAGAAGCTAACCCTGGGAGCCCCGTCCCCGGCTGGTACAGCAGTGTACTCCAAACCCTTCCCAGCGCTGCCCAAAATCTTGAGAAGATTCATTTCTGCAAAAACCAAGGATAACGATAAAAAAAATATGCAAAAACATGTGCAAATAAAAGTCAAAAAAAGCTACCTTTGCCCTTCTTCAAGACGACAAAGCGGTGGCCATCAGGAAGCCCCTTCCTGCTCAAACCGGCCATTACAAGTAGGCCCTCAGCAAAGGTTTTACAAGAAGTTGGATGGTCAGAAAGGCGTTTGAGCAGCCCGGCATCATAGCCGGTTTTAGGAGGCGGGTCATCAATGGACTTGTCGTCAGGAAGAAGGGGAAGCACTTCAGGAAGAAAATCAGAGGAAACAAAGAAGTAACTGTCTTTCCAGTTGTGAAGACAGTTAAGAATAGAATCGGTACAGGACGGAAACTTGGGGGCACGACGCTTCTCAAATGTCAGCCAACTGCCGTCACGCCGGAATTTATAGAACCGCCGGAAAAGGGGCACCGACGGATCTCCGGCGACAGCCTTGCAGGCAACCTCAAAGTGAATAATTTTGAGAAAAGCAAGAGGGTGGACCTGCGAAAAATGGCACTGATAGTGCCGGAGGACGGACACCAGAAAAGGGGATAATGGGTACCGAACATTACACTGCCTAAAAGTGGCAGCGTAAATAGTTACCCGATCAGCGACAGCAGTGGCCCGCTCCTCCGGCAAAGGTAGCCTTGGGTTTAGATGATCAGGAATGCCGAAATCGGCGATGAAAGTGCTGAGTTCATCGGCCGTCATCACAGAGGGGACAGATAGAAGGTCCACTCGAGCCATGTAAAAAAAAGAGAGAAGAAAATGCGAAAAGAAGAAACTAACCTGCAAATTGAGAGAACAACAAATGGAGAAAACTCAATCGGCAGCAGTTTAGATGAAGAAGAAAAGATTGCACTCAAGGGTGATCTTTGAATTTAAGGGAAACAGCGTGGGCCGAAAGCAACGGCAGAAACCGCCACGTGGCAGACACGACCCGCGGTTAATTTCTACCCACAAAACGTGGGTCCAGCTGTAATTGCCCGGGGGTAAAACTGTAAAACCCATAAGCAGTGATGGG
>JBCNJP010000007.1:45156922-45222922 GCA_039602395.1 Deinandra increscens subsp. villosa | reverse complement strand
CGGTTGATTCTGTTGAAAAATCATTTTGATTTGAAAAATTTGGAATAGTGAAATAACAGCCCCTTGAAGAATTGTTATCAGAATTTCCTGAAGCTCCAGCTAGAAAAGCAACACTTGGTGCTGTATTCTGATTTGGCTTAGACTTTGCACTCATGCTTGCACTATTTTCACCATGATACAACTCAGGATGTTGCAAGGTAGCAGTAGACTTCTTTGAGTTTAACATTTCCATTTCTCGAGCATGAAGTTTTCCAGTAAGCTCATGAAATGTCAATGTTGAGTATTCTTTATCATGAGTGATAAGCAAAACATAATTTTCCCATTTTTCTGGTAATGCTTTCATAATCTTTTCCTTTAACTCTTCATCAGTTTTCTCAATTCCCACAATCTTCAATTCACTAATCAGATGAGATAACCTTGAGACAAGAGCTGTTATATTTTCATTCTCATAATGCTGAAAATTATCAAATTCCTTACTCAAAACCTTCTTTCGACTTTTCTTATACTGATCATTTCCTTCACACCTTGCTGATAAAGCATCCCATAATTGCTTTGACTTCTTACACGTGCTGAATTGATGTAACAGTTCAGTAGGTAAAGCCATGGTAAGATAACCATAAGCTTTTTGTTCAAGTTCATAACTTTTTCTTTCAGCAGCATCAAATTCTTCAATTTCCTTAGACTCTCCATCTTCATTTGGTTTTTCATACAATTTTCTAATTGGAATCCATAAGTCAATATTATTTGTGCTGATATACGCTGAAAATCGTTTCTTCCAATTCTGATAATCTTCAAGTTTCAACAATTTGGGAACTTTCTGACTTGTTCCGATTTCATTGTCATAATTCATCATGGTCTGCATAGCACTTTGCATTGAGGCAAAAGCTTGAAATTCCGACATTGTTGAAAATCTGAACAAATCTGCCCTCCGAACTTGCTCCGAACTTATTTTGCCGTCCGAACTCTCACCGAACTTAGTCCGAACCGAAAACACAATCCGAACGAGCTCCGAACCTTGTCCGAATCAACAACTAACTCCGAACTTGCACCGAACTAGCTCCGGACCCCAATATAATGTCCGAACCTCGACCGAACTAGTTACCGACTCCGAACTTTGACCGATCTACCACCGAACTCTCGACGAACGTACTCCGAGTCACCTCCGAACCGCAGGTTCGGAGCGGTTACTCCGAGCTTGCCCAGTTACCTCCGAACTTCGAAGACATTTTTCGAAAACTCGCAAAAACGGACTGATTTTGACGAAAGTTGATATGGTGAATCAGAAAAATCGATAGGAAGTAGTTTAGGAACAGTTTTGGCACAAATTGCACATCAGAAATGGTAGAAAACACGAAATGAAACACGAGAAAAACTTCAAAAACGTTCAATAATCCGAGAATAGCAACCACAGATCAGTAGAGTGAACCAGAAAGCTCTGATACCACTTGAAAATGCGTGAGCATCGGATCGTCTACTCAATCTAGCTAATCGGACATCGAAACGTAAATAACCGATTGTTTTATTGATCAAACGAGAACAATTACAATCAGTAAATCACATAGAATTGACACAGAGAAACACACTCAGAAACACACACTTAAGATTTGCTCACACGCTCAGAACTCCTAAACACAAAGACCAAACTACTATATATACACGACTGGCCGAGCTTCCTCTGAACCTCAGGTTCGGCCGGTCCGAACTTCAGGTTCGGACCTAGTTCGGCCAACCCTATATTGGCTTGAACTTGGTCTTCATTCAATACTTCACACGACGCACATTTCAGGTATCAACAAAGGGAAAAGACGATCCTGACTGCTAGGAGATTGTGGAGTATGGCTTCTTCATTAACCCCGTTGGTTACTTCTCGTTTATTTGCATACTAGAGCTTCAGTCTTCGATTGATGCTACTTACAAGACCTAAAAAGAAACATTACACGCAAAAAGAAAATAAAGTATTACCCAAAAATAAAAATAAAATAAGCAGTCCATTTATTCAATCAATCATAATCTTTAAGCGTGTGCAGTGTCTGATTCTTCCGAGGAAGAGATCTCACCGAAACCAGCCTGTATAGCGTCTAACTCATGTTGCTGAAGCCTATCTATCATTACCATTGCACCGATCTTGTCTATCTTCTCTTGAATCTTGTGACTGAAGTGAGTGAGAATCTTAGTCCTTTTTAGTATCTCGCCCTCCATGAGTGTGAGTCTTCCGCATAGGATGTTGAAGGTTGGTATCGCGTCAACTTGTTTCTGCTTATGCCTAATTTCATCATCATGTTTCATAGGCCTTGCACGATTCATTCGGGATAAACTAGCTTCATTTTTGTGGCTCTTCACAGACGTGACATCAATCATAGGACGTTTACCGGACATCTATCAGAAAACAACAAAACAATAAAACACAAAAGATTGAGATTTTCAGGGTGAAACGGCTCGTTTACTAGCTAATGAGTCGTATTACCATTCTTTTGTAAATGATGTCATCATGGCCCGTTACGGGGTAACGGGTTGTATCGGGCTAATTTTCGCAAAATTTTTTAAAGTTTTGAAATCCGACTAGAACGTGGTTATGGTCTAAAAATTAGCAATCAAGTGCAAAATTGGAGATGGGAACATGTTGCCACCCCCAAACTTAATCCTTTACAACGATTAAACTTAGATTTTAAAGAATTAAGTACGATGATTGGATCAATTTAAATGGACAGGAGAGCATTGCAAGGGTAAGGAAGTTGTTAGGCTCACAAGAACACAATGATCTCCGGACCTTGAATTGACCAAAATCCCCGTAGGAATCACCAATGCGAGATAGGGTTTTAAAAAAGTCGTCTGGAAGAATTCTATATATAAGTTTTGAATTTAAGTCGGTAAGGAGCCATATCGGGAATACGGTTCGTTTGGCGTTTTACTCATTACATGTCGTTACGAGGTAACGAGTCGTGACGATACTCGAAAAAAAATTCTTACCAAAACTGTTTTTCATGCAATAATAAGCAAGGTTGATCGATCGAGGCACAGAAACACGAAGAAAGAATGATTTCAGATGACAAGGTCAAATAAATTGACACAATTCGAATAAAACTTTGACAAATTTCCAACACACGAAAAAGTAGAAACGAAAATTGAAAATTGAAATGAAATACAAAATTGGGTTGCCTCCCAAGAAGCGTTAGGTTTTATAGGGTCTTCAGCCAGACCCTCCTTCACTTAAATTTTTGGGAAGTGAAGGCTTGAACCCACCATCTCATCAGGTGGTTCAATCTTTGGGTTTCTAAATTCAAGGAACGAATTGACATATTTAGAATTCAACAAGCTAGGAGCTAGCATTGTTGGGTCAGATAGCATCCCTTGAGAGATTACAAATAGAATTAAATAAGGACTTGACTATTTTGTGTCAGTGGATTGCATAAAGCATACAGTCTCCTCTTTATCTTTGAAAATCAGCGCCTTAAGATTGGTTTGTATTGGCGTGAATGAGACTTCTCCCTTATCGTTTCTAAGGGTGATATGATCTGTCTCCAAATCGATTAGTGTTTTGGCAGTTGCTAAAAATGGACGTCTTAAGATTATATGATGATATTTATTAACAAGAACATCAAGCACAATGAAGTCTGCTAGAAATTTCAGATTCTCAATATCAACTCACACATCCTTAATGATTCCTTTGGAATTGATGTATGACTGGTTTGCCAGTTGAATACTGAGACTTATTGGTTGTAGTAGACCTAGCTCAAGCTCTTTATACGTAGAGTATGGCATAAGGCTTCAACTCAAGCCTACAACGCATCTTCGGTGGATGAAGATCCAAATCCGCAGGGGATAACGAAACTTCCCGGATCCTTTCATTTTTTCGGTAGTTCTAGAGTTATCTTGGTCGAAGTGACCGAAGATGATTTCTTATGCTTTGAAGAAAGAAATTTGAGAAATGAGTTGATTAGTATATAACCTTTGTAGGAAGGCGATATATCTTCTCCATTAGCGTCGTTTTCAAAGATGAAACCGAGGAATTTGTTGATACTTCTGCTCTTCTTCTATGTTCTCCTTGTGATCTTCATAATACTCCTCTAACTGCTTCTTCTGAAGTGCACGAGTGTGGTCTCTCAGTTGGGCACGCTTCTTCTCAAGTGGATCTTTCTCTATATTAACAATGGAGATCATGTTGACATTGGCATTAGGGTTCACTTCAGTGTTGCTAGGCAACTCACCCTTATTCATTTCAGAAAAAAGATTGGCTATCTGTCCTAAGTGTCTCTCCATATTCTAAATGCTAGTCTACTGATTTTAATTTCCGTATCACGTTTATTATCAGCATTGACCAGATTCTGGACTAATTTTTCCAACTTGTCCAATTTGGATGGCTCACTTTGGCTAAAGTGAGGTGGCCTATAAGGTTGATTGTTAGAATTTGAGTTTTGCCAGGAGCTACCTGATTGATTTATGTTATCTGAACTAAAGGGTTGACGATTGAATTGGTCTGATGAACGACCATAGAAATTACGAGTAGATTCAACCTGTTCATTTAACGTAGTTGTGAAAACTGGGCATTTATCTAATGTGTGTGCACTACTGTAGGAATCACAACCATTAGATTTTGTCGCTAGACGATTCACCTGGCTCGTAAGACCCTCAATTTTTGCATTTAGAGCAGTGACATCATCTATAGCATAAATGCCAGGCTATTTAGGATTGGACATTAATTAAATTATTCACGAGGCATCGACAACAATTAACATGACTCATAAAGACGTAAACTCTAGTTGAGCGTAAAATGTATAAGTGATTTATGATATAGGCTAATGATTTCATAGGTAATAGTCACGTGACTCACAAAGACGTAAACTCCAGTTTACTTATTAATTTATGTTATGAAATTAATGAATTTAGGAGCAACTACATGTTAAATTTACTTTTTACCATCCATAATATCTTAAACTTTAACACGATAACACAATGTCTATTCTTTGTTTAAATGTATCATCTCATGTGTTAAATTAAAGTTTTACTAATCTTTTAAAAATATTCTTTTTAATTTGATAGTCTTTTTAAATAATGTACCACTTTTATCAAATTGTTCTACCTTTATATATGAATTCAATTGTATATTTATATATTCGATTTTATTTTACCAATTTAAAGAAAGGGTATAATTTTCACCTCTACGTATCAGAATATATCAGAATATATTATACATACTAGAATAGAACCCGTATGTTATACGGGTTGAATCATTAAAATATATATATATATATATATATATATATATATATATATACTCTTATTATCGAATAATATATTACAATAAAAAGTTAAAATTATAATTCATAATATGGTATTGTTAACTTTACCATCTTTATCAAAAAATAATATTTAGATCATGTTTCTACTTGTATATTTGAAAAATACAACATAAATGTTTATTGGTATTTATAAGTTTTTTTAATATTTATTAAAGTGAAAACAATAATAGTTTAAAGAATAACTTTAAATAAAAATAAGATGCAAATTAATATGTGATTGTCATAATTCCATAAATATAAATAAATAAAAAAGTAACATGATTATATAATAGGATATAATTTTCAATAAAAAAGAATTTATTATGGAGTAGATTTGGGAGGGAAAACTTTTGTGAGAATAAATGTAGTGTTGACATGTGTCAAAGGGTTGTAGTTGTTTATTAGAGTAGGAAGATTATACATTATTAAACTTATAAATTTTTAGTTTAGAATGTTCAAATGTTATCGGTACATGAGTCGTGAAACATAATATATGAACATGTACAATACTAAAAATTCTTTACATCCCTGATTTGAATTGATTTGTAATCTACAATACTTGTTTCTTTACATCCCGGTTTAAGTCGTTAGTAGACTGGAGATAATTACCGAATCAATTTTTAAAAGCAACGGTTCACATGATTTTGGTTTTTGCTTAGTGAGTGAACTCTGTGCTAAATATCTATTTGCTCCTGCTACCTGCACATCTAAATTTTTTTTTGAAACAACACATCAAGTAAATGGAATGGAAGAGGTGGTGTAAAATAAAGATACATATTATAAAATATAAAGATACATATTATAAAATATATGTTCTCCTTAAATAAGGGTTCTTTAACTGTGTCATCTCTTAGAGCACGACCTTATATAAAGTATTTAAGAAATTGATGTTGAAGAAATAAACGATCGAAGTTACAGAAAAGAAAGATGCATGTGAAAGCTTTTGTTATACTTCTCATTAACAAGGAAGGTGAATACATATAGTACAAAGAGTAGAAGTAGGAGCTAATAAGGCTAAAATAAACAAGCTACTTTGACTAACTATTATATCTACACTTTGAAGTTTAAATTACAAATTACATATGAAGTAGGAGCTAATAAGACTAAAAATAAACAAGCTACTTTGACTAACTATTATATCTACACTTTGACTAACTATTATATCTACACTTTGAAGTAGGTTAAGTATCTTGGATTAAAATCAATTAGTTTTACCTTATACAATGAAGATGACGGTTTAAATGTATCATACAAATTTGAGTCATATATTTCTGCTCATACCTACTTCGAAATAACAAAAACTAATTGATTCTTGAATTAAACCTTTTTACCTACAATGAAGATAGATGATTTTTGTCAATAAATTTGAATTTCTAAACTCATAAGTTTGCTTGAGATTTTGGTGTTCACCATGTCCATATATTTCTGCTCAAACAAATTAATCATATATTTCTGCTCATACAAATTTGAATCATATATTTCATCTATCCATACTTTTGAGCTGCAAAACTTTAAGCATAAATTTGGATTATAGATTAAATCTTAAATTCAGTTTATATATGTTGTTATATTTTACCTCATATTATTTATTTGAATGTGCTCTACGGTGATGCTTTCTAAATCCTCTTTTATGACAATTAAAATTTAACTACAGGTACTGGCGTACTGCAAAGTTGCTAACATCACGGACAAAACTAGATCCACATCAGCAACACTATTTGATAGTGCCAGACACTCACTCCTCGGAGTTACATGCAGAGACATAGTCCCTTTGCTAGAAGGCCTCTTTTCACTCCTCGACCGCTGTTGGTCACTCCTAACAACCTAACGAAACAGCGTAAACATAGCTCTCTTCTCGTCAGGTAAGCTTTTAACTAAATTAGAGTTAATAATGTTTGTACCAGATTTTTACTCATTTGAATATGATGAAATGATGGATTAAACATATCCGTGTAGCTAAATATCATATGTTGTTTGGGGATAGAATTTAACCATCTAGCTAACTGTATTATGTTGTTTTATTATAATAAATCATTGAATCGAGTGTAAACTATTCTATATATTTTGCCATGGAGTGTAAACGTCACTACTACAAAAATGGCCTTTCTTGACGCTTTTTGCGCGTCAAGAAAGGGCCCATATGACGCGCAAAAAAGCGTCAAGGAAGGTAGGGTCAAGAATCCTCTTGACGCGCAAAATGCGCGTCATCTGCTTCTTGACGCGCGAACAGTGACGCGCAAAGCGTGTCATAAAAAGCGTGTCAAGGAAGCCCCCGTCATAAATATGCTTATGACACGCATAAATGCGCGTCATGGATCTAAAAAAAATTAAATAATTTTTTTTTTAATAGAATCACTAATTTCCACATTAAATAACAATTAACCTCAATACAAAGTACAAGACACTTGTAGCAAAATAATGCATGTCATATATATAACAAATATTACAAAGTTAACAAGTTTGATGGAGTTACAAAGTTAAAAGGTTCTTACTATAACAAAAATCTCTACTTTTTTTATTAACAAACCATAATGTGATGTGGTATTCCAAAACTCATCACATATCTGCTGTTACCGGTTCAGAATGCTTCCATGCCTTCGTTTTGGTTACTTTCTTAATAGTTCCTGCAACATAAAAAGGATCATCAAGTTATGAAAGTGGTAAGTTATGGTTTTTGCAAAATATAGTTGTGGAAATTATATGAAAGTTAGCTACGGAAGAAACAGGTCAAATAATTAGGCCGCCCAAAGTAAATTTAAAATACACAAATCCTCCTAAATCATTTAAAAAAAAAAACTAAGTTATCATGTGTTCTAGTTCATTATTTATTTGTTATAAATGGATGACTAATCAAACTTGAAAACCATTGAGAGCAAAATGAAACAAACCTTTTTGTTGTGAGCTATTTGGGCCTTGTGTTTGGCTATAGCAACAGCCCGTGAGAAGCCTCTGATTGCATCAACTAAACCTCGTGAAGTAGCATCATTACCAGTCCACACCCTCCCTTGAGCGATCTCCTCCATCGTATCTACCTGCAGTTATAATGTAACCAAGTATGTGTTCTTTTGAACAACAACCTGAGTTTGTCCAAGTAGTAAAGCAAGAATATAGTGTCAAAATTACTAGTTAAAAAGTATCAGCGGCTAAATTTCCATACTTGTTATAGGCGGCACGACCAACCATAACACCGTGAGCTCCTTCATTCTGTGCTGCACGTGCCTAGTAATTTAATATCAAAAAATGTAGGTAAGATTTACAAAAAAAAAATGCAACAACTGCCCCTTTAGTGACACCATTTCAGAAAGCTATTCCCAGACACTTTAAACACTATACTTTTGGCTTTAGTTCTATAATTCTTTATATTATTTGGTTTTTACTGGAAAATAGATGCTAAATACTTAGTAAGATGATAATTTAATTGCAAATCGGCTACAAGAACCATCAAAAGATCACATGTGCTAAGCAGAATGTATACATAGATATTTTAAATGTTGTTTTTATATACCTAGATCAACATGAAACCAAGTGTTTATCGTGACCAAAATCAACTACAATCATACATGATGCAAACATTTTTATTGACAAGCAGGAAAGCACTGATGTAAACCTAGAATTGGTGTCCATGGATGATGAACATAATAAAGACATTGACCAAAACCATTGTAAGGCTGCATATGTATAAAACTGATCTAACAGAGTTACTGCTCAACAACCAGAAAAACACATACACACACCCTATCATCATCATCCTGCATAAATTGTGTGATATTCCATATGTATAAAACTGATCTAATAGAGTTCGACTGATTAATGGTACCAATAAAAGCCCCAATTTGGTACTATTGGCCAATCTCTCATGTTTTGATAATTGATGAACAAAAGTACAAACAGAAAACTCATAAAATGGTTACACGATAAGCATAATCAAAGGTTGCGTAGTTAGGGTTTAATAATTAGGGTCAATAATCGCAGTTTTTATAATTAGGGTTAAGAGATCGGAAAAGGAAACCTTGGTTTTGGTCTCGATCCTGACTAGAGACTGGATCCTGGTGAAGAGAAATCCGGCGAGATACTGACTAGATCTCGATTCTGACTAGAGATTGAAAAAAATGAGACCTAGCTCCGCCAATTTCTCGAAGCAACTGCAATTTTATGACCATTTTAAAGAAAGGGATCGAATCAACAGAACTCGTACCAATTCATTGATTTCGTGAACGAAGAAGAGGATATGAAACGAAGGATGAAGAAATCATGTAGGTACGTGGGTCGTTTTGTTGAACTGCTTGGAAGGAGGATCAATTGGGCTGAAATTTCTTCGATGGGGAAGAAAACCAGAACCGAACAGAAGGGGCCTTCGGGATAATCGACCACCGACTCATTTGACCCTCGGTTAAGGTCAATTTCGAGTGGAGCAGAAGAAAGCGATTAAGGAATGGAGATTAGGGTTTGCGTTAAAAGACGATGGGGCAGAAGAAGAAAGCGAATCATAGAGGAGATTTCAAGTGGGAATGAAAAATTAGGGCTTGAATAATGAAGCGGGGGGAAGTGAACATTTAAGCGGGAATTGAAAATTTGGGGGAAAAACAGCGGGACAAAAAAAAAATAAGACAACACTTTGTGGATGACGCGCAAAACTTTAAGTGTCCTCCGTGTTTTTTATTATGACAGAAAATTTATGACGTACAAAAATGCGTGTCATCTCTCCTTAGGATTTTTGAATTCTTGACAGTTTTTTTATGACACGCGTTTTTGCGCGTCATTAATCACCGCGCGTCATCGTTTGCGCGTCAAGGAAGGGGCTATTTCACCAAGGTACTAAATATGCGTCATATCATTCGAATTAAGGTACTAAATATGCGTTGTTTGTGGGCTATTTAATAAGAACTAATTGATGACAAAACTGAAACAAAGGTGTCAAATCTGGTTTCGGTCCGGTTCCGATTGTTAATCACCCCTCTCAATTTGCATGTGAATTGGTTGCGGTGATCACTATCTATTGGGAGAAAAAGCTATACAATATACAGTGTTAAATATTAATATATGTTGGTGCCTATCTCAACCTCTCGATCTGTGCCATCTTACTTTCGAATATATGTAATTTGTAATTTAAACTTCAAAATGTAGATATAATAGTTAGTCAAAGTAGCTTGTTTACTTTTAGTCGTATTAGCTCCTACTTCTACTCTCTATAATAGTTAGTCAAAGTAGCTTGTTTACTTTTAGCCTTATCAGATCCAACTTCTACTCTCTGTACTATATGTATTCACCTTCCTTGTTAATGAGAAATATAACTAAAGCTTTCACAACCATCTTTTCTTTCTGCAACTTCGATCGTTTATATCTTCAACATCAATTTCTTAAATACTTTATAAAAGTTCGTGCTCTAAGAGATGACACAGTTAAAGAACCTTATTTGGGTTGCGGCGCAGCTTGTTGCCCGGCTACCCTCACTTCTTTGTAATTGCGTTTAGTAATATTTACCTGATGAATATGTATCTTTTTTTTACACCACCTATTCCATTCCATTTAATTGATGTGTTGTTTCAAAAAAAAATTGGATGTGCAGGTAGCAGGAGCAAATAGATATTTAGCTCAGAGTTCACTCACTAAGTAAAAACCAAAATCATGTGAACCGTTGCTTTTAAAAATTGATTCGGTAATTATCTCTAGTCTACTAGCGACTTAAACCGGGATGTAAAGAAACAAGTATTGTAGATTACAAATCAATTCAAATCAGGGATGTCAAGAATTTTTAGTATTCTACATGTTCATATATTATGTTTCACGACTCATGTACCGATAACATTTGAACATTGTAAACTATAAATGTATAAGTATAATAATGTATAATAGTACAATATATTCTGATACGTAGAGGTGAAAATTATACCCTTTCTTTAAATTGGTAAAATAAAATCGAATAAATAAAATATACAGTTGAATTCAAATATTAAGGTAGAACAACTTAATAAAAGTGGTACATTATTTTGGATGACTATCGAATTAAAACGAATATTTTTAAAAGATTAGTAAAACTTTAATTTAACACACGAGATGATACATTTAAACAAAGAATAGACATTGTGTTATTGTGTTATATATTGTGTTAAAGTTTAAGATGTTATGGATGTTAAAAAATAAATTTAACATGTAGTTGCTCTAAAATTCATTAATTTCATAACATAAATTAGTAAGTAAACTGGAGTTTACATCTTTGTGAGTCACGTGACTATTACCTATGAAATGATTAGACTATATCATAAATCACTTATACATTTTACGCTCAACTAGAGTTTACATCTTTGTGAGTTCATGCTTTTCTGGCCCTAGATATCCATTTGCTTATTCTCCTTACCGAGAGATGGCCGGTCCGAGCTCGCCATATGTTGCTGCTCTTGTGGAGCAGAATCGCGCTCTAGCAAAGGTAAATGCCGAAGCAAAAAAAAAGAGGGAACAAAGTATAGTGAAAATGTTATCGAAGGCTTCTACTGCTATTCGGGAAGCAGCTAGGATGGGATTTGGCATGGGGAATATGAAGAGGCATTGAGGATTGAGTTGCTGTTGATGGTTGGGTTTGGATAGTTATTTTAGTGGTTCTTGTTGTTGTCACGAGTTGATTATCATTTGTGTTATTGTATTTCAAACGTAGTGGTTCTTTCTTATCGTGTTTGCTGGGTTGGTTTTTCAAACATGTATTAGTGATGTTGATATTGGTACATTTTTAGTGGGTTGATGTATTGTGACTTGGATATTATGGTTGTAGCTCTATTGCTAAGTTGGAATACGTGTAAGACTTATTATGGTTTTATGGTTAATAAAATCCTAGTGTTGTTGTGATTTTTGTTTATACTTGTTGTGGATTGAATTGCACTAAGGATTGTATAGCTTGATGAAGCTAGGAGTTAAGTGATGCCTAATTAATAAAAATTGCTTAGAACTCCTTGTATCCTTGTTTCCACGATATTCATGATGTTGCTTAGTTTCATGAGCCCCCTATTCCTGGTGTATCCGATAGGTTTCCTCCGCGAATCCCCGATGACTTGGACCGAAGCGATTCTTCCCTATGGTCCACATTTAATAGGGGAAAGACCGAAGAAAGGGTTTGTACCCCGTTTGAATAACTCCTATGGAGTTTTGGTTCATGTCACATATGCGCTTGTTTAAGTCTATTTGAACCTTTGTGTTAATTCTAATTGAGCGTCTCGTCCAAAATTTCAGTCGATGACGAAGGTTACTACTAGCAGGACTAAGAGAAGAACACGTCATACTACTAACGATCCAAAGAATGGTGGTGATGATCTAAAGAACACCGTTGAGAAAAGTGATTATGGAAATGATAACTCTTGCGTATTATGGGTGACAACCCTTTGACATCTGAGGAGGAATGCATGAAAGAGCAAGAAGAAAGGTTCCATAAGTTGATCGCTGATAGGATTACGGTTGCATTCCCAAACTTGGTTGCTCATGAGAAGAAATTGGATAAGAAACATGTTGAGCCAGAAGGGCAGAAATCAATGACTAAGGAAAGGACTGAGTCAAGCCATCATTGAAGGTCTAAGTTAAAGAAACGCAAGCCAGTAAGAGATGAATCCTCCTCGAGTTCTTGAAGCGAGCCTACGAGGGATCGAGATTATAGTAATGACTCCTATAGTTTGAGGTGCGTGAAGAAAGGAAGGAAAGAAAGGAGAAGAGGATATAATATAAAAGAGGGTGCGGTTACAAGACCTATATGGCTAGTAAGGCAGGAGTTTTTAGGGGAGATAAGAGTGCTACAGAGGCACTTAATTGGCTTGATGAGGTTAAAGGTGCATTGGACATCAGTGAGTGTGCTGAGAAGGATAATATTAAGTTTGCATCACAGTCGTTTAAGGGATCAATACTGAATTGGTGGAAGGCGGAGCTGAACAAGAGAGGCAAGACCAGAGCATATTCGATAGGTTAGACCAAGTATCGTAAGTTGGTTCCATAGAAGTTTTTACCGGAGAGTGAATCTGAAAAGTTGAAAAACAAGTTTATTCATTTAGACATGAAGGGGTCGGATTATATGTCATACAACAACAGATTCAATGAGCTGTCGAACTGGTTCCTCATATGGCTAAGGAGGAAGAGACTCAAATCGTCGGCATCTATATGGTCTGAGGCCTATGATAATGGCTAATTTGAGAGCTTCCCGACCTCACTCTTTGAAATCAGCAATGAACTTAACCGGTACGTTATGTGACGAGTGGAACCGCCCGTCTGGAAGGAAGAATGAATCAGCAAGGCACCAGAGAAGGTATGAAGGGAAGAAGCATGATCGTGACAGGAGTGATCAAAAGAGAAACAGAGATGATAGGGGTATAGACTCCAAAAAGGAGAAGCCTACATGCTACAAGTGGAATACCCCTGGACATTATGCAGACTAATGCATGAGACCTGCTACATGCTACAACTGTGGCGACAAAGGGCACAAGATCGTCGACTGCCCAAAGCCCAGAGATGCTGCCTAAGACAGAAACAGGGGCAGAGATGGCGGAGGTCCTAAAGCTAAACCTCGCCAATTTATCATGTCTACTAAAGAAGCTCGTAATAGTGATGATGTCATATCCGGTATGTGTAACAACCCGTAAGTTTCCAAGGACTTAAACCGATAATATATACTTATGTGTTAACTGTGTTACGTAGCTGTTTACTTGCAACGTGCCAATTTTATCATAATTACGTTCATTATCCATAGGAATATAGCCTTAACGTAGCCTTAATCCATGTTGTAAACAATAATTGAACATGATGACTTCTTTGCACGGAATGGTCGCTGGAACTTCAATAATAATAAAGCGACTAACCGAATCCATTTATTAAATTTACCAAACTATGTGATAAACGTTAAACATAATCCCATCATCTTGGGATATATTATTAGTATCATTATCATATACGTTCGATATAATCATGAACTTTGATCACCTTTTATCTTTTTATGATTTGCATATTTCACGATTATCATTTATAAACTATTTCACATGAAATGACGATGTGTTTATACAATGACAATGCAACGAGACTTGTGATCCATTCCATACGTAAACCTCAATATATTTTACGTCCAAAACAATTCATAAAGCTTCATTAACGTTCACGAAAAATATCTTTTACATGCATGCAATATATATATACATGCAACGTAGGTTTTCAAAATATAAACTTTTGTAACATTTTGAGTTCACCTAAGTTACCATTTTATTATTTCTAAACGTCATGAATAATTTTTTTATAAAATGTTTCATTACACTCGATTCGTTTAATCATCTTTATTTGTTCCGTGTAGCATTCGATCCCCGTCACATTTTCCCCTCTCTTTTCTCCTCCCTCGTGACCCGACACCCTCACGGGATCGAACCCGCGTCTCCCTCTCTCTCAACCGGCCTAACCGAAACCAACCACCACCTTTGCCACTTAGTTGTTTTGGTTAGCTTTTGGTTGTCTAGTTGACCAAAGGAGATGCCAAACTTGTCATCCTTACACTCCTACTTCCCTTTTTACAACATAGGCTGGCTATGTCTCCCCAAGTACAACTCCTTGATATCCAATGGGTAATGTGTTCCCTCCCTCTTGTCTTTCACTAGCTCATGAGCACATTACTTGCACACACAAGGATCATGGAGCCATAGACACTTAGACATGGATCAAGCGCAACACACTTGAGAGTGTTGGTGTGTGAACCGATCCCAAGGGACTCGAACCCCTCCCCTTCTGTTCTACTTTCGGTTCACAAACACAAACCACACACATAACACTTAACCTTTTATTACCCTCTCATTCCTACTAGATATTTCTCCATTTAACACTTCCAAACACACTCATTTCTCTCCATCTCTCACCTCTCTCGGCCCTCTCTCTCTCTCGGTTTCTTTGGAACCGAAACCCACACAAACACTAACCAAACACTCCCTTTTCTTCTAAACACTTCATATATAAGCACACTTATAAGCCCTAGCCTCATTTGTTACTTCCATCATCCAAGAACTCTCTCTCTCTTTGCTCTCTCCTTCCTCAAACCCGTAAGTGCTCTCTCTCTCTACTCCCTCTCAAAGTTTTCTACTCAAACTCTCATTCTCTTGATGATTTATGGTACTAGGAAGCAAGAACACTCAAGGATAACCATCATCATCATCATTTTCGGCCTACATTTCCTACAAAAAGGTTCCATCTTCATTTCTCCTAGTTGAATCTTGTTCTAGCAAGTATTCTTAGTTCCTTTGTCTAACCATAACACTCCATTAGCAAGTCTTGACTCATATTGTTGTCTAAACACCATTTTGAACCATAAAAGTATACTTACTTGTGTTTATCTTTATGTTTCACCATATATCTTGTTACAAGGAACTCATGTTAGTAATTACGTGCATCATTATGTTCAAGACTTAGTGGTTAGACTTTTACACAAGTATTTGCCTAGTTTGCATTTTTAGTCATTAATCTTGTGTTTATCATGTATTATGTGTAGATCTTGTAACTTTGGACCCCTTGATGCCTATGACACATTTTTAAACTTTTAATATAGTCAAAATATGATATATTGGACTTTAGAAAGATTACTAGTGCTTAAACTCACCATAGCAAACTTTTACATACAAAAGTACACTTTAAAAACCCTAGAAAGTGCTTTTCACTATAGATCCGTGTAGAACAGAAACTTTGGAATTTTAAACAGTAGGTTATGATGGTTAAAGTGAACCTAAGACATGGCCAAAGGATCCCTTTATAAATTACTTGAATTTGGGCACAAACCGGGACTAAAACCGACACCCGACGAGCCCGGAAACACCATTTTTGTAACAAAACCCAAATCTGATCCAAATGAACTTATAGGGTTATTTTAATGATAAAAACATGTTTACAAACACATATGGTAAATTTAGGAACCTAACAGTGTCATTAAACGGGCAAACGGGACCAAAACGGCAAAACCGACACCAAATACATCAAACCGGCAAACTAATGCAAACCGACACAAGAAATACTTATCTACCCATTTTGTACAGAAAATAATCATATTTTATTCTACTTGGTTGATTTCTAACTTAAACGGATAAATATCGTGTAATCGGCGGTTACCGCAAAATCGCCCGGTTTTCAACTACTTAGTCAAAATAACCAAACTCTCATATGAAAACCCTCATTTTGACTTAATATTTATTTACATAAATATTTACCATCTTTAAATATTATTTGGAAATTTTAGATATTTTATTTAATTAAAATGTATATTTTACATTATTTCCAAATAAACCTAATACCGGACACTTTCACCTTGACTTTCCAAATCGTTTAACCATAAGGCTACTATGACGTCAAGACTTGACCTACCTAATTGGAGTGACATTTATTGTCAACCCAATTACTTATTGCGTGTCTTATAATTATCTAGGCTTGCATTTTCATTGATCGTGCTACCGATTTCCATCACTGAATCATGTGAGTTTTCACGGCCCCATTTTCCTTTAATTATTTTATCTTTGGGGGAGAATTCATACATACATTTTTCCATGTTAGACAATTAGACCTTGTTATCATAACTGTTTCATGTGCCTTTCCATTGTCCATATCTGTTATCTCATGTTCATTCATGCTATAACCTAAACCCCACTATTAACTGAATCCGATTAATTATCCTTTGCAAACGGTAACGTTTGAATAGATCTATTGGGTTAACGCCCCTGCTCTGATTGGTAGCTCCAATCGTGACACCATCCTATATTCAAAGAGTACAAATTTTTATGTCATATCCATACAGTATCAACCGGACTAAAGATACCAAGAGTGGGTAAACAGTCAGTTTCGGTATTCAGGGTACATGGTAACATTTACAACTAGTCTTATCAATTATTGTCAACTATTAACATGAACTGTTTCCAATTACTATTTTTATTCAACCTTTAACTGCTAGCACTTTAAACCTGTGAAACTCACCAACAATTATTTGTTGACCGTTTTCTCGTATGAATTCTCAGGTACTTGAACTTAATTGTTGTGCATGCATCGGACCTGCTTTCTTGTTTCCTGCCTTTGCATATTAGGACTTTTCATTTGCCTTCTGGAGTATGGTTTAGCCTTTGGAGATTTTCATGACATAACCTAACGGTGTCATGTCCTAAAAATCTTTTGAAAACTTATGTTTTGTAAACTTAAACTATTTACTTTCTCATTACAATTATTCCGCTGCGTAATGATACATGGAAAAACTCCTATTTACTCCAACATTTAACAATTTCCAAAACGGCTCTAGTTGTTGAACCATCCAGAGTACGTTTGTAACCTTGACTGTGATAACCTTTTCGCATCCCGACACAAATATTACAGGGTGTGACAGTATGTTCTCCGTGAACAATGTGTATGTTAGCATATTATTTGACTATGTTACATGCCTTGGATAGACCTTATATCGTAGAAACCGCTAGTGGACAGGAAATTAGCATTTCTGAAATTGCTAGAGACTGCCAATTAAGGATAGATGATACCTTATTTGACCTTGAATTGCTTCTTATGAGCCTAAGTGAATTTGACATAGTACTTGGTATGGATTGGTTGACCCGGCATCAGGCAAAGATTCACCGTGATAATAAAATAGTAGAAGTGGAGTCAACAGATGGCAAAGTGACAGTCATACGCAATGTTTAGCTCTAACTGATAGTACTTGGTATGGATCGTAGCTCACGAACCCATGGTTCGTGGCTTGGTTAGTTGACAGTCATATGCAATGTGTAGCTCTAACTGATACAACACACGAGACACCCTAACCTTAACATGTGGTGTATCTCTATCAAACATAACATCATCAACTTAATCTTCAAGATGTATCAGCTTGCATGGCTGGATTCATCTTGAATAACTTGTATTTTTCAAGATCCACTTTTTGTTCGTTTTTACAAAATTAATATAATCTTGCGCAAAATTCTCCTTTGGAGAAACAAGATATTTTGAGTTTGAAATCATTTCGTATCATGAGTTGATCGGTCGAAAAGAAATAAGAAAAAAAAGCTTTTTGGCTTTTTAAAACTTTATATCAAAACACACCGAAGTATTTTTGATTTTTCTAAGTTTATGCCATTCTAAAATGAAATATTGAATCACACTTCATTTTTGTCTTTTGCGAGAAAGATCACGACTTGGGATCATAATGGTCATAACGAGCTGAACTACATATCAATTTCAATTACCTCAGCACATAAGCCATGTTGATTGCTGGTATAATTTGTTCACATTAAACTTTGGAATAATCATACTCATAACATCTGGATATGTTAAGGTATTAAATTAATTTGCTTTGACCAGTGTACCCCACACTATCAGACATATTCAGAATGCTTCACAAATTTTTCATGTGATTACTCGTGTGAATTTCACATAGTGTTTTAATTCATGATAATGTCAACTATGTTCTACGCAAAAAAAAAATAAGAACGTTAAATCGTCTACCTTAAGGTCGATCTTTCGAATTTGCAGATAAGGCCTCGGGTTTAATAGACAAGAAAAATAAAACAAGTTGAAATTGTATATGTTGGAACTAAAAATCTATGTGACTGACGCCATCAAATCTATTCTTGAATAATTCGGCTAAAGAATCAATTGTGAGATGATTCAGAGACGTGGGTTGTGATGATCGAGGCTTGCAAGTTTGGACCGAAGACGTTTTCTTGAAAAGTGAACTGTTCGAGTCAACGGTCAATGTAAAAGTCAACAGAAGATCAGTTCGAGTGACTCAAGCTTCATATTAATTAAATCAACTTTGATTTAACTAATAATAATTTATTTTAGTTGTTTTATTTGTAATTTTCTCATTTTATTTTTGTGTTTTTTTTATGAGTGGGTAGTAGAGCACAAGGGCTCTCTATATAAAGGAAGAGATGGCTTCATTTGTTAGATGATGAAAGTTGAGAGATGTGAGCTATCCCTTACCTTGTGAGAGTCTCATCTTGGGTTTGAGCTCAACCCAAGATGACCATGCAAGATTCACGAGGGTTATGATGTATTGTTGTGATTTCTTGTTCATGTAATCATTCGGTTCAATGAAATCATTCGACTTTATCATCATATTTGTGTTTTCATCCTAGATTCTCAATATCCCGTCTCCGAGTCTCATCTTCGTTCTTGCTCACGATCGGGATTCTTGTAGTAAAATCGGTCCTGACAAATGATATCAGAGCAGGGTAACCGATCAGATTTCATCTCACTCAAATCTGATTACTCGAATTTGATATTTAGCTTGAATGAAGTGCAGATTTGAAAACCACTTAGGAGACGAATAATTCTATTTTTCTGCATTTTTGGAGCATTTTAGATGGAAATTCTAGATGATATGGATGTTTGATTCATGTTTATGGAGTTCATTTGATGTATTTTTATGCTCCAATCGTTCAAATGAGTGAAGAAATATGAGATCTGAGGCTGAAAAAATGTAACAGGAGGGTTTTCACGTTTTTCTTGGTGTTCTTGAAGATTTCGGGTTTGATTCTTGGTTTCGGTGTTATTGTTGACGGTTTTGGATGAAATAAAGCTTGATTCCGATGGGAAAACACGTTCCAGATACATTGGAAGCATCGGTTTTGCCTGATTCGCCACATATTTGACAGATCTGGAAAACACACACTTAACAGTGTTTACTAGGTGTTCTTTGTGTTCTTGATAGATTTCCAGATTTCGGGGCTGATTCGGGACGTTTGAAGCTGCGATTCGAGTTGTTTGTGGCCAGAATGATTTTGTCTAATGCGTGGCTTCATTTTCGTTCATGGATCTGTATTTTCCTCATGTTTTGGTGATTCAAAATCGATCGCGAAGTTCTGGGTTTACTGCTGTTATTCAAGTGTTCGTAAATGTTTGTGGGTTTGTTGAAGATGTTCTTAGCGACTTCGCTATGTTTGAAGGTGTTCTTGGTGATTTTGACTTGGTGCTTGGCGATTTTGACTTAGTTCTGGGCGATTTGGTGATTGCCTTGGGCGATCTCGCCAACCTGAGCTATCTCGCACTGTCAGGACCGATTCTCACTACAAGAATCCTGATCTTGAGCAAGAATTAGGATCAGATTCGAAAAACTCAAAAAGAATGAGAATGAAGATGATGAAGGAATCATAGGATAATCATAACATAAGAAAGGTGATAATCAAGTCGAATGATTTCATTAATCGAATGGTTACAATCAAGAAATCATGACAAAAACTCTCTCATGGAAATCTATGACTCACTCTCTCTCTCTAGAATGGAAATCTCACACTCTACAAGAAAAATCATCATCTCCACACTCAGAGACTCTTTGTTGTAATGGGCACCCTCACTATATATATAGTGAGGGTGACTAACAACAGAAACATAAATGAACTGAACAAAATTACAAGAAAGATAAATAACATAAATATTAATTAAATCAAAGTTCATTTAATTAATCCGAAGCTTGACTCGCTCGAACCGATCTTCCGTTGACTTTTGCGTTGACCGTTGACCCGAACGGTTGACTTTTCTGGAAAACGGTATTCGGTCCAAACTGCAAGCCTCGAGCATCACAACCCGCGTCTCTGAATCAATTCACATGGATTCTTCAGTCGAATGCTTCGGTAAACAGATTTGATGGCGTCAGTCACATAGATTTAAAGTTCCAACAATTCCCCCTTGACTGATGCTTTTAAATCTGTTCAACTGCTGAAGAATCGCTCTGCCGTACATCTTCAATGAGAAACTGATAAACCGGAGACAATCTGTCGTAGAGATTCCCCCTCTGAATAAGCTTCTTCTGTTCTCGTTGCTCCAGTTCGAGATCCAAGTGTTCCGCTCACTCGGTTCACACGGTCGGGTACAATACTGAGAAAATGCTGAACATCGGAGTCAAAACCGCAACAAACTGAATCAGATAAACCAATCAAACACTGAACATGCTCTAACTCCGGATAATCGACCCGATATCCAAATCCATAATAATTCCTCTTATTTCTCTAAATCTCTCCAAAAATATCAAGTCGGAAGCGTAAAATCAGATGCGGAGAGTCGAACCGTCGTGATCGGTTGCCTAGAGAAACCAGATAAATAATCTTGAAATCGGACAATCTTGCGAAAAGCCGGAAGCCGGATGCTGACAGTTGTGAATAATCTGCGCGACTGAGGTTGGATGCGAAAATAAAGATAATTGTCAAATCTGAGAAAATCTGAGATCCCGAGCGAAAATAATCATAACCGGAGTCTTCGTAATTTTGGTTGAAGAAAAACGAGCTCGGAAATAAATTCCGTGAAGAATTCTGAAATAAACGGGCGAAAACGGCGCGATCCGAAAAATTCCATCAATTTTCGTCAAGTAACGGCTTCTCGAAAAATTTAACGGATAAATTCCATAATTAACTGAGATTCCTGTTAATCCGGTTCGCTGACATCCGCGCTGCATCCACTAAAAAATAAATTGTGAGATATAACGAGAAAGCTGAGTAATTAACCGGATAATAAAGCAAACCCGTCAGTGATCGATAGCAAACGTTGCGCGACATCAATAAACGAGAATCCCAATAAATCATAATAAATCCGAGACTAATAAAAATTTTCTGAATTTCCGTCGCGGCTTTATCTCCGTTAGTCTCGAAAAAGACTGATTAGAAAAACCCCGTGTTTGACGAAAATGCTGAAAATTTAATTAGTGTAATTAAATTTCTCTAGATAAAGCCATAATCCATGTCAAAAGAAATGAACCAATCAGATTTTATCCTCAAAAATATCCAGCGGCTGAAATTAAAACTGATTTTACGGATCAGATTATGATCCTTGTGGAGAGGTCAAGAACCAATGAGAAAATAGCACAAAATGGATCCTATGGCTGTGAATAAACAGATCCAGCGGCTATAAATGATGATCCGTGTAAGTGGGGAACCAACGAATCAGAGATCGCCAACCAGGAGGGCTTCAACGGCTCTTTGAGCAGCGCTGGCCCACGCGCCTCTCTTCTTCAGGTGGACCCACAACCTTTAATTCAGCCAATCAGGATTCAACAGCAGAAAAAGGAATATCTTGAGGGACCGACAAACAGGAGAGAGAGATTCCATTCAGACCAATAGACATCTGCCACGTCATCCGTGTCTGCCTCAAGTTGTCTTCAACCTCCCGAAACCCTAATTGATCGGGAAAAATCACCGAGAAATTGTAACCCCACCGGAAAATCGTAAAAACACCATAACTCCATGAATACTCAACGGAAGTTCGAGATTTTTATGTCCCCATGACCCTGGTTCGAGAATCTACTCATCTGGACGATTCAAAACCCTTGAAAACGGCTCGAATGAAAACCAAGAAACCCAAGTCGTTAGGTTTGAACGATCTGCCTACCAGGTCGTTAAGACCAAGACCAAGTCGTTAAGACTTAAGGTCAGATCGTTAAGAACATAGGCTGATCATTAAGTTCAGTAACCTGATCGTTAACCCAAATCGTTAAGAGCCTGATCGTTTAGACAATCTTCAAACGAGTCCAGATCGTTTAGTGCGTCTTCAAGCTGAGTCCAGATCGTTAAGACAATCTTCATATCTTCAAGGAAAACCCAGAAAATGAAGAACACAACTCTTATGCAGATTCGATGTCCCAAACGAGTGTAGATCACATATTCGTGACTGATATGATGAGATGAACCATTCACGAGATAGTTCTGGCCACAAACAATCCATAAACAGCTGCAAATCAGATCGAATCAGTGCCAAAAAATCTGGAAATCTCAAGAACATGAAGAACACCGCGAAACATGCACTAGTGTGTGTTTTTCAGATCTGCTCAAAATGGTTGAGATTCAGACGGAACGGATGCTTCCAATGGATCCGGAACGCGTTTTCCATCAAGATTCATGCTTCGTTTCATCCAAATCCATCAACAATAACACCAAAAACGCAGAATCAAAGCCCAAAAATCTTCAAAAACCCTAAAAACGTGAAGAACTCAACAGTTGCAAATTTTCAGCTTTGATCATCAATTTTTCCACAGATTTGAAGAAGTAGAACATGAAATATCATCTAGATGAACTCCCAAACATGAAACAATCATCCATATCATCAGAATCCATCCAGAATCATCCAAAAATGAAGAAAAATATGAAAAAGTCTCAAAAAGTGGGTTTTCTCATCATCTTCACCCATTCAAGCTCAAAATCCAGATTCGAGTGACCAGATTCATTGTGAGACGAAATCTGATCGGTTACCCGCTTTGATACCATTTGTCAGGACCGATTCTCACTACAAGAATCCTGATCTTGAGCAAGAATTAGGATCAGATTCGAAAAACTCAAAAAGAATGAGAATGAAGATGATGAAAGAATCATAGGATAATCATAACATAAGAAAGGTGATAATCAAGTCGAATGATTTCATTAATCGAATGGTTACAATCAAGAAATCATGACAAAAACTCTCTCATGGAAATCCATGACTCATCTCTCTCTCTCTCTCTCTCTCTCTCTCTAGAATGGAAATCTCACACTCTACAAGAAAAATCATCATCTCCACACTCAGAGACTCTTTGTTGTAATGGGCACCCTCACTATATATATAGTGAGGGTGACTAACAACAGAAACATAAATGAACTGAACAAAATTACAAGAAAGATAAATAACATAAATATTAATTAAATCAAAGTTCATTTAATTAATCCGAAGCTTGACTCGCTCGAACCGATCTTCCGTTGGCTTTTGCGTTGACCGTTGACCCGAACGGTTGACTTTTCTGGAAAACGGTCTTCGGTCCAAACTGCAAGCCTCGAGCATCACAACCCGCGTCTCTGAATCAATTCACATGGATTCTTCAGTCGAATGCTTCGGTAAACAGATTTGATGGCGTCAGTCACATAGATTTAAAGTTCCAACACGCACACATACTTTGGCGATCTCGACTGATCTTGGCATCTGAGGTTTTGTTCGTATAATTTTCGGACATTTTTAATCGTCTAGGATTGTAGAGCATCGAATCACGAGTCCAGGGGTATAAAAATCATCAAAAATGGTTTAGATTTGAGGGAGTTTTGTTCTATTCACGGTTTCCCGACATGTGATTGAGATTTTCCGATGACCCCTGCGTGTTTTTCCGACCATATTAGGGTTTTCGGGGTAGAAGACGAAATCTTGAGACATATAATGACGTGTCAGCCAGCTAGTGGTGGAAAGCGAATGTTCTCTCTCCAATTTTGTCTGCTGGTACATTTCATTTAGTCAACCTTGACTTCGTTGTCGATCTGGGATTGGCTAGAGAAGTCAGCATGGGCCCCTGGCTGTCAAAAGAATACGTTAAAGGTGATGTCGCGTTGTCTTTCTCCCATTGGCTCAAATAAACACGCGTGGGCCCAGGCTAGAGATGGGAATCGTTTGAAGAACTACTGTTGTCGGCACATCATTGGTCCTCAAGCCTTTTACTCGGATCCACTATCTCAGTCGATAGATCTCATTTTTCTGAACCGTTGGATCAATTGATTTCTTTATTCTGATTAGCTGTTCAATAATCACATGGATTGTGGTCTTGTGACGGTGAATTCTTATTGGTCTTGTGACGGTGTTTGACTTTCAAAGCTCATTTCTCATCTTCATTTCTCAAATTCTTCGTTCAAAACTTCATGATTTACGTCAAATATGTCTGTGTTTGTTCGTTTTCAGTTGATTGAGTGTTCACAGCTCGAGAGGTGTCGATTTCAGTGAGTTTTTCCAAAATTATTTGAGTTTTACGCGATTGGCCGAACCTCAGATTCGGCAAAACCGCTCCGAACACCAAGTTCAGAGTAAGCTCGGTCAGTTTTTCTGATTCGGTGAGAGTTCGGAGTTCATTCGGAGAGAGTTCGGTGGATATTCTGTCTCGGAGGGAGTTCAGACTAGGATCGGAGTTTCTGAGTTTGGTAATACGTTCATTGTGAGTTTGGACTTTTTGTTTTAAGTTCGGAGAAGCTTCGGAGGGTATAGTAGGTTCGGACGAAGTTCAGAGTGAACAGTGTTCAGTTTTTCGAAAATGTCCGATTTTCAAGCGTTCGCAGCTATTCAAAATTCGGTTCAAGCTACGATGCAAACAATGATGAATTATGATAATGAAATCGGAACAAGTCAGAAAGTTCCCAAATTGCTAAAATTGGAAGTTTATCATTGTTGGGTTAAACGGTTTGAAGAATTTGTTGATACAAATGACATTGATATGTGGTTAGCGTTCACTGAGCAATATGTTTATCCTAAAGATGAAACTGGTGAACCTATTCTTCAAAGGAAAATGTCGTCTGAACAAAAGAAAGCTTATCAAGCTGAGAAAAAGGCGTATGGTACGTTAAAGATGGCATTGCCCAAAGAGTTACTTCATCAATTTGCTGGTAACTACACATCAAAAAGTCTATGGGATGCATTGGAAAAACGATGTGAAAGAAATGATCAATATAAGAAAAGTCGCCAAAAGGTTTTGAAGAAAGAGTTTGATAGTTTTAAGCATTATCAGAATGAAACGATTCCCAATCTAATTGCAAGATTCGCTCATCTGATGAGTGAAATGCATTTGGTGAATCTTACTAAAGAAGAGGGTGATATGAAAGAAAAGATTTTGGAAGCATTGCCTGAAAAATGGGAGAATTATGTGATGATGATTACTCATGATAAAGATTTTTCTGGATTGTCTTTCAATGATTTGGTTCAAAGACTTCAGGCTCGGGATATGGAATTAATGGTGAATAAATCACTTCCTATTCAAATTCAGAATCCTGCAGTGTATCATGGTGAAAATGACTCTACAATGAATGCTGGGAAGTCTACTAGTCTTAGTTCTGCTCCTCCTACAGCATTTCTAGCAGGTAAATCTGAAATTCCAAGTTATTCTTCTGCTGGTTGTACTGTGTCATTTCCAAGTTCTTCGGCTCAAAGTGCATTGTCTGTTCAAACTGTCGATGATTATAATGTATTGATGTCTGCATTGGTATCTTCATACTTTGGCGTTATCACTGTTGCTGTGAGTAATGCTGAGTTAGCAAATGAAGATTATGATCAGATTGATTATGATCATTTGGAGGAAATGGATCTGAATTGGCAATATGCTATGTTAGTTCGTAGAACGAAGAAATTTTTTAATATAACTGGAAAGAAGAGACTTAATCAGGAAGGAAAGATTGGATTGGACAAATCTAAGGTGAAATGTTATAAGTGTTCAGTTTATGGTCACTTTTCTCGAGAATGTCCAAGTTCTACAGAAAGTAAATTGAAAACTGGTCAGCATGCACATTTAGGTTTTCATCCATCCGATAAAGCTGAAAATGTTGATCAGAAATCTGCTACTCTTGCTTATGATTGGACTAATACATTTATGCATCCAGATGGGTTTGCCTGGAATGCCGATTCAGAAGTTAAAAAGAATCAGACTCCAATCTCAATTGCTTTAACTGTTCAACATGCTGATGATGAAAGTTTTTTAACAGAGTCTGATACTTCTTCTAGTATATCTTTGGTACAAGAAGAATTACCTAAAGTCTCTACAAGTTCAAAGGTTGAAGAGTTTGAATGTTTCAAATGTAAGAAATGGCTCCAGGAGATTGCAAGTTTTGAACAACGTTGCTAAATTTCAACTGAAGAGATTGTGGTGTTAAAGAAAGAGTTAGAGGATTTTCAAAAGAAATATTATGAGTTGGTTCATATTCATGAAGATATTTTGAAAGAAAAATCTCAATTGGCTGAAGAGTGTGAAAAAGCCTAAGCTGAAGCTTTAGATGCAGCGCAAGATTTTGAGAACTTATTTGAAAAGAGTTATCCGGTTCAACAAAAATATGAAGAAGCTACTGCTCTTATAGCAACAACTGTTGTTACCGTTGAGAAGCTTCAAAACAAGATCCCTATGCTTCAAGATGAAAATGTTCTATACAGAGATAAGAATGAAGTCTTAACTAAAGATGTTGAAATCTATAAACAAAAGAGAGAAAGTGTTCTTCAAGAATTATTTGCAGAATGTGAGATCAGAAAGTTACAGACGTATGAATATGATGATCTCAATGCAAAGTTCATCAAGTCACAACAAGAGGTGTTTGAAGGTCAATAGAAAATTAATGACTTGAAATTGGAGATTTTGGAATTGAAAAGGCAAGTGAAGAACTGCAATTTGTCACCAACATTGCTTAATTTCTTATACAAGCAGGATCAGAGTTCAGAGAGTTCTAAGCAGAATGATGTTCACTCGGTACCTCAACCAGTGGATTTAATTGAAGTTACTGCTGCTCAGATTGATCCAAAAGATGACTTGCATGATTATTCCAAGTTTGCCATTCCATCCAAGAAGAACAAGCCCAAGTCTAAAAGGAAGGAGAAACCTTTGGGTGAAGCTCCCAAGTTTGTTTCAAAGTCTGTATTACTGGAAAATGAGAAGGTGTTTGATAAGGTTGCTTCGAGTTCTCCATCTGCAACCGAAGAGGAAAAAGTTTTGATTGAAAAGAACAAGATGAAGGATATCAAAGCCAAATTTACTAGTGAAGCTAAGTCAAGAAGTGCTTTAGGTTCTTCTTCAAGTTCTTCAAAGGTTTCAGGGTTCCAAGCACAAAGGTTTGGGTTTTGTTATGAAGGAAGTACCAGATGTTGCAAAGAAACCAGTGAAAGCTGACAAGGATATTAAAGCTAATGTTACAAAGAAATTACCATCTTCCAAGGAATTTACTTATTATTCTGGACGATCATCATCTTCAAGGAGTCCATCTCCTAGGTATGATTCTTCTGATGGTTTCTTTGATCACTTTCATTCTGAACATTCATCTGATTCTCAAAAATCAAAACAATTTTAGAGAAAGACTTTGTTATGTATGTCATCAACCAGGACATCTAGCTACTGATTGTCCGACGACTGCATATCTTCACAAAACTGCCAAATATGTGGATAACAATGGCCAAATTTTTGATGAACCATCGTAAATCGTCTTGGTCTAAATCAAGTACGTCGGTTGAATCTGATTCAGGTTCTGATCAAAAATTAAAACTTTTACAAATTTGGAAACCAAAAGTTGTTTCCAAGGCCAACAAGGACTTTGTGGAAGACACCGGGCGACCCGACGCTGTTGAATCGGGTCGATCCCAATACAACTAATGTTTTATTTGGTGTCAAGCAGGTGTTTCAGGAAGACCTTTCGTTGATTGAAAAATTGCTGATTGTGAAATATCTGTTCTAATTAAATTGAATTTCAAAATCAATTTTGTTTTTCAAAAGGCTAAATTGTGAGTATTCGGGTTGGTTGATCAATTTTCTTGTTCTTCACTCCGTCTCATTCTGAGGGGGAGTTTGTTTTTGCAAAAATACAAAAATAGTGTGTTGTTTTTCAAATCGTAAAAATGAAAATCTATAAATAGAGTTGTCATTTTTAGGGGGAGAAATTTGAAAAAGACAAAAACATTGAAAATGCAAAAAGTCAAAAATATTGAAAAATGAGAAATTGTATCCGATATGATTTGGAAATGATGGTACATTGGCTGACATTGTCTGACTCATGGATAAAATAGATGAAAAAGCCATAAGACCATTTGATCGATGTGCAAGGTAGGCTCGGCAAATCAGAAAGTATTCAAATGTGATATACACTAAATCTGATGCTTGATCTAGTGGACAACATCTTGATGCATATCTCATAATATATCAAGAAAAAGATATGTGAGAAATAAAATGAGAAATCACTGTGTATACATGTGTTCATTTTGCAAAGATTTAAACTTGTTTGATTTTCTTTATTTTGTCAAACGATCGGACTTTCTCTGCGTGTCGAAAGACCGACCTGATCGTTGTTCGTTTGACGTTCTGCTATATTATTCTTTGGTGTTTCGTATAACTCATCGGACTTTCTTTGCGTGTACGGGAGTACCGACCTGATTGTTGTTGAGTTATACAACTTCAACTTGTTTTATTTTCTTATTTTGTTAAATCCGAGGCCTTATCTGCGTATCGAAAGATCGACCTTAAGGTAGACGATTTAACGTTCTAATTTCTTTTTGCATGGAACACAGTTGACTATATCATGATAATTATCATTGTGTGATTAAAATCACAAATGAGATCACAAAATGTGATAAGAAAAAGCATATCTGAGTATGTCTGATAGTGTGGGGTACACTGGTCAATGCAGAATCTAATCAATATCTTAACATATCCAAATGTTATGAGTATGATTGTGCAATCGGCATGGCTTATGTGCTTCTATAATTGAAATCGGCATGGCTTATGTGCTTCTATAATTGAAATTGAAGTATAGTTCAGCATGTTATGACCGATATGATCCCAAGTTGTGATCTTTCTCACAAAAGACAAAAATAGTGTCTAATTCAGTATTGTTTTACTTTTCTTATCAGAAAATACCAAAAGAATTTAGGTGTGTTTTGATATAAAGTTTCTAAAAGTCAAAAAGATTTTGTTTCTATTTTGTTTTCGATTGATCAACACGAAATACAATATCAAGTTTCAAAATCAAACTATCTTGGAGTCTCGAAGAGACATTTTGCACCAAGTTTATTTATGATGGCAGGTTTCTAAGTGGGAAGAGAACATCACAACTTCAAGTCTTCTGAAGCTTGTTGATAAAGAGATTACACACGATGCAATATCAAGTATTCAAGATTGAGATCATCGTCAAGATCGAGGAAGAGTTTGATTGAAGATGCAAGATACAAAGTTTGAATAGAGGAGATGATACTGCACATGCCGAGGGGGAGTTTGTTGATACATAGTCCTGACTGTCATGTGAAGTATCGAATACAAGATGGATCACACAAGATAGCTGAGGTCCAAACTCCCAGCGAACCTGGAGTTCGGACAGCTCCGAGCTTGTGGCCGAACCTAAGGTTCGGCCAGTCGTATTTCAACTTGTATAAATAGTTCATCTTGTATAGAATTAAGGGGGCTTCCGGGTGATATTCTCTAAGTGTACTCTGTGGTTCTCTGTGGTTAATACAAAGTTCATTTGTATTTACTCTTTGTCTTTTACACGTTTACATTGATTTCATCACAACTAAGTAGAAGATCCGTACGCTCACGTACTTTCATATGGTTTTTCTATGTGATTTAATTAAACCAATGGATTTTTTTATTATTATTATTTCATTAAATGCGGGGTTTTTCTTATCAGTCTTTAACGAGATTAACGAGATAACCCCCGAACGGAATTTTGAAAATTTTAGTTGTCATGGATTTATTCCGTTTATTTTTATTGGGGTTCTCGTTTATTGACGTCACGCCACGTTAGCTAACGACCACTGACGTACTAGTTTCGCTTTTTGGTTAAGTATGTGATTTTTCCGTTATGTCTCACTCCAAGTTGTTTAGCTGATGCAGTGCCGATGTCATCTAACCGAATTAACTGGAGTCTCAGTTAAATATTGGAATATTTCATTAAATTTCTAACAGAAGGCCCGTTACTTGAATAAAAAATTGACGGTTTTCCCAGATTTATTCCAATTGCACCGTTTGACTCAGAAATCTTCACGGAATATTTTTCCGAGCTCGTTTTTCAAGACCCAAAATTAAGAAGATTCCGGTTATGATTATATTACTCTCGAGATCTCAGTTTTTCTCAGATTTAGCACTTTATGCTTCCAAACCAGTCTAGATACAATACACGAGACACAAGGTAGCATAGGAATATGCTCTAACACTTTTTCGCATATCTTTTCAATATCTTGAAATACACATCAAGACGTTGTCTGCTAGACAAGCATCAGATTAAATGTATATCAGAATCGTATACTTTCTAATTTTCCGAGCCTACCTAGAACATCAATCAATGGTCTTATGGCTTTTTCATCAACTCTATACATGAGCCAGTTATGTACGCCAATGTACTATTTTTTTTTTTTTTTTGGAAAGGGGTTTCCCCGGTGATTCTATTCCAAAAACAATGAAGTACAAGTAGGAAGGAGAGTCCAACCTAGATCATACATGGGACATGCCCCAGTATGTAAACAATAAAAAACTAAACCAAAAGACCCAACAAAACAACCAAGAAACACCTAGTCTAATTTAAACTAGATCTTCACCGCTGCAAACGCCTGAAATCAACCACCATCATCAAACACATATGCCCCAGAGCAGCTCCAACGCCGGAGCCAAAAGAAGCTAAAGGCTAAACACTTCATAAGAAACCACGTTTAAGCATAGGGGTGCTCGCCCCTTTAGAAGTAGACGCTCCTTTAGAAGTAGACGCTGAATGAGATGTCATAAATTTGCCCATTTCATTATCATCTTCAATAACATCGTCCACCATACTCCCATAACACCCATCATCCACAAAACCATCATATTCATAACCCGAAGAATCGTAATATCCATAGCCATCTAAAGCCTCATAGGAGTTTTTAGTAGAGATTGCAGGCTTAGACGGCTTAGCCGACGGCTTGGGATCAGACGAAGGGGAGGACTTTTTACCATTTCCAGTGACCGGTCTGTACTCGAACTTAGGCTTCTGATTTTTTATAGGGACCCCTTGTTTTTTCGCCTTTTTCTTGTGAGACACTTCAACAAAACCCTGATCATCAGCCTTTTGAGGAGCCGAAGGGGTAGCCGTTCGAACCTGTTTAGGGCAATTAATCTTATGATGGCCAAAAACACAGCAGTGGGAACAGTGAGGAGGTTTCCACTCATACTCCACGGTGACACATTCTTTCACAAAAGAATCCCCATTCAGGTCCGGAATAGCAACCATAACAGTATCCAACAGGTCATGTTCAGCAGAAATAGATATGAGAGCTCGAGCATAGCTACTCCTACCCCAATTATCAACACACATTTCTGAAGAATACGAATCAAGCATAATCGGTACCCCCACTCGAGTAGCAATTAAGCTTAGCCCATCATCAGTGTAAGCCGCGATAGGAACATTGTGGAATTTAACCCACACCGCTACCTGTTTGATGTCATTTTTCTCTAATTTTGTGGTAGGATTCCAAACATTAAGGATAATAGGTTTGTTACGGATAATCCAAGGACCACCTTCTAACACGCCCATCATTCCCTTTTTGGTTGCAAACTTAAAAAAGAAAAATCCGTTCGCATTCATCATTAATTTTTGCAAACCATATTTACCCCGTTTAGCCTTGACATAATAGTCGACTACCGGGTAAGCAATCCTCTCATCCAAGAAGTACCCAACAAGAGTAAACGCAAATTTATCTTGAACAATTTTGACCGAATCTTTAGATATAACCACATCAGCATCATCAAGAATTGTTTCACTAACTAAGCATCTGAAATTGACCTGTTTGCATTGTTTACTAACCTGAGTATGATCCTTCTCTTCCACGTAACTTCTATCATCATCACATGCAGACCCTTTAGTCCCAACAACAGTAGCAGCATAAGAAACGTGGTCACCATTCTTTTGCATGGGAACAACCAAGTTGACAGGAACCTTGGTTGCATCAAAATTCTGGTCACCAGCATGTGAAGGGGTTTGACCAGCCCCATTGGCGTTACCAACAGCATTAACGTTGGCATGGATCGGAGGTTTACCGGCATTCAAAGCACCCTTAGAAACAGATGTCAACGGATTACCATCTACAATCACTTCCCCATCCGGGATTAACACCTGATCACCGTGAACAACCCCCACTTCACCAATCTTACCAGAATCCGTTCCAATGTTGTCTTGTGTTGCGGCTGACGGGATTTTTTCCGGTAACGACGGAACTACATTAGACCCGATTTGCAAACCTGATGTCTTTAGGATCCCACGACTATGTAGAATAGGGCCATCCACGTTTTTTAGATTAGAGAACTTACCAGGCTCCATAACGAGCAAACCCTAAACGTGACAGCGCTGAAAACAGACCAGGAAGGAAACCCTAATCGTGACGGCGCTGAAAGTAGACGAGGACCTCGTGACGGCGGCGCTGAAAAAACCCTAGCAGACGAAGAGCTCGTGACAGCCGAATCGAATCAGGTTTGAAACCCTAACCGATACAAAGATGACGGACTAAAAACAAATCACAATTCAGACCCCAAATCACGAATATGTTGTGAATTATGGAGAAGCGAACGATAATGGTGACTGAATTGCGTGATTGATGGACGATTTGATGATAATATGAAATGAAATCAGGAAGAACGGATCAACAAATCTGCTTTGGAACCCTAGAAAAAAATCGCCAATTTCACCGCTAATTTTTAGGAGAGAAACGCAGCCATTGCTCCCTCTTGTACGCCAATGTACTATCATTTCCTATTAGAACACAATGTAAATGTAACGGATAACAATCAAGTATTAGAAGAAAAGATAAGATATATCCTCAAAAGAGAAAGAATATGAAAATCTGTACGAAATACAGATTTCTCTATTCATATAGAACTACTCTGGAAATTCCGAAGTAGTTCTGTACAGACTAAATTCTACAGAAATCCTCATTTTTGTAGAAGGCTTCTAATGGGAAGCATCAATAGTCTTCAAAGAAGAGTCTTGAAGGAGTTCTGGAATACCAGAAGATAAAGATTACGAGAAGAGCATATTCTGCCTTTGCGCGAAGAACAAGCAATTATGAATACCAACTTGGCATTGAATATCAAAACAGTTGACGACAGTTGAATAAGAAATAAATTGAACATCCTCAATTTATCTCTATATACTCTGACACACTCCAAATTCGACCGTCCTCAACCACCTTATCCTATGCAACTTGCTACATCTTCCTATAAATAGCAAGCTAACTTCACCAAACAAATCAAGACATAAAGCATACAATTCAATATATTATCAAAGCAATTACAACATTAATCCCATAGAAAAGTTATTTCTGTTGATACATAGTTATACTATAAACTCGTGTAAACCATTATTTACATTTGAGATATACAGAATAACCCTTTTATGAATTGCTGTCTTCTAATTTGATTTATTTTCCGTAACTTGTTTATCTTGTTTAAATCAAATTGTGCCAACATTGTTAAAGAGCCCCTCACGGGACCCAACAATTGGTATTGGAGCAGATTGAATAATCAAAAGTTCCAGCTCTTTAACATCTTTTCTTTAACACTCTCTCAAAAATGTCTTCAAGCTGGAACAATGAAAAATCACTTGGCTCATTGGCAAAACCCCCCATGCTTGCTAGGGAGGAATATCCACAGTGGAAAATCAGAATTACCAACTTCCTAAAAGAAGTTGATAACTCCCTGTTGGAATGCATAGCCAAGGGACCCCATTGCCTCATAGTTGACATTCCTGAGATAAAAGAAACTGAAACCTCAGCTGGTGTGCCCGCTCGCACCATTCCTAAAGAAAGGAAATGGTGGAGTGAAGAAGACAAGACCAAATAAATAAATGAGGACAGAGCCAAGATAATCCTCATCATGGATCTTCCTCATGAAATATATTCTGTCAAGTTGACTGCAATAGCTCAACCAAGGGCATATGGGATGCCCTTGAGAAACTCTTTGATGGGGGGGGGGGGGAGTAAATGAAAAGAAATAAAAGAACTAAAACACTAAACGAATATGAATCTTTCAAGTCACTCCCAAGCGAGAAACTTTTAAACACCTACAATCGTTTTGCCATAACAATAAGCAATCTAAGAAAGTTCAATGTTTCTAAATATAATGAGGAAACAAACATTAAATTTATCAAAAGTCTTCCTCATGAATGGAGAAGTCTAACCATGAATCTTCTGTATTCTAGACTCTCAAGAATCTGAAATACTGGACATCTCAAAATCCAAATTGGATCCACTGGCTCTTTACTCTGAAAAGAGGAAAAGACATATCAAACAAGAGTCAAACCACCCAAAACGGAAAGCATCAAGTGACTCGGAAAATAAACATTCTGTGAGTGAAATAAAAAATGAGTCATTTGAAAAATAACTGGCACTACTGACCAAACAGTTTGGTAGATCCAAAAAGAATCCTTCCTGGTCAACCAGAAACAATTTTTCCAAAAATGAAGAAAGCAAGAAACAGTCATCTGAATACAACAAACCTGAAGTTGACAAGAGTGAGATAAAGTGCTTCAAATGTGGAACAATGGGCCACTATGCCTCAGAATGCAAGAACAAAAGAATCAAAGATGCTGCATACTACAAAAATAAATATGAACAGGCCATGCAGAAAGAAAAGGCATTAATGGCTGAAGTTGAGAATTGGGACTCTGAGTCATCATCAAATGAAGAATGTCATTTTAACAAATGTCTTATGACAAACGATGAATCTCTCTCAACTGATCTCTCTGAAACCTCACATGGAAAACAAGTAAGCTCCTCTCTCTCTAATCTAATCTTTCAATTCAATAACATGTCAATAAATTACAAAGTTCTTCAAGAAAACTTTGAAAGAAACAAACTCTTCAATGAAAAGAAGTTTAAAATTTTTGAAGAAATCAACTCTCTCCTATCTGAACTTCATCAACTAAAAGGGGATAGGGAAAAAGAATTGTTGAGATTAAGACACCTAGAAACACAAAACTTGAGCAATAAAGCCAAAATTGATCACTATGAGACTGAATGTGCAACCTTATATCAAAGGTTGCACATGGAAACAAAGAAAATAAATGGTCTCATAAATGCTCATGATCAACTTGAAATTATGACAAACACACCAAGAAATCATGGGCAAGGGATTAGGTATGTTCAAGGGATAAAAAACTCCAAGACTGTCTTTGTAAAAAGCAGCAGTCAAAATGAATCACAACTGGACATCTATGACAAAAAACAAAAGTCCAGTCTCTGAAACTTCATATAACACTCAATCCAAACCTGATGACTCAAACAAAACCAAATCCGAGTCAACCAACTTCAAGTTGAAATCTTGAAAGTTTTGGAGAAAGTACCATAAATAAGCACTGCATGTGTAATGAAATGGTAAAACTAATTGGAAAACACTACAACATTAAACAAATATACTCGACAAAATGCAACACCTCTTTGAGTGTATCTTCCAAGTCTGTAAAAATAAAAAGAAAAGAAACCATTGAAACAACAAACAAAAAACCACAAACAAATGGATTCCAAAAACCAAATAAAGTTTTTTTTTAGCTTAAACATATATCTTTCGTGAAGAATATTTGTATCAACTAAAAGACTCCCAGCCCTGCACATATCTTCCTTTTTGTTTAACTCGTTTCATGTTATTATTTTTTTTAAATGATCCAAAAAGACACTTGTCACTTTCAGAATCCCTCTTAGAAAAAAAGAAGTTGACTTTTTCTTCCTAATAAGAAATGATGCCAATCAAATCACATACTTAAATAACAATAGGCATATCGGGAAACAAATCTTTGTGAATTAAAGCATACAAAAGAGGTAATAATCACTCTAAAAAAACGAGATATGATGAAAATAAGAGTTAATTCCCTCTCACAAACCATCCCAACTACCTCTATCAGAGGTCTAAGCAGCCGACAAAGCCCAAAAGTCCTATTGCCAAATATCCAGACTTCTGAACTCTTCCCGAATACAAATAGATGGATATCACTCTCAACTCATCCAAGTACACATCCAAACAAATCCAATCTTCTTTCAAATATTCATCAGAAAATGGATTTTCAAGCTCTGTTGGACAGACAAGCCTTCCAAATTCAACTTCACCAAACTCACAACCTTTGCCTTCATACCTCCAACCATCAGCCAACCTTTACCAGAATGATGAGGTTCTTACAAACCTATGCTATTGGGTTTGCACTCACTCAAAACACTCCCTTCAGATACGGATTTCTAAGGGAATTCTGGGTCAATGCAAAATCTGAACCTAACCTGCCTTGAAGCCCAATAAGAACTCGATTGAATCATATCTCCTTTGAAATCACTAAGGACTCCATTCGGTCTGCTCTCAGCCTGAATGAAAAGAAATGGAGCCATTCACTTCAACATGGCCCAAGTCATTGAAACCTTCATTGACATTGGGTATGATGGGTATTTTTTCAAAGAACAGGCTAACAAATTCCACCTTCCCCCCATCTGGAAATTCTTCTTCTCTCAAATTCAACTCTATTTCTCTTCCCGGGTCAATAATCATCATCTTGCTGACCATGACACTCAAATGGACATGCATGCTCTAATTCACAGACTGGATATGAACGTTTCTAACTATCTTCTTCAAAACATGAAAAATAACTACTACCTCCCTTTAGAAGAGAGAGTTATTCAATATCCTCGTTTTGTGACAAGAATGAATTGCCAGGCCAAGCAATGGGAAGCAATCCCCCATAAATATCCTACCCAACTTATACCTTCTCAAAGGTATCTTGGTCTTCACATCACTGGACTTCCAAATGAGATAATAGAGGAAGAAGATGAAGGCCTGAGACCCATCTCTCATAATAGTATTCCTCTCCAACTTGAAGCCAGAGCATATCCTCCAGTACCCACCATAATTATCCTACCTTGTACCTGTAGAACTACATGCACTCACTTAAACTTAATGTTTAAATAAGTTCTGTACTACGTATCTCGTTGGAAAAATTGTTGAAACTGGATCTTTTGGGGTTGCTGTAAGAAAGCTCAAAATTGTGTTAAGTTAAAACATCACTACTAGTGATTTTGTGTTTCTTTTGTTCTTTACTAAGAAACTGGTCATACAGAACAACTCCGGAAATTCTGAAGTAGTTTTGTACAGAAGCTAGAATGCTAGAATGAAACAAAAAGAGGAAATGAAAAATCTCTGACGTACTTTCCCACACACACACACACACAAAAGGGGTGGGGGAGAAAAGTACTGTAGTTGTTGGAAGAAAACAACATTTGATCTCACCTTCAAAGTTGGGATCAAAATAATTCTTCATCAAGAAATCCCAACCGAAAATAAAGACGTCAAAAGCTCCCAATAAATAGAAACGGTAACTTTTTCAGTTACGAGGAAAATCAATGATCCAACAGACATCCGTTTCACCACCCAGTCAATCCAATCAGTGAAAAATAGCCGTTAAAACCCTAGAATAAAATCTCTCTTGCCATAAAATCCTCACTCATTCTCCAAATCAAACACCATTCCTAAAATCACAATCCTCACCAAGCAAACCAATTCTTCGAACAATCAAAATGGCTTCATCCTCTCAAATCTCCTTGTTCAGAACATTCAACATAGAGCAAAACAATATGCGAGCAAATCTAAATCCACCGGCTTACTCAAACGATGTACAAATCATCATAAACGCATTAAGGTACTCGCCTCTCATGACAGCTCTCACTGAAGATGAAGAAATCACCAAAGAGACTCTTATGAATGTCTGGTCAACAATAAAAGTAAAAACTGAAACTGTGACAAAAAAGGTATGGATTGAAGCACTCACTGAAAACAAAGATCGATCCACAACAACTATACAGTTTTTAGAAGAAGACTTTAGACAAGTTATTGACCTTAAAGCACCAGAAGACCCTACTCAACCCCCAACTGTAACAGAAATTCTCAAAACCATCAATTCCTTGAACAAAGGAACAAGCTTTACCACAATCTCAAGAATAAACATCAATCAGCTAGAGAGAAAGTGGAAACTGATGATGCACACTCTCATCTACAGCCTAACTGCTAAATTCGGTTCATCAGATCAAGCTAGTGAATCAGTATACTCCATAATGGTCGCTCTAATCCTGAATTAAGAATAGATTATGGAGCTATGCTGTGGAGGAATTTAGTAAAAAGAATTGAAGATAAACATAAGGAAAAGAAAGAAACTGCACACATTCCATTTATAAGATTCCTCTCTCTACTCATCTTCAAAAAGTGTCAGGAAGGATCGTTAGCTATGACAGGAGCTAAGCATAGGTCAACCACTCTGAAAATTTTGAAAATATTTGAATAGGGTACAATACACTCTATATCCTCTGTACCTATTTCATTACTTTTAAATATACCAGATGGATCCCCAGTTCTGATAAAATACAAAGAACGGATAGAACTACTGTGACGCCCAAACCCAGACTTGGCTCCACGAGGGGTCACTTGTCGGATTTACACAAGAACACATGGTATAACAGAGATACTAACGCAGCGGAAATATTATAAACTTTATTCGTATTGCCAAGTTACAACAATAAACTAAATATTACATAAACTTTAACTATCTAGGTCTATGCCAGCGGTCCAACAAGCTTCCTCTTGATAATTTGCCCATTCATTTCTTTATCACCAAAGTCCTATCCTTACTTCCAGAAGTCTCACCATCACCTGACATACATACTTAAAAAGTCAGCTTACGCTGGTGAGTTCTAAGTTTCTAAAAACTCTTTCTTGATCTGCAAGACAAATCAAGTTCTCCCGGGTCTTCTTGACCCCATTAGTAAACTTTTAACAAGTATAAAACATAAAAGAATTATACAACACATCAGAATTTACACATAACCGGGAATCTATTCAAACAGGAACATCAATCCCATAAACCTTCCTAGTTAATTAAATTCAATATTCCTTGCACTAGCAACGTCTTGCTATGCCTTATACTTTATCTGCTACCCCGGAGCAGCTTAAAGAATCTCTGGTCACTTGTGGTTATCAAGTACACCTTAGGGTAGGATAGTATTGTCGACTGTCAAACAGATCCTTCCCATCCAGGCATCCCGATATGGCCAGTCTCACTACCTTATGTTGGCCCTTCCGTACACCGGCTAGAGAAATGCTACCCTTTTTGTCTCCCTATTTCATGAGCCCCATCTGTACTATCCACTCCATGAGCTTACGGATTGATTTACTTAACATGTTCAACTCATTCAATAACGAGTATCTTACTAGTAATCCCCAACCTCCACAATACCACTACCTGCCTTTAATCAAATACCTAAGAGCCTTAGGTTTATTAGTAGACAGTGATAATGTATTCATATATTGCAACTAATGATCATTTCCCAATTTACCACTGGAGTTTATACACTACTGATATACCGGGTAACTAATATTATTATGCTTATATATAGGAAGTGCCCGCGGCATATCCACCACATAATATATATAAGCAAATGTATCATTAGTTCTCGTAAATACTTACATGCTCACTATACGTCTATTAACAATTCCCTCATCACTTAGACATTTAATATCAAAGCAGAGTATAGCACATAACACATCATACTTAATTCACATGCATAATATCACATAGTCAATCCAAATGAATAATAACACTTAACAACACTTATAAGCATTTGGAAACACTTTTCTTAAGGCAATATGTATGCTAGCCCAAAAACGTTTAAGACATTTAAAACATTTAAAAGTGGGCTCATAGAACTCACCTTAGCTTTGCGAAACTATTATTCTTGGGTTAAGTCCTCGTGAATCAGTTCCTTAACGACTTTAACGTAATGTCCCTATCAATACATCCTAAAGGTTACAAGCGGTCATTGAGGCTAACCCCTTTATCCTAAACCCAATCCCTTGTTGGTTTAACATCCATTTGTCTAAATAACCGTTTTGCCCTTTATGGGAAAAAGTATTCTTTTAGTGATATTTATGAAGAAGTGCATTCCTATAAGTAAACGCTCACTCCGGGATCGCCCAGTGAAGCGTATGCCATGTCCCAGTTGGGATTTATGCGAAAACGTCATTATGCAAGAAACCCCAGTGTACAGGTGCCACCCTTCCAGTCCGCACCAACTTCTAGATATCCGAGTAACTCGGTACATTCAATACTTTATCAAAACCCATGTTTTAACTTATATATACTTAGTACATATATATAATTATGTTCTTTTGTTGAATATAATTACCCTTGCCCAATCCTTTATGCCCTTGATGAGTGATTCTCATGACCGACCGTATAGGCGTTATCACGACCAGGAGGCGGAATTACTATGAGATATCACCCATATTTGTGTTTTAGTTTGGTGATAATCATGACCGACCGTATAGGCGTTATCACGACCAGGAGGCGGAATTACTATGATCAAAGCACCAATGTTTATGTTCTTGTTCTTGGTTTACTTGTTCTTTATAAACCAACATGGTGAAACCATACCAAACCTTCTTTAAACATGAACTAACTTAAGGCTTTCCTTAAAACATGTTATTCTAAGGCGTCATATCAAATTTCAACCCATGATTCCCACTAGAACTCCCAATCTCAACAAAACATGTTCAAGAACCTTAATCTTGCATTATTCTTAAAAGGCATATCTAAGTGTTATGAATCATGAAACTAATTGAAGGCTTATGTTAAACATACCTTAAGCTGATCTATTCTAGAAGATGGGCTCCTAACTCCCTTTGAATCTTAAAAAATGCAAGCTAAGGTGTTCTTGGTGTTCTTGAGGTTTCTTAGAGGTTTTAGGTTGATTCTAGGTGAATTAGCAAGGAAAAATGGATGGATCCATGGTCTATTTATAGCCAAGAGTGTCTCACATGCTTCTTACAAGTGTCCTAGTGACTAAGCATGAGAATTGACACCTAGCATGGTGACTAATCATGAGAATTGACACCTAGCATGGTGACTAATCATTCAAATAACATATATTTAACATATAAACATGTAACTTTTTTCTTAATAATCTAACCCGATAAACACTTACCTTATGCATAGTTTATTGTTATAACTTCTAATTCGCAATTCTTAACATTTTAACATATTAATCACATAAACACATATACGACACATATTCTCACATATAAAAACATATATATTTATTACCTTTAGATTTTGGGGTGTTACAACTACAGAAACAGGACTCATCTAAACCTAAACAACCAATTCCTAGACACAGCCCACAAACATCCCACTTTTCTGAATCAGTCAATCTAAACAAAAATTCACCAGACTCTCCCACATCCAACTCCACCACCTCAGCCTATAAAGACTTCAACTTTAGCCCACCAAACTCACCTCCTCAGATCCATATTCCTGAAATAGCCACCAGGCCCAACCTGTTTGATGACTCTGAGGGTCATCAGCAAGCACCAACAAGTGGAGACTGAATGAGTCAAGGAAGCTTGGAAAGAATCCACAGGGATTGGTTCCCTAAGGATTCGACACATGAGCATTCTGAAAAGAATAATCAAACAACACATGAGTCTGAATCATCCAGGATAAAGACAATGAATGTGGAAGACCTAGGAACATCAGATATATCTGGTCTTCTAGGCACTAACAAAACTCTTAATAGAGAATCTGTTAGTAAAACTGTTGGACATGTGTTGTCCACTAGTATGTTAGAAGGAGAAAGATCATATGTTGATCCAACTCCAAGCTTACCCAGTATCCTACTCTAATCTGATCTCTTAGAGTTCTCTCAAACAATTAGAGAGAAAATATTTAATTTCAAAAGGGATCTGAAATTTGACCTTCATGAACTAGGAAAACTCAAATACTCAAACTCAGAAAAGCTCATGAAGGTGGAAAGTAACACAGCTCAGAACACAAATCAGCTAAATAATCTAGCAGATGAGCTAAAAATCTGGAAAGAAAAACTAAGAGAAGAAGCCATCAAGATTTCAGAAGACATCAACAAAAGTATTCAAAAGCTGCAATTAGTAGACACAAGCGGTGATGAACCAATCATTAAAAACCTCTCTACAGAATTAATGAACAAGAAAAAGACTCTTGAAGATATGGGCAGAAATCAAGCAAATGAGGCTAAAGAAGTAATAAAGTTGGTCAGAAGCAACTTGACAAGAAATCAACTGACTTCAGTAAATCTGGATATCAAACACTCTTTTCAAGAAGATCAGTTGAGAGAGATAGAAAGTGAATGGAAACAAAAGGTAAAAGGAACAGATGAGAAAAGAAAGCTAATCACAATCCCTGTTCAACCTCCAATGAAGAAGACAAGACTTCAAGATAATGACCTAAGTGAAGAAGAAGAAAAAGATCAACTCAAAAGGAAAAACTCAAAGAAATGCAGACCTCCATCTCAAGCTTATGAAGACATGCCTCCTCCCCCACATCCTTCTACTCCTAAACCACCAACAATAACTGTCTAGAAAACAAATGCTTCTCAACCCCTCTGCACCGGAACAACAAAGAAAGACCCAGCTAAACAAACTAAAATACAATCATCCTCCTTAGCTAGATCTTTCATATCTGGATCAGTCTTTGAAGATGATTACACTGAAAAATAGAATATACAAAAAGTCATCTGGGAAGAAATCAGAAAGCTGCAAGATAAACTACTCAAAAGAGAAGAAGACAAACCCACAATGAGTCCTCTATCAAGAAAAGCTTTTGACAGAACCACCGGAATACAAGTTAAAGAAGATCCAAACTACACAATGCCGATAATTACAGAGTTCATAAAGATCTAAGCCCAACCAATAACAAAACACCTATGGGTAGACCACTTCAACTGTTACAGAGTGAAGACATGTGATGAAAGCATCAGGGAATTCACTGATAAAGACCTACAGCAATTCAACCCAATACAGTCGGTGTCATTTATAAGGCATTTTTCAAATCAACCCTAAAAAACAGAAAGGGTAAGCACTGCTTTATACCAAGGAATTGAAGCTGGTAAAAGGATGTTCAGAAGACAAGCACAGTTGGATGTCGAATTAGCAAAAGAATCTGACATCCCCTTAGTGTTTCTAACAAAGCCAAATGAGATTATCCCTCCTAAAGTCTCACGGAGAGGATCCGGAACAACATTTCTCAGCCCAATCTCCAGTATATGCTTCAGAGATCATTCTAAAGAAAGAAGGTTCTTCAAGCTGAAAGAAAAACATAAATACACAAATCAGGCCTTAGAGTTCTTCTTATTTTTTCTATAGAAATGCAAGACAAACAACAGCAGAACCAAGGAAGTGATCAAAGCAGATTTTAATGTCTTAATAAAAGAGAGAACAGTCTTCAGAGCTCTACTAGAAGAATGCACTAAGGACTACAGGTTTGAAATTAACTCACTCACTGGTGGGGCAAAAATTAGAACAGACTTGTAAAATTTTAAATTATGATAGACAAGACCTCTTTTTCTGTAAGAAGATCAAATGAAGATGATCTATGCACATGTTACTTTCTCTTTTTGTTTATTTTCTTCAAACACTTAGGGGGAGATTGTTAGAACACAATGTAAATGTAACGTATAATAGTCAAGTATTAGAAGAAAAGATAAGATATATCCTCAAAAGAGAAAGGATATGAAAATCTGTACGAAATACAGTTTTATGTATTCATACAGAACTACTCCGGAAATTCCGAAGTAGTTCTGTACAGACCAAATTCTATAGAAATCCTCTTTTCTGCAGAAGACTTCTAATGGGAAGCATCAATGGTCTTCAAAGAAGAGTCCTGATGGAGTTCTGGACTGTCAGAACATACAGATTACGAGAAGAACACATTTTTCCTTTGCGTGAAGAACAAGCAATTTTAAATACCAACTTGGCATTGAATATCAAAACAGTTGACGACAGTTGAAGAAAAGATAAATTGAACACCCTCAATTTATCTCTATATACTCTGACACACTCCAAATTCAACCGTCCTCAACCACCTTATCCTATGCAACTTGCTACATCTTCCTATAAATAGCAAGCTAACTTCACCAGACAAAGCAAGACATAAAGCATACAATTCAATATCTTCTCAAAGCAATTATAACATTACTCCCATAGAAAAGTTATTTCTCTTGATACATAGTTATACTATAAACTCGTGTAAACCATTAGTTACATTTAAGATATACAGAATAACCCTTTTATGAATTACTGCCTTCCAATTTGATTTATATTCCGCAACTTTTTTATCTGGTTTAAATAAAATTGTGCCAACATTGTTAAAGAGCCCCTCATGGGACCCAACATTTCCCAATCTTGTCCAATCATTTTTCATTGCTTTCTCCCCCTTAAAATGAAAACTCTATTTTTGGATTTTTTTCATTTTAACAAAGACAAAGACACTATTTTTTGGTTTTTTTTTATTTTTATAATTTTCTCCCCCTAAACTACATACGGAATGTAAAGAAAGAAAATTGACCAATCAACACTAATACCTTTCAGTTTTAGATTACGAAAATTTCAGTTGTATAAGTTGTAATTTTTTAAGTTTAATTTAAGCAGAATACTCCTCCATCAGCAACTTTTCAATCACCGACAGGTCTTCTAGAAGTACCTGCATACACTGGACAAACACATTAGTTGTTGAATAACTCAAAGCATATAGCTTCTGGTCGTCCAGTCTCCTCATTACCAATTAGAACCACCTTAGGTTTCTATCTCATTTGTGGTAATTCATCTTTGAATGAACCAACAACTTCTGAAGTGGATACACCACCTACATTTTTATCAATTTTAGATTCTGAAATTTTAGTTTAGATTGAAAACTTGTAGATTTTGGTTCATTAAAGACTCTGCCATATTGATCCATATACTTGGCAGTTTGACCAACAGATGGTAATTTTCACTTGCCATATGCAGAAGGAACATTCACAGGACAATCCTATGTCATATGACCTTTTTGTCTACATTGATAGCATAGACGATTTGCTATCTTCTTCTACCGAAATCCCAGCACATCAGTATAAACATTATGGAAATCAAAGTAATCAAAGAAATCATCATAAACCAAATTACAATGAATATGCACCCATTTGGAAGTAGGACTTCTGGAAGTTGAATTAGACCTATGAGAAGAAAATCTCCGTGACTTTTGACCAATTCGTAATGAGTTTGAAAAAAATTTGCTTATTATTCTGGTCACCTTCCTCCATAACAAATACTTGAGAAATTTTACTAGCTTCAACGCAATGTAGCAAAAACTTTTTATAAAAAAAAAAACTATTGCTCAGAACCCTTAAGTTTGTATAATCTTTCTGCTTGAACCTTCTCAACATTAAAGAGATCCTGCTTAACCTGTTTTAGGTTTACTTTCTTCACCTTCTTCTGATTCTTCTTTGATTCTTTCAGTTCAACCTCATTCTTCTTGCAACCCAAACCTGTTCTTTTATAACCAGGTAATTCATCAACAGCCTGTTCTTTAGTCAACCTCTTCTCATCTTTCACAATTACCTTGTCAGTAAAGTTTCTTCACCATCTAGCAACGTGCTTCCAGATACAAATGTAGACTTTGATTTATAAAAAAAAATCCCCTTCTCAGTTTTCTTGTTGAATTATGGTGAATTTTGGCGTTTCTTCTTTGCAAGCTTTTCAGCAACAAATTCATAATAATCATTCTCTTCATTAAAGGGCTGCAAATCAATAATTAAATCAGTATTCACCATCGGAGGAGGAACTTGATTGAGTTTCTTTCCACCAAAAACCTTCTTAAAATTTTCATCGTTACACAAATAACTTATAGATTGTGTAATGGTCGCTTCAAATCTAAATTCTCAATCTTGATAGCAGATATTTGAGCTTGAACTTCAGCTAATTCTTTTTTAGATGCGATAAACTTTTCAGAAGCTTTATTTATAGCATATTATGCTCTGATCATGTTTTCATAAACCTTCAAGACATCTTTAGTTACTTTCTGCCATTTTTCCTTGTAGACTTCAACGTTATGCTTCAAAATTTTATTTCATATGTCAACTTTGTTTTAGCTTCAAGCTATTTTACTTGATCGTTTTGGAGAAGAACTAACTTTTCAGCAAGTTCATCACTTATTTTTTGAAGTACATCGACCTTATTCATGAATTTTTCAAAAAGATCATTGAAATATCCCTCAATTTCTTTTACTTCCTTCTCCCATTTTTTTGCATCCTTTACTAAGGCAACATTCTCAGTAGTTAACTTTGAAACCTTAGTTATTAGCTCTACATTCTCACTCTGAAATGTGGCTTCTTTAACAATCAAATCCTCTAATTTTGTCTTAAACATTTCCAGATATACTTTTAATCTGTTACATTCTTCAAGCAACAAACCATTTTGTTTAACCAAATTACGATTAGTTTTTTCTTTCAACGCACAAAACTCACAGGTAGATTCATAACCACTTGTATTAGAATTAGACTCAGTATCACTGTCATCACTTTGTTCAATCTTAGCCATAAAAGCTAATTGATCTCCTAATGTACTTAATGAAGATCCTGTGTAAATTTCACTTTCTGCAGTAACTTGATTTGCTTTTATGGAAAATGTTTTCCCTAATCATAACCTTCTGGAACTTGAGACACGAGTGATTTTTGAACCATATTGTTTGTTGAATCATTTCCTCCTGACATCATTTTTTATTGATTTCACTCCCGAGCAAAATTACCAAAAGTTGAACAATTATAACGTTTCACCTTGGATTTATCCAAGCCAATCTTACTATCAACATTAATCTGTCTCTTTCCTATTTTCTTCAGAAAATCTCTTAACACGTTGTGTTTACATTGCTACTTGCCAATGTATGTCCATTTCTTCCAAGTTATCCTCATCAATTTGACTAAAATCTATTTTACCAAATCAGCATTACTAACTTTTCCAGTTATTACGGCAAAAGAAGATGATACCAAGGCAGATATCAAAGCTGAATAATCCTTAGTTGATTGTGCAGAAAGCCCATATTGAGATTGTCTAACTGGAATATGAACATTGCAATAACTTGATTTACTTGAAGGAATTTCAGAAACTCCAGAGATGCTCTCATCTATAAAGGTAATGCCCGGTTTTGAATCAAAACCAGCTTTTGATGTACTGATACCTAAAGCAGTGAACCAGATACCTACTATAGGCCAAGCAGCTAGGAAGAAATGTAAAGAGTGAGAGTTGTTGAAACTAGCATATTGGAAGATCAATCGGCCAAAATAACTATGAGCGATTTAGCATTAACCATTTCCGAATTTTGACCATATCTCGAGATTCCGAACCAAAGCGGGAAATTTTGTTTGTTGTAGACATTTCAAGTTCCCGCGCTTGCACCTTTCCAGTTAACTCATGAAATGATAACTTTTCAAATTCGTTGTCATGAGTTAGAAGCATGACATAATTCTCGTATTTACTTAGAAACGCTTCTAGAAATTTCTCTTTTAACTCTTTATCAGATTTCTTAATATTTACTACTCCCATCTCACTCATTAGATGTGAAAACCTCGACACTAAAGCAGTAATACCTTCATCAGGGTAGTGTTGGAAGTTATCAAACTCTTTGTTCAACATCTTTCTTTCACTCTTCTTATATTGTTTGATTCCTTCACATCTGGATACCAAATTATCCCACAATGTCTTTGAAGTTTTGCAAGATTTGAATTGATGCAACAGTTCAGTTGGAAGTGACATCATAAGAATACCATAGGCTTTCTTTTCTCTTTAATAATATTTCTTTTCTGCATCATCAAAAATTTTCTGAGCCTTTGGAGTATCATCATGCATTGGATATTGAAACCATCTTTGTACGGAATCCACAAGTCAATATCGGTTGTGTCAATGTAAGCTTCAAATCGTTTAACCCAATGATGATAATCTTCTTATTTCAATAACTTGGGTACTTTCTGAGTTGTACCAATTTCATTGTCGAAATTAAGCATCGCTTGCATTGAGTTTTGAATAGTGGAAAATGCATGGAAAGTACTCATTTTATGCAAAAGAGAAGGTCTTAGAAGTGGAATTTGGGGGTCAAATTGGATGACACTAGCCTTTAGGCGAGTGATATTATAGATCTCATTGAGACGGTTGTTTTGGCTGGTAATAGGCCTTGTAACTCTTAACAGAACTCAAGTTACGCCCATTTTGATAAAACCCAACAATTCTGTGCCAACGTACCGAAATAACCTTGCTACGAACCAAAAATGTTTGAATGAACCGAAAACGCTTACGAACCGAAAATAACAACGAACCAAAGTTTTGGATGAACCGTCGGTTCGGTGAAATAACCACTGCAAATCGGAAAACAATTGTCGCGAACCGGAGTTGAAGTTTGCCTAGACGAACCATGTGTAGAAAAACCAAAAACCTTTGTATCTTCAATGAACGAACCAGAACTCACGAACCAGTGTATGAAGATTCAAACTACGAACCAAGACATTCATGCGACGAACCAAAATACTCAACTGACGAACCGGACCAAAAGTTTCTGATTTTGACGAAATTGAAGGATTTAGACGGTAATTTGCAGCAGTAAGTAAGAGAAACACATTATGAACACACTGAAAGCAGTTTTGAACCAAAAAACTCAGAAAATGAAGAAATTTGATAAAGAGCCCGCTTTCTCTCACTAGAAATCTCAAAAATTCTCAGCAATGATAAGTAAATGACACTTAATGCTCTGATACCAATTGAAAAAATCATTGAGCGTGGATTATTTACTAATCTAGAATGAATTCAAGAAGAAAAAAAAGTAAATATAATTCTTTATTTATTGAATCACACTAAGAAACAAGTATAAAGTTTTCTCTCTCAAATACACACTCAGTTTCACACACTTAGAAAGACACCTCTCAGATTGTTATGTCAACTAACCAAGTCAACACCATTTATAGTGTTGACTGTTTGGCAAACCAGCGAACCCATAGTTCGTAGCTCACGAACCCATGGTTCATGGTTTGGTTAGTTGCCAATCATACACAATGTTTAGCAATACAACACATGAAACACCCTATGCTAGACAGATTATGCTCTAACAAAGTGGAGTTCTAAATTGAGCTTGTACCAAGAACGATGCCGGTAGCTAAGGCACCTTATCGACTTACGCCATCTGAGATGCAGGAACTGAAGAGCTAATTGCAAGATCTTCTGGATGAAGCTTTTATCAGACTAGTTCTTCTCCCTGCGGAGCCCCTGTGTTGTTCGTGACGAAGAAGAATGGATTAATGCGCATATGCATCGACTATCGTGACCTTAACAAAGTAACAATCAAGAATAGATATCCGCTTCCTCAGATAGAAGATTTATTTGACCAGCTTCAAGAAGCGAGCTACTTCTCAAAAATTAAGTTGAGATCTGGATATCACCAAGTGAAAGTTAGAGAGGAAGATGTTCCAAGGACTGCTTTTAGGACAAGAAATGGGCACTACGAGTTCACTGTAATGCCATTTGGTTTGAAAAATGCGCCCGCAGTTTTTATGGATCTGATGAATCGAGTGCGTAAGTCATACCTTGATAAATTTGTGACAGTCTTCATTGACGATATATTGATTTACTCCCGCATGAAGAAAGAGATCTAAGAGCACCTGAGGAAAATTCTAGAGCTTCTAAGGAATGAGAAACTTTATGCAAATTTTTCTAAGTGTGAGTTTTGGCTTCGTGAGGTACAATTTATGGGTCACGTTGTAAGCAGTGATGGAATCTAAGTGAATACAGCAAAGGTTGAGGCAATAATGAATTGGCAACAACCCAAGTCTCCGACTAAGATTAGACTATTCTTAGGGTTAGCAAGATACTACCGACGGTTTATTCAAGATTTCTCTAAGATTGCAACGCCACTAACTGCGTTAACCAAGAAGAACACAAAATTTGATTGAAGCAGAAGCACACTGGTGCGTTTGAACTTTTGAAGCAAAAGTTGAGCACCACTCCTATACTTTCATTACCTGAGGGGAACAGAAGGTTTTGTTGTTTATTGTGATGCGTCGATCAATGGATTAAGATGTGTGCTGAGGCATCGAAATAAATGATTCCCTATGCATCGAGGCAGCTTAAGACGCACGAGAAGAATTATACCACTCACGATTTGGAGCTTGGTGCGGTAGTGTGCGCTCTGAAGATTTAGAGACACTACTCTATGGGACTAAGTTTGTAGCTTTCTCCGATCATAAAACTCTACAACATCTGTTCAATCCAAAGGAATTAAACATGCGTCAGAGGTGTTGGATGGAGGTGGTGAGTGACTACGATTGTGCGATTAACTATCATCCTGGAAAGGCCAAAGTAGTGGCTGATGCATTAAACAAAAAAGAAAGAGTAAAGCCCTTGAGGGTTCGGGCAATGACGATAGATGTGTGCATTAATTTGAGAGTCGAAATTTTGAGAGCTCGGGAGAAGCAATTTATAGATTCAAATGTGGATAAGAAGGAAGAAATGATGACCATCATGAGTCGCCTCACTTAGGGACCAGATGGTATACTTTTAATGGGAAACAGAATTTGGGTGCTCACGGAAGGAGGACTCCGCGAAGCCCATAAATCCAAGTATATGATGCACCCGGGTAATGATAAGATGTAACAGAATTTGAAATCCAGCTATTGGTGGCCGGACATGTAAAAGGAAATTGCCTAATTTGTTAGGAAATTCCATACATGTTTACAGGTAAAGGCCAAGCACCAGAAGCCCGTCGGTTGTCTTCAAACCTTAGAAATACCTAAGTGGAAATGGGATATGGTGACCATGGACTTTGTAACTAAGCTTCTTTAAACTAGTGGTGACAATGATGCCATTTAGGTAATCGTGGATCGATGGACCAAATCGGTTCACTTTTTGCCTATCAAGGAAACCTACCCTGCAGAGCGTTTGGCTAAGATATATGTGGAAGAGATAGTTGCAAGGCATGGAGTGCAGTTTTCAATTGTATCTGATAGAGATGGCCATTTTACTAGGAACAAAGGTAAAGTTGAGCACGACTTATCATCTACATACGGAGGGATAGAGTGAGAGAATGATCCGAACTTTGGAAGACATGCTAAGAGCATGCGTGATGGAATTTGGTGGCAATTGGGATACCAACCTATCGTTGGTGGAATTTTCATACAACAAAAATTATCACTCTAGGATACAAATGGCGCCATTTGGGCCTTATATGATAGGAAATGTATAACTCTATTGTGTTGGTCTAAGGTTGGAGAAGGACAGCTCACGGGACCTAAGATGGTTATGGCTATAAATGAAAAGGTTCGAGAAATTCAGAGTAAGCTTAAAGCTACACATGTGGCAAAAGTGTTATGCCGATCATCGTCGTAGGCCATTATAATTTGAAGAGGGTGATATGGTAATGTTTAAGATATCTCCTTAGAAGGGAATTATTCGTTATATTGGACCTTTCAAGATTATATATAAAGTTGGCAGTGTAGCCTATTAGTTGAATTTGCCTGAAGAACTCGGTGGAGTTCATGATATGTTTCATGTTTCTAATTTGCGCAAACGTATGGTGGATAAAGCCCTTGCGACTCCGTTGAAAGAAATTCGTCTGGATGAGAAGCTGAACTTCACAGAAAGACCGGTAGAGATCGTAAAGAGGATTGTTAAGAAATTGCGCAGAAAGAAGATTCCGATGGTAAAGGTGATGTGAGATTCTCGGCATGGACCCAAGCATACGTGGGAATCGAGGGCAGACATGCGAAGGAAGTACCCGAATCTTTTTTAGACTAAGTGAATTCCGGGACGAAATTCTTTTAAGGGGAGATGATGTAACACCTCTGATAAAACCCTTGTGCTTGGAATGGAAAATTTTTAAGAATTTTTTTTTGGAAGGCATGCAGACCGCATGCCCTCGCTGGTACCTCCTCGCGGTCCACATACCCGATGGATCAGTGGGTTGGGTTGGCGACTCACCGGGTCAGGCTCCGTGTGTCTCCGAGCACCCATACGGAGCGCATGGCCCCCGTTTGTACATCCTCGCGGTCCGTATCGGTCCCAGAACTATAAAAAGTGTGTTTCTTAACAACTATGCTCATTTGACACATTTCAACTTGGAGAACACTCTCCTCTAGTCTGGAAGTCCACTGTTGAGCTAAGTTCCGGCCAAGTAGAGCCTCTAGTGTCAAAATACAATCACATTGGGGTGTTGTGAAGCACGTGTAAGCTTATAATCATTTCATTCCTTCTTTTTGACACAAGCTTTGCTATGAACCATAACTTATCAGTGAATGATCATTCTTGTTTAGCCTCTGCATGTACGATCAAGAGGGATATAAGGGCATTGGGAGCAAGATTGATTTGATTGGAGGTTAGTATGTGTTCGGTTTTGCTTTGGATCACATTCCATCACCTAAATTGAGTTGTGATGATGCATGCAAGGGTGTATTTGGCTTCTGGAACTTTCTAGAGGGCTGGAGAAAGTGAAAACCTGCTTGGAGTATGTTCGTACAAGTTTTGGTACAGAAGGTACAACTAGTTTATGCATGCATGTTGTTGTCTCGGTTTAGATTGAGAATTTGAGTTTGGGACTGGGATAACTGACCATCTCAGTAGGAAATTGCTACGAAATGAGTTTGGGTCATAGAGGTGGAGACCATGGTTAGTGTATTTGGTGTTAAAACCCTAAAACCGAGTATTTTGGAATTATTAATAAATGGTTAAAGTCACCAGGGAATCTTAGTAGCATTTGGCCTTAAATCTGAGTTAATTTCAGTCCTAAAGTGGAAACTAATGGTTTGGATGTGTTGGATTTGGTTAAAACCCGTTTTAGTTTAATTTTGGATAAATTTGAGAATAACCGGGACTTATAATTTCTGTTTGGCATGGGCTCAAAGCCTGAAAATCTAGTATTTGGCTACTGGAAGTGTTTAAAAATGGAAAAAATCTACTAAAAACAAATAGTCGATGCGGACCGCATGAGTATTCTGGCGTGGCCTTCGCGTTTCGCATGACGTGGAAAAGTCAGATTGGTTCGTTGACCAACCATGTGGATCGCATGGGTTGTTTTCAGGTTCGTCCGCGGTCCATGGACCCCTTTGGAAGTTTTGTTGATTTGTTTTAATTTGAGATTTCAGAAATATCGTGTTAGATCATAATCCTATGCTACAGAGTGTATCGTGTATTGTATCTATGTGACAGCGTGTTTCTGAGTCATAGAGCAGCGAACCATGGTCCTAACCAATGGTTAGGAGCCAACGAACCATTGGTTCGTTGGATGGTTCGCTGGGCGGGTTAATGTCACCTATAAATAGGTTGACTTGGTTAAAATGTAGAGAACTCTTGGTCATTCATCTATATTCTGTGTGTGTTTCTCTCAAGCTTTCAATTAATACAAATCTCATTTGTATTTACTTTTGATCTCGTCTCCATCTCTAGAAATCCTTGACTCTCTCTCTCTCTAGAATAGAAATCTCACACACTCTACAAGAAGATCATCATCTCACATTTTGGAAACTCTCTTTTTTTTCTTGGAATGGGCACCCTCACTATATATATAGTGAGGGTGACTAACAAGTGATAAACAAAAAAACTGAACAAATTACAAGTAAATGAAATAAACATAAATATTAATTAAATCAATGTTGATTTAATTAATCCGAAGCTTGACTCACTCGAACCGATCTTCCGTTAACTTTTACGTTGACCGTTGACCCGAACGGTTGACTTTTCCAGAAAACGGTATGCGGTCCGATCTCGCAAGCCTCGAGCATCACAACCCAGTCTCTGAGTCAATTCACATGGATTCTTCAGTCAAATGCTTCGGTAAACAGATTTGATGGCGTCAGTCACACAGATTTTAGTTCCGACATATTCCCCCTTGGCTGATGCTTTCAAATTTGTTCAACTGCTGAAGAACCGCTTTGTCATACATCTTCAATGAATAACTGATAAACCCGAAGCAATTTGTCATAGAGATTCCCCCTCTGAATAAGCTTCTCCTGTTCTCGTTTCTCCAGTCGAGAGCCAAGTATTCCGCTCACTCGGTTCACACGGTCGGGTACAATACTAAGAAAATGTTGAACATCGGAGTCATAACCGCAACAAACCGAATCCGATAAACCAATCAAATACTGAAAATGCTCCAACTCCGAATAATCGACCCGATATCCAAATCCATAATAATTCCTCCTATTTCTCTAAATCTCTCCAAAAACATCGAGTCGGAAGCGTAAAATCAGATGCGGAGAGTCAAACCGTTGCGATCGGTTGCCTAGAGAAACCGGATAAAAAAATCTTGAAATCGGATAAACTCGCGAAAAACCGAAAGTCGGCGGATGCTGACAGTTGTAAATAATCCGCGCGACTGAGGTTTGATGCGAAAATAAAGATAATTGTCAAATATGAGAAAAATTGAGATCCCGAGCGAAAAATAATCATAACCGGAGTCTTCGTAATTTTGGCGAAGAAAAATGAGCTCGGAAATAAATTTCGTGAAGATTTCTGAGTTAAACGGGAGAAAACGGCGCGATCTGAAAAATTCCGTCAATTTTCGTCAAGTAACGGCTTCTTGAGAGATTTAACGGATAAATTCCATAATTAAGTGAGATTCCAGTTAATCCGGTTAGTTAACATCCGCGCTGCATCAGCTAAAAATAAAACCGTGAGACATAACGAGAAAGCTGCATAATTAACCGGCTAATAAAGCTAACCCGTCAGTGGTCGATAGCTGAAGTGGTCTTGACGTCAATAAACGAGAACCCCAATAAATTGGAATAGATCCTTGACCAATAAAAATTTTCGCAATTCCATTCGGGCGTTATTTCCGTTAGTCTCGAAAAAGACTGATAGAAAATGCCTTGTGTTTAACGAAATTGCTGAAAAATTAATTAGTGGTATTAAACCTTTAAAAAAAGCCATAATCCTTGTCATAAGCCATGAACCAATCAAATTAACCCTTTAAAAATGATCCACCGGCCAGGAAATGATGGATATTAACGGATCAGATCAGGATCCGTGTGAAGTTCGTGAGCTCCAATCAGATAGAGACAGCAAAAAGCTATCAAGCGGACCATTCAAGAGGCTAGGTCCCACATGCTTTTCATCAGCCAATTAATTGGCGACAACCACCGTAGCCTTAACGGCTATCTCTCCCAGCGGGTCCCACGCCTTTTCTCCTACAGCCAATAGGGAGTAGACAACGATTAAAAGAATGGGACAAAAACTAGCTTTCAAACGGTTCCTTCTTGACTATATAGGGCCCACGAGAATGCAGCCACCAGTAGATATTCAACAACCAAAAGGCATGTTGGGCGCTGATCGACAAAGAGAGATAAGGAATATTCATGCAGGCCAATAAGCAATGGCCACCTCATCACCTCCTTCAAAATAGAAGTCCACCGCCCCTGTAAACCCTAATACCGTCGGAGAACCATGGAACCTCCGAAAAAATAAACCCCCTCGCCAGAAAACCGTGGAATCACTATATCTCCGTGATTATTGTACCAAAATTCATGATTTTTATATGCCTGGACTCGTGAGTCGACCCTCTATCATCCTAGACCAACGAAATCCTCTGAAACGAACTCGAATAAAAACCCCAAAACAAGTCCGCTAACCTTCCCAAGTCCGCTAAAGCTTATTTAAGTCTGCTAAAGCATACAGAGAAGTTCGCTAACCTTCCTAAGTCCGCTAAAGCTTATTTAAGTCCGCTAAAGCATACAGAGAAGTTCGCTAACCTTTGCTGAAGTTTGCTAAGCTCAGAAGTCCGCTAGAGCAAAAAAGTCCGCTAAGCTTACGAGAAGTCCGCTAGGACAATCTGCAATATCTTCAAAACAGTTGAATAAATCTGGAAAACTGATAGAACAGTGAAGAACACCCACTTAACAGCCCGCTTCGATGCGTGATTTAACCCAAAAAAACAGTTGGAAAACCCAGATTCATGACGGATTCGTGTAGTCTTACCATCCAAGATGATGTTCTGACCACAAACAACCCCCGAACAGCAGCCACGATCATCGAATCTGACCCCGAAATCTAAAAAAAAACCAGGAACACGAAGAACACATAGTTACACCGTCAGTGTGTGTTTTTCCAGAATCTTCAAATCTGATGCGAGTTAGACGAAATCGATGCTTCCAATGGATTCAGAATGCGATTTCCACTAAGAATCATATCTCTTTTCATCCAAATCCATGAAGAAATGCCCAGAAAACGAAGAATCAAGCTCCAAAATCTTCAAAAACTCCAAAAAAGGGAAAAACTCAATAGTTACATTTTTCAGCTCGGATCTTCAAATTTTCTCACTGATTTGAACAAGTAGATCATAAAATAACATCCAGATAGACTCCATGAACAATAACCTAACATCTAACAACATCAGATCTGTCCAGAATCCATCAAAAATGAAGAAAAATGAGAAAAAATCTCCAAAATGGGTTTTCATCATCTTCACCCATTCAAGCTCAAAATCAGATTCGAGTGACCAGATTCACGGTGAGATGAATCTGATCGGTACCCGCACTGATACCATTTGTCAGGACCGATTTTCACTTCAAGAATCCTGATCTTGAGCAAGAACGAGGTTCGGATTCGAAAACCCCCAAAAAGATGAAGATGAAGATGAATAAAAAATAATCAAACATAAGAAAGATGATGAACAAGTCAAATGATTTCATTAATCGAATGATTACAATCAAGAAATCATGACAACACTCTCTCTCTAGAAATCCTTGACTCTCTCTCTCTAGAATGGAAATCTCACACACTCTACAAGAAGATCATCATCTCACATTTTGGAGACTCTTTTTTTTTTCTTGGAATGGGCACCCTCACTATATATATAGTGAGGGTGACTAACAAGTGAAAAACATAAAAACTGAAAAAATAACAAGTAAATGAAATAAACATAAATATTAATTAAATCAATGTTGATTTAATTAATCCGAAGCTTGACTCGCTCGAACCGATCTTCCGTTAACTTTTACGTTGACCGTTGACCCGAATGGTTGACTTTTCCAGAAAACGGTCTTCTGTCCGATCTCGCAAGCCTCGAGCATCACAACCCAGTATCTGAATCAATTCACATGGATTCTTCAGTCGAATGCTTCGGTAAACAGATTTGATGGCGTCAGTCACACAGATTTTAGTTCCAACAATTAGCAATCGATCCATCGCTCCACGTCTCTACAAGTGCTATCAGAGCTTTCTGGTTCCGTTTGCTGATCAAATTCTGTGATTTTTGAGATTTCTAGAGAGAGAAAGTGGGTTTTTGATTATTTTTCATCAAATTTTCTCAAATCCGAGTGTTTTTTTTATGTCAAACTTGATTTCAAAACGTTCCTAGTGTATTTTCGTTGCTTATTGCTGCAAATTACAGTCTAGAACCTTCAAATTTGTGAAAATTCCATATTTTCAGTCTGGTTCGCCACTTGAGTCTGTTGGTTCGCCGGATAAAATTTTGGTTCATTGGATGATGTTCTTCATGGTTTCCTAGGCAATCTTCTTAGTTGGTTCACTAGGTAATATTCAAATTGGTTTGGAGCAGTTTCAACGAACTAATTGGTTCGCTGTGATTTTTTTTGTTCGTCTGAATTGGTTCGCTGAGGATCACTGTTCGCTAAAGATATTCTCGGTCCGCTCAAAACTCTTGGTTCGCTGGTCAAACAATTGGTTCGCCAGAAGAGTTTTTGGTTCGTCGGCAGAAAAGTAGTGTTTACTAAAATTGACGTAACTTGAGTTCTGTTTGGAGTTCTGGAACCCAATACCCGCCAGAAGTGTTTCGATACCCAAATTCGACTTTTAAGACCTTCGTTTTTGAGTTTGATGTTTTTGCTTTCGGTGTCGTAATTTCAAAATGAGTGATTATCAAGTGTTTTTCGCGATTCAAAACACGATGCAAGCTCATATTAACTATGATAATGAAATAGGAACAAGTCAGAAAGTTCCTAAGTTGCTCAAATTGGAAGATTATCATAGTTGGGTGGAACGATTTGAAGCATACATTGGTACGAATGATATCGATCTTTGGTTATCTTATAATGATCAATATGAATATCAAACTCATGCCACTGTAAGGCCAATTATGCAACAAAGTCTGACTGCTAAACAAAAGAAAGCATATCAAGCTAAACAAAAAGCTTACGGAACTTTAACCATGGCATTACCCAAAGATTTGTTACATCATTTTTCTACTTATACTACATCAAAATAATTATGGGATGCGTTACAGAAACGATGCGAGGGTAATGATCAGTTTAAGAAAAGTAAGCAAAAGGTTTTAAAGAAAGAATTCGACAATTTCAAGCATTATCCAAATGAAGATATTTTCAAAGCTCATTACTAGATTTTCACATTTGCTGAGTGAAATGACTTTAGTAAGCATAAAAAAGGAAGAAGCTGATTTGAAAGAGAAGTTACTAGAGGTATTACCTGAAAAATGGGAAAATTATGTAATCATGATTACTCATGATAAGGAATATTCTGGTTTTTCGTTCAACGGTTTGATTGAGAAGATACAAGCAAAGAAATGGAGTTGAATGTGAACAAATCCATTCCTGCACAAGTACAGTTTCCAGCAACATGTCATGGTGAAAATGATTGAACCATTAATGCTAAAAAGTCAAGCATTTTTAGTTAAGGCCCTACTACTGCTTTTCTTGCAGGAAAGTCTGAGAATTATGGTTATTCTTCAGGGTGCAATTCTACAAGTCCAAATCAATCATCTTAGGCTGCATTTTCTGACAATGCAACTGATGAACATGCTGCATTAATATCTGCCTTAATAGCATCGTGTTACGGTTTAATAATTGGTAACATTGGGAATGCTGAGTTGTTCAAAGATGATTTGAAACAGTTAGATGAGGATCATCTAAATGAATTAGATATGGGATGGCAGATGGCTATGTTAACTGAAAGAGCTAGAAGATTCTTTCAGAAATCTGGTAAAAAGGAAATTAATCCAAATGGAAAACTTGGCTTGGATAAATCAAAGGTTAAGTGTTTCAAGTGTTCAAATTTTGGACATTTTTCCCGTGAATGTAATAATTAAAAATAAGTTAATGCTTCTGATTCAAAAGCCTTGGTTTCTCAAGTTGGTAAAGGATATGATTAGGGACAAATTAGTGGTCATAATCAAATTGCATTAACTGCTATAGAGAGTTCAATGAATTCCACATCTGACAAGAAAGCACAAGCATCCAATGATGTTTTTACAGGTTATGATTAGGATGCAGAGTTTCCAGATGAATCTGCATTTCTTGCCAAAGTAGTATACAGTGATGACAATATGACTAGTTCTGATTCTGAAACAAGTTCATCTGAAACAGTAGTGGTAGATGCTACTGAAACTGTCACAAAAAAGCACAAGGCAGAGTGTGTTAAGTGTCAAGCTTGCATTATTGCAAACATAAAGATTGAAAGGTTGTTGACAAGCAACAATTTAACGAAAAAAGAACTCCGAGTTGTGAAAGCTGATTTGGAGTGTTCACAACAACAGTGTGTTGATTTAGAAAAACTTAATGAGGTTTTAATGAAAGAGAAGAAAGAATTGTTGGAATAATTTCAAAAAGCTAACGCTGAAGCTAAAGAAGCTACTGCAGATTTTGACGCTTTATTAGAGAAAAGTTATCATGTTCAACAGAAATATGAAAATGCTAATCAAATCGCTGTTGAAGCTGCTGAGAAAGTGATAAGTTTTCAAGAAGAACTTTCAAAACTTTGAGATGACACTGTTCTTTTTCGAGATAAGAACGAAGTTTTAACAAAAGATGTTGATTATTTTAAGAAGAAATGGGAAAGGTTACTTAAGAATTATTGGAAGAGTGTGAGTTGAAACGAAGACATAAATATGAATACAATGATCTTTCAGATCAATTTATTGCTACTCAAAAAGAGCTTCTGGATGCTCAAGTGAAGCTTTCAGAGTTCAAAATTGATATTCTAGATTTATAAAAACAAGTAAAGAATTGCAATTTGTCTCCTACATTTCTGAATTATATATACAGACTTAAGAAGAGTGTGAAAGAAGCAGATTTCAACAAGGTTCCTGCACCGGTTGACAAGTCAACTTTTTCATCTATTCCGGTTAATCCAAATGACGAAATGTATGATTACTCATAGTTTTCAACTCCTGTTCATGCAAATAAAAAGAGATATAAGTCTGGAAGGAAGAAGTTTGAAGCTTGCAATGCTCGAAAGTTGGATTCTGGATCCTCATTCTTGGAGGATGAGAAGATTTTTGTTACGGTCGAGAAGTCTACTAGTACTTCATCTGAAGTAGAAGCAGATAAATCATTGATCGTTGAAAACAAGTTGCAGGATATCAAAGCTAAATTTACTAAAAAAACTAATGAAAAGAGTGTTTTTGGTTCTCAATCTAGGTCATCTAAGATTCTGGGTTTCAAGCATAAAGGACTTGGTTATGAAGTTAACGAAGAACCAGTTCAGAAAACACAACAGAAGAAGAAGAAGGTTGATAAATCTAATTTACATCAAAAGCAACAACAAAAACAGAAGAAACATAATGTGTTAAAATCAAAGAATGATCATTATTATTCTGAAGGTTCTTCAAGTGGTTCAAGTTATTCATCACGACCTGCATCTCCTAGGTATGATGTTTATGCTGACTTTTTTAATTCATTTGGTTCTTATGACTCTCATGCTATAAAATCTTTTACAAATCTAAGAGTTTTCCTGATGAGAAAAAAAAATTCAAACAAATTTTGGTAGCAGTTTCCTTAATGTTTTCCACAATAAGTGTTACATATGTCATAAACCAGGACATCTTGCTGCTCAGTGTCCTACGAATGCGAGCACTCACTCTTATGTGAACAAAACTGCTAAATATGTGATTGAAAAAGGTCAGATTTTTTATGAACCACATCTGACCATGTTCAAATCAACCAGTAATCCGTCTTGGGCAAAGATGCAAATTGATAATTTTGTGGATTCATTGAAAAGTTTTCAATCACCCATTATCTGTAAACCTCGTGTTGTTTCCAATATCATCAAAGACCATGTTGAAGACACCGGTGAAAATGCATGAGCGATGGATCGTCTACTCGGTCGTGTCGAAATCAATGTAAAACGAGAGTGAACTCAAGGGTAAATACAATGAAACTTGTATTAGACCACAGAGAAACCAAAGAGTACACACACTTATGATCTGACACTGAAAGTTCAAGAGCTACTGATTACAACACAAGACATATTATTTATACTAGACAAACTCACGATATGCCGAACCTCAAGTTCGGACAGAGTTCGTCTATGTCCGAACTTGGAGTTCGCCCAAGGTTCGGACATCAGGAATCTTGTACGTCTTTGTCTTGTATTCCATACTTCACGTGATGATCAGGAACCATGTATTAACAAACTCCCCCTCGGCATGTGCACTATCAATTTCCACTTTAAAACTTCTTGTATCTTCAATCAAACACCTCCTTGACTTGACGATGAGTTCAATTTTGAATACTTGATATTGCATCATGTGTAATCTCTTTATCAACTATCTTCAGAAGACTTGTAGTTGTGATGTTCTCTTCCACTTAGAAACCTGCCAACATATATAATCTTGGCGCAAAACGTCTCTTCAAGACTCCAAGATATCATGATTTTGAAATTTAATTTCATATTCAATGTTGATCAATCGAAAAGAAATGAGAAACAAAATCTTTTTGATTTTTAGAAACTTTATATCAAAACACACTGAAAATCTTTTTGGTATTTTCTGATATGGAAAATAAATACAATACAGAATCAGACACTATGTTTGTCTTTTGTGAGAAAGATCACAACTTGGGATCATATTGGTTATAACATGCTGAACTACACTTCAATTTCGATTTTTGTAGCACATAAGCCATGTCGATTGCAGATATATAGTTTATCCAACATTAAACTCAGGCAGAATCATACTCATAACATCTGGATATGTGAAAGTATTTATTAGATTTTCTTTGACCAGTGTACCCCACACTATCAGACATATTCAGATATGTTTTTCTTATCACATTTTGTGATTTCACTTGTAATTTATCACATAATGATTGTGATCATGATATAGTCAACTGTGTTACATGCAAAAAGAAATAAGAACATTAAATCGTCTACCTTAAGGTCGATCTTTCGATAGGCCTCGGACTTAACAAAATAAGGAAATAAAACAAGTTGAAATTGCATAACCCAACAACAATCAGTTTGGTGCTCCCGCACACGCAGAGAAAGTCCGATGAGTTATACGAAACACCAAATAAAATAAAGCAGAACGTCAAAAAAACAACGATCAGGTTGATCTTTCGATATGCAGAGAAAGTCCGATCGTTTGACAAAATAAAGAAAATCAAACAAGTTTAAATCTTTGCAAAATGAACACATGTATACACAGTGACTTCTCATTTTATTTTTCACATATCTTTTTCTTGATATATCTTAAGATATGCATCAAGATGTTGTCCACTAGGTCAAGCATCAGATTTAGTGTATATCATATTTGAATACTTTTTGATTTGTCGAGCCTACCCTTACACATAGATAAAATGGTCTTATGACTTTTTCATCTATTTTATCCACGAGCCAGACGATGTAAGCCAATGTAACATCATTTCTCAATCATGTCAGATACAATTTCTCATTGTTCAATGTTTTTGGATTTTTGCATTTTTCAATGTTTTTGTCTTTTTAAATTTCTCCCTCTAAAAATGAAAACTCTATTTATATAATTTCATTTTTAACATTTGAAAAACAAACACACTATTTTTGTATTTTGGCAAAACAAACTCCACCTCAAAATGAGACGGAGTTAAAAACAAATCAGAAATTGATCAACCAACACGAATACTTGCAGTTAAGCATTTTGAATACCAAATTGACTTTGAAATTCAATTTAATTTATCACTGATATTGCACCATCAGCAACCTTTCAATTACGGATAGGTCTTCATGAAATACCTGCTGACACCAAATAAAACATTAGTTGCTCTGGGATCGACCCGATTCAACAACGTTGTTGTTGGGTCGCCAGATTTCTTCCACATAGTCATTGTTGGCCTTGTAAACAATCTTTGGTTTCCATATTTTGAACGAATCTAATTTTTGATCAGAACCAGAATCAGTACCAACTGACGTACTCGGTGTAGACCAGGACGGCTTACGAGTTGATTTAACCTTTGGAGACCATGGTTCATAAAAAATAAACCTTTGTTATCCACATATTTAGCATGATTGTGGATATATGCAGTCGTCGGACAATCAGCAACAAGATGTCCAAGTTAACGACATGCATAACAAATTCGTTCTCGAAAAATATATGAAAAATTCTTTACCAGAAGAATGTTCAGAATCAAAATTATCAAAGAAATCATCATAGGAATCATACCTAGGAGATGGACTCCTTGAAGATGATGACCTTCCAGAATAATATGATTGTTTCTTCGGAGGAGGTGATTTCTTTGTAACTTTAACTTTTAAAACTTTTTTAACTTTCACTGGCTTCTTTGCTTGAGCTGGCACTTCCTTAACCTGAACACCCAAACCTTTGTGTTTAAAACTGTAAGGATCGAAAAGAACCCAAACACGATATCACGATCTCTAGTGAGTGTGCGGAATCCAAACACTAGAGTGATTCAAGATTAATCGAAAATAATATGAAAAAGCAATACCACTACGAATAAGAACACAAACCGATTGAAGAAAGACACTTTACTATTGACCTTGACTGCTTACACACTGATCGAAATTCTCTGGGAGAATTTCGTGAACACCAAAAATCGCCAAAAAACTATTAAGCAACCAATCCTAATCTCCTAAATAAGCTATCCTTATATAGGGATGCTTATGCTTGTTAAACAAGCTACAAAATTCGGACTAGGCCCACAACAATTCGACCAACCTACAACCCACACAACCCATTTACATAATCATAGCCCAATTACATTTAACTAGCCCACAAGTAATTCTAATGCAAAAGCCTTATAAAATTCTAGACTCTACAATCTTCCCCTAGGCTTTAGCATTAGACAACAATCACATTCTGAACTTCTTTGACAGATTCACTGTTGCTGGATCATACCACAGCTCCTTTGCCACGATCTCAGCCACAGCTCTAGTATAACACTTGGCATATTCTTCAGTGTCTTGATTACACTCAATTTGATGCTTGGCAAGTACCATTATATCCTTCTTATGAAACCTCATCAAATCATGAACCTCCATGACATCTATTGTCTTTGATTTGCAGAGAACTTTAGCTTCACTAGAGTAATCACTATACGCCCAAGTTTGAAAATCATGCAAGCAATCTTCAGGATGTCTCATCGGCAGAGGTATTGTCTTTGTCTTTTCTGTTGGTGGATACAGAACATTTGTAAACTTCTTTGCTGTTACACTCTCCTTTCCTGGGATACTCTTGTTTCCGTCCCATTTGAACACACCTCTGTATTTCTTCACATATGATTTCTTGTGAGGAAAATCTTCAAATCTCTTGAACTTGCTTCGCACTGCATTTTCCAGTTTCTTGTAAAAATACTTAGCTTGCTCATTGTTTGATGGATTTGTGAACGGTGCCTGGTAGAGCATAGTCAGATCTACATTTGTCCAGGAGTAAAACTGGGTCCAGCTCTTGTAGTACTCTAATGGATATTGACCCTTTCTCCGCACAACAAACATATTTTTCTCTCCATCAAACATTCAGGCTTTAATATCAGCATTGATTCCCTGTTTATCATGATAATGTTCTCTCAGCTGGATTAGGTACCTTTCAGGGGGATAAGCAAATGTCTGAGCCTCCCAACCTCCGTCAAACTCAGAAGCTGGTACTGTCATATAATCTCTATCCCTGGTATCTTTATCTTCAGTGGAGGCTTCGGGTAATACAATTTGAGTTTCCTCAGGGATATCTGCTTCAAAGTCAAATGCTAGTGATTGTGAGGAATCACCTGCACCTGAACCTCCTTCTGTGTTACCTGGATCACCCTTATCACCTTGGCTAGGGTTTGACCTGCTTGATTTTTCCGAGTTAAGCTGCCTGATCAGCTTATGAAGATCTCTGAATTGTCCGGTAAACTCTCGGTTTATCTTCTTCTGATTCTCCAACTCAGTGTTGTGGATCTTTTGGATATCAATCAAGTCTACAATTATCTCACTGTGGGCTGCATTCTGGGCTTTCAAACCTTCAATTTTTTCTCTAAGTTCCTTTTCCAGTCTGTATTCAATGGTTTCCACCGCTTTCCCCTTCTCTTGGGTAGTGGGTTGAGAAGATGATTGACCAGCACTAGTACTTGTGACTGGTGGCACACGAGGATCTAATCTTCTTCTTCTGGGGTCACTTGGGCCTTCTCTATGGTGTTGTGTAGCAATCGTCTCAGTCTCAGTCATTTCTTCGGTAACAGAAGCACTGAGGGGAGGATCCTTCGTGGCTTTCCATTTTCTAATCAGTGGCGTCTTAGCAGTCTCCTTCTCAACTTC